>VXBO01007539.1:65669-100705 GCA_013400135.1 Rhinoptilus africanus | reverse complement strand
AGTTCCAGATAACCTAATACAGTCAGTGTGGATACCCTGAATTTTCAGTGATCAAAAGATCTTTGATCTAGGTCGGTTGTTCAATTGAAATTCATAACCCAGAACACTGTTTGTTTCTTTGCAGATTCATATTCCTCATAGGCATGAGAAAATGTGCTGAAAATGTGGAGCTTAACTCCCACTGTCACCTAAGTCTATAGACTTACTATGGAATAGCTTGAAGATACTTTCTTGAGATTAATATTTTTAATGGATAAAAAAAATAATTCAGAAGTTCCTGAAATTTTATGATTACGTTTTATGAGTTTTCTGCATTCTGGAATGTCAAAGACTGGTTATTCTAAAAGTTTTAAAAGAAATTGCAGTACATATATATTCTAAAATGTCAAGTCCAGGTTTTTTTAAATTATGGAGACATTTTTTTAAAATGTTTCAGAATTTATTTTTAGCTTTTGGTTTGGGTTGTTGTTTTTGTTTGGTTGGTTTTGGTTTTGGGTTTTTTTTCAGTTGATTGCAGTCATTCAAGAGTGTCATGAGAGTGTTTTTCAATGGAAAAAAAAATCTGTTTTCCAAACCTTGGAAAACTAAGTCACTGCAAAAAATAGGATAATTTTAACCAGATTTTCACAACAGTATTTCATTGGACCATTTCAACTTTTTTCTATGTTTTGCTTGGCATGGAGTCTTTTTCCTTCATGTATGATAGTCTTCATTGTAATGCAGATCTTTTTATGGGTGACAAATTAATGAAATACAATAAATCATAAAAATTCATGCAATCAAAAAATGTATAATGCTAGTAAATATTCATAAGTCTTTCACATAATTTTGCCATATATTGTCTGTGTTTTGCCTTATCTTCTAGGTGATTGCCTGAGACCATATTAATGCTTCAAATGTTAAGACAACTGACCTATGTCTTTTCACTTTAAATAAAGAATTTTTACATCATAATTATTCCTTCTAAAGTCATTATATGTAATTCCCTGAAATTGGTGGACACAGGTCTACTGACTTAATTGAGCTGTGTGGTTCAAAAGCCTAAAGGCCAGGTTCTGTATACTTGCTTACCATCAGTAGTATTTTAGCTTGTAAGCCAACTCTTTTAATTAGGCCCTCTAACAATAAGAATTTATTTTCTTATTGATATGATAAGGACTCAGATTTTCACATTAAGTCTACAGTTATGAAAAGTTGTGAAAAGAACATTTCCTTTCGTAGTCATTTTGAACCAGTAATTTTGATGTTTTTTCCATTATAAAAAAAAAAAAAACAAGCACAAAAATAAATAAAAAACAAAAAAAACCCTCACGAAAAACAGATTAGGGAAGCTGAAACCAGAGTTAAGGCTTTGCAAAAGGGTTAAACAGAAAATATGGTTCCTAATTTTCATTTCTATAGAAACATACAAATAACACTCCAATTGTTCAGAAACAGATCTTCTAACTTAACACATTTCAAGTGTTGAACCATGTAGGCAACATCAAGTGCCTAGTATCATGTCTGAAGGTGTCTTCCACTTTCAGTAGCAAATGGAAATCATAGGTACCTTGCCCTGAGATACTATTCCACATTTACTTGTCCTGAGAGTGAATGCCTCTGTCAGGATTTGGTTTGAAGATTGGAAGATTCTCCTTTAACTGTGAAAAATCAAAGCAGAGAGCTCTGAATTAATTTTCCTGTGAACAGTGAATAGTGAAAAATGTCCAGTTTTTAGTTAGTAAATTCACACACACAAGAACTGGGAAAAAAATTAGACTAGAAAACACATACCTAGGAAAATTTTGCATTCACAACATATGTCATAACTTGTAAGCAAGAATTAAGAGGGCAAAAGAATTGTTAACAGACCCTTAATACTAAAAATCTTGGGGTTGTTTTCTATGTCCTGCAACTTGTGGAGGTACAACACAAAATGTGACTGTTTTACAGACTAGCAGATAGCCAAAACTCAGCTCTGGACACCAAAAGATGAGGAAGTAAGCATTTATTCTACTTCTGAAATTCAAAAATATCACAAAATTCTCTGAGAACTCTGCCTGTGGGACACAGGTGGATGGTCACAGAACAATACCTGAATGTTATCTGCCCAGATAGTTAGACACTGGTAATCAGAAACAGTTACCTAGAAACAATAGGATAGCCACAGACCCCACATTCCCTTCCATACACCACACAACATACATTTCTTGTGGATTTTATCCCATTCCCTTGGCAGAATAACAAACTACAACATTGGGGTGGTTCTAGTTTCTGTCAATCAGTTCCCA
Organism: Rhinoptilus africanus; assembly: GCA_013400135.1. Classification (NCBI taxonomy): domain Eukaryota; kingdom Metazoa; phylum Chordata; class Aves; order Charadriiformes; family Glareolidae; genus Rhinoptilus; species Rhinoptilus africanus. Next base: position 98,435 of record VXBO01007539.1, on the reverse strand, counting down.
TATGGAGTTTAGAAGAATCAACCTATAAGTTCATGGTATTATTTTCCTTCTGGCTGCGAGTAGGAAAAAATCTGCAGATGTTTTTGGATCCCCAATGAATGTCTGTGAAGCTGGCTGTGGGGATAAAACTTTGGCTGAAATTATATTGCCACAGCCCTATATTTCCAACTCACAATTCCTGTCATACTATGCTTGTTCTTCATAAGAGATCCACAGAGGAAAAGAAGCTATAAATCCAGTGCATTTTATCTTTTTGAGATGTGGCATGAACAGCTTTAGAAGAATTCTTGAGAAAACTGTAAGATTGGGAAGTCACTCTAAATACTGATGTGCTAATTAAAATAAGTTGTACAAATATTAATAAAATCTTATTAAAAAGAGAGGGAAAGGAAATTATTTAATCCCTTCTGTTACCCTGTGGTGTATCAGTGCCCGACTGCATGAAATGAGGGGTAGGTAAACATTAGCAGAGAGGAAAGATAAGGTCATCCTAAGTGGGGTTAAAGAAAGGGCAAGTCATCCAAGGCAGCCGCCCTGGATGTTGCAGATAGTCATCTGCAACAATAGGAAAAAGAATGAAGTAGCCAGAAGAACTCTTAAGGGCCAAGTGTGCATTGTATAGGCTAATTACCCAGCAGTGACAAACTAGATAAATGCTGGAACACCCAAACAAAATCCTTATTCTTAAATATAACCTTAATACTGATTTTTAGTCATATCTTTTCATGATGCCTATCTCAAATCATAGTTTAAGTAAACACCATTCTATCCTTAAATTTTGCTTTGAGATAAGATTATTCCTTGGTAATCTGACAAATGAAGGGGCATTGTATCCTTGTGGGTGTGACAGTTCTTAAAAACAACAGAGCACAGTACGGAACTCAGTGCTGACCGTCCTGGTATATTTATCCAGCATATCTGAAGAGTTTTAAGGCATAGCCTCACTGTGATTTAGACTTTCTGAAGACAAAATCTGTGATCAACCTCTGACAATCTTCTGACAATTTCTGGGATCTCCTGGGAAAGATTCATGGAAGTCCTCAGGAAACTGGAGAAAATACATAAACAGAAATGTCTCAAAGAAGTTTTATCAGATACCATCACAAGTTAAAGGAAATCACTAACTAACGAGTCTAACATTATCTACTATAATTTTCACAAGATCTATCCAGTGTGAAATCATCTTTAATGAAGTACTGACTTAGTTCTTTACAAACGCATAATACTTTTCTTGTCATATAAAACTCTTCTTCTGCTTCGCATGTTTCTGTTTGTGGGTAGAAGAGCCACATAGAAAAAGTATGTGATCTTGAAATCTTTGTAAGGAAAGAGATGAAGGAAAGGGTGAATGAAAAGATGAGCAAAAATGGATAAATCATTGAAGGAGCAGAGAGAAGGTCAGCAGAGATTTTTGTAGAGTTCAGTGCTAATATCAGGAAAGATGCCTCTAGCTGGGGTGAGTGGGTAGGCAATGTGGATGTGAACTGTATGTAACCTATAAGGAAAGTTTTCAGAGTGGTGAGAAAAAAAGAATGGAAGAAAGGAGAAAAAATGCAACCCAGACCTATTTGGCCTGAATCTTTGAAAGTGAGAGTCAACCATAAACACCAGAAGCCAAAAATTCCTAGCATATATTCTTATGTGTTAAAGACACATTAATTTCAATTATATATGCTATAAACACCATATAACAATTCAAATTTACATTTATGGACTTCTACTCACTTGTAAAGACATCCTTGTAAACTATTCAGTTACTTGTTTATCAAAAAAACAGGAGAATATTTTTCAGTTTCTTAACTAGATTTATCTCAGATTACACGATAATCTGTCATTTCACTAAATGTTTTCTTGTCAAGTGCTGTTAAAGAGAAAGTGCTGTACAAAAGCAGAGTTCTGTTTGCAAAGAACAGAATCCTCTCGTGTTAATTTAGATAAGGCAGACTGTGAGTGAGCACATAACCATATTACAAAAAACGCGAGATCGTTAAGATTAGATGGCACATTAAAAAGTTTTCATTGTTTATTCAAAACTTGTAGTTTGCAAGGTGCAAGTGCTTTGTTGTTGCTTAATACGTTATTTAAAAGAGTTAAGAAATTATAAACATAGTTAAGTAAACTACAATCAGGTTCCAAAATATTGAAAGAGTAGGATGGAGTGAAAGGGTCAGGAATCTGAGAACAAGTCTTTCCAATCCTACTACCCCTGACTCATTTTATGGGGTTTTTGCAGATTTTTCCTTGGCTGGAGAGGATGCTCTGCTTGTTGAAGTCTTTAAATTAAAAGCATATGTATTTGTGAGAATGAGGCATAGGTTCAAAGAAAAGGTAACCTTGATGTGAAATTTCCTGGATAGAGCAAAGAAACACAAAGAGGCATCGCTTTGAGGCCAGGACATGTGAACAAGAAGATAAATAATTATGTGTTTTGTACTGTGCAGCAGCCTACCATGACATTGGACAATCACATTTATAATAAATAGCATGCTGCTGACATACCCAAAGAAGAATCACATTTGGGAGATTCTGTTTTTACATAGGCTATTTCCCATTTTGTGTCTTTGCAGAATCTGCTGTTAAGACACAGCAGCAAGTTTCAATGAAGCAGGGAGGGCAGAATCTTGCACACATGGGAACAACAGAACCTAGGCAGAAGCATGAGGACATGGTGGCACTGACCAATTGATGCTGATTTTAATGCCCGTTGGCTTGGCCACAGGTTATTGTTCTAGGTCTAGACTCGACTCTAGTGTAGACAGACCTGTGTGAAGGAAATATGAGGTGTAGGATTAATCTGCACTAACCTATACTTTTATGTTTGCCCTATTGGCCAAACTCCCCCTTATAGCCTCAGCAGAAAAATAGGCATTAACAGGAAACTATCTATTCCACCTGCTTTCATAGAATCATCAAATGTCTTGGGTTGGAAAGGACCTTTAAAGGTCATCTAGTGCAACCCCTCTGCTGTAAGCAGGGACATCTTCAACTCGATCAGGTAGCTCAGACACTTATCAAGCCTGGCCTTCAATGTCTCCAGGGATGGGGCCTCCACCACCTCTCTGGGCAACTTGTTCCAGTGTCTCACTTTCTTAACTTCCTTACAGTGGAATAAATTGCTTTCTGAAAGCTACCAGTTTCTTTACATTGACTGTGGTACATGAAATTAGCTTTGATTTAGGGCAATATTGCAATGTAATCATGGCTTGCTGAGGTGAGAAACACTAGGAAATGTGTGATGGAGGTACCAGTGGGGGGTATATATATTCCTGGGACTCTGTGAGAGCTTGTCCTGCAACCTGAATAGCAAAGCACACAAATAAGACAAGGATTTTCTAGGATGCTGCAGGTCTGCGGTAAACCATTTGGGAAGTAAAATTCACAAGTTTTGCAGGTACTTATATTGTAATAAAAACTGCATGGTTTGCTGTAGCAAAAACTCTAAGGAAAGTCTTATTCATAAAATTGACTAATTTTCTAGATCACGCATCCAGAAATGGAAAAAACAGACATATAGCACGCATTTTTCCCCCAGTCCATGCTTGCAAAGTGCCAGAACGTGGATAAGAACTGTTGAAGATAGTTTGTTACAAAGCAGAGACTCTGATTTGCAGGAAGCGTCAAGGTTTTATACTTGGTTTTGGACTATTCTGAACTAAATAATATTGCTAGAAAACAAAAAGTTAAAAAACAAACAGAAAAAATGAGAGCTGAACAGCCCCTGCAGCTGCTCTTTGAAACTGACTTTCATATTAGCCTGTGTATATGAGCAGCAAAATGGACAAGAATATTAGTTATATCAGGCAGTGTTTGGGACTCCTTGGCCACCTGGATCTCGGGAAGTAACCAGGCCAGGGGAAGGCAATCTGCAGTTCCCAGATTTTGTAGCCTCAGGGCAGCCTTTCTGGAGTTCAGGCCTTAGATTTGATGGAAGTTAATCAAATCCGAGATGTTTCAGACAAAACATTTGGGGCTCATATATCAGTGTTTTTCAATGAAACTACATTTCATAATAATATATCAGAACAAGTCTATTGCCAAGAGCAGTTCTTTCTTTCTTCCTTCGCTTTCCCTTCACTTTTACTCTCCTTGAACTCCCTGTCCTCCTTTATTTTATTGCTCCTCTTCTAGCCTTCCCTTCTTCCTGTGCTTTTTCAATCTGCTTAAAGCATTCTTTATAACTCAGTCTCAAACCAGATCTACTTCTGTGTCATTCTGCCCCCAAACCCTGTATCTCCTCAATGAGACTAAACAGTCTCCTAGTTGTCAAGCAAACTCTTGTTTTTGTTACACAGAGGGAAAATATTGGTCAATTCTGTGAATTAATTCATTTTATTCTTGATTCTGCAGCTAAAATAGTAACAACTTCCTTCTAAAAATGTCTCCCTTATTTATTTTGTAATCAACGTTCTGAGTGCTGAAAACTTTTCTAAAGAATTTGACTCAAGAAAATAGCTGTACGTTAATCTTACAGTCCAAATATGCAAAAGGCATTTAAGGAGAATGCCAGTAGTTTTGAAAGCAGTTCCCTAGTAGTAAGAACCTTAATGGTATGAGGTCAGCAAGGAAGAATAGGAGCCATAATAAATTCATGATGCTGCAACTTTCATGGATGTTTAGAAACTAAGAAAGATCTATCAAAAATACACTACTTTTTTTTTTTTAACATAAAAGATGACTTTTCATGTTGTGTAATTGATAAGTGATAATACATGACCTGGAAGTTACATTACTTCAGAAAGAATTTTGTCACTGAAGTACATCAGAGATCCTCTGGAACATTTACTAAAGAAGATTTTGTATTTTATTACTCTCCAAGAACAGAGAAAAATCAACCTGACATTTGCATCAGGTGACTTGTGCCCTTTTGCACAGAAGGTTTCCCAGAAACCTTTTTAGATTTTTGCTATGCTTTTTGAATTTAAAAATACTCCATTCAGCCACTCTAAAGTGTTGACTTGCCTTTGGCCTCTCCCCATGATATGATTTAATTTAGGACATTACTCTGTTACAGCTGTGGTTAGCTGAGGTCAGCTCAGCTCACAGTGGTGGGTATGTGAGATACATTCCTCCTAGGCACCACTTCCTCTATTGACCCTAGAATCGGAGAATTTAGGGTGTGAAGCCAGCTGCAATTGCAGTATGTCAAAACTGAGTGATAACAAAATTTGGAGTTTTCTAATCAACAATATGCCTTGCCACTGTACACACTGTAATAGAAAGTAGTGGATGACTGGTGTCCTTACAGAGCAGAATTAGAAAACTAGGAAGACTCATTTGTAGGAAATTGTGAAATCTTTCTTGCATTGAGTTCTTTGTGATAATGTGTATAGCAGACTTCCAATAGCTCAGGATACCTGATTGCATATTAGGGTAAAAGTAGGCAGAGAGAGGAAGGTTTAGAACACAACTGCAGTAAAATGAAGATGAAGGTTAAATTGTCAAAGTAATCCTTCATAACCTTCATAATTCTGAAATCTTTTTATGCCTAAAATTTACTGATCAGTAAAACAGTAAATTATCTACCTCAATGACATGAAGTCAGGAATTTATAATAGTAATTTCAGTCCTTTGCAATTTGTTGTACACAAATGAAAAAAAATATCAATGACATGTGCAGCATAATCTTCATCACTAGTTTACCTTGTGCCTAATAGCTGCTCACGTTGTTCAGGTGAAAGTAGATCATAGTTTTATTTCATGTTTTAGTGAATAAATATCCACATAGAAGACAACCATAGTGAAAATAGTTGGGAAAGTATTGTCATCCAAATCTATAAAAATGTCTAGTGAGAGGTTTCCAGGCCCAGAGAAGGTTTTTGGCAATTTACATGGAAGCATCATGAGCTAAAAACTCAAACAGTTTAAAGCACTTTTCTGAAGATATCAGCGAACTTCTAGGAGTAAGTTCATAAGAACTAACTTCTGTTTGTAAGAAAATAAACATGACTAAACCTGAGTTAGCTGATAAAAAGGAATGTTCAGAAATAACACCTGTAGCAGTATGCGGCTGTATTTCATTTGAAATTACATTTCTGTGATTGCGTTGGATTGTTTTCATCATATACTAATACTGTTAATGCAGCATGCAATGTTTCAAGTCTAGTAAAATAACATGCTCATGGCTGACCCCACTCCCTATTTGCACACTCAACCTTTCTACTACAAGTTACAGAATAATAATTGACTTTTTCAAATGGTGAGAATACAAAAGCTGACAAATTTTGAGGAAATATAAATAAAAATAAATGTTTATTTGAATGTAAATAGATAATATTTTATTTAAAACTTTATATTTGAAAAAAAAATATCTATACAAAACTAAAGGTGTATTCCTTTCGTCATGGCATGGTAGATAACATATTTTCTTGCATTACTCATTATATATTTATTATATATCTAGCATCAGTACAAGTTGAGGGATGAAGGAATTGAGAGCAGCCCTGTCAAGGACTTAGGGATACTGGTGGATGAAAAATTGGACATGAGCCAGCAACATGCACTCACAGCCCAGAAAGACAACCTCATCCACGTCTGCATCAAAAGAAGCGTGACCAGCAGGTTAAGGGAGGTGATTCTGCCCCTCTGCTCTCATGAGACCCAACCTGGAGTACTGCGTCCAGCTCTGGAGTTCTCAGCACAGGAAAGACATGGACCAGTTGGAGTGGTTCCAAGGAGGGCCACAAAAATGATCAGAGGACTGGAGCACCCCTTCTATGAGGACAGGCTGAGAGAGTTGGGGTTGATCAGCCTGGAGAAGAGAAAGCTCTGGGGAGACCTTATTGAAGCCTTTCAGTGCTAAAGAGGGCCTACAGGAAAGATGGGGACAAAATTTTTAGCAGTGCCTGTTACAATAGCACAAGGGTTAATGGTTTGCAACTAAAACAGTGGAGATTGAGACTAGATCTAAGGAAGAAATTGTTTACAATGAGGGTGGTGAAACACTGGCCCAGGTTGTCCAGAGAGGTGGTAGGTGCCCTATTCCTGGAAACACTCAAGGTCAGTCTGGACGGGGCTCTGAGCAACCTGATCTAGTTGAAGATGTCCCTGCTCATTACAGGGTCCCTGCAATGGACCCTGGTTGGACCAGATAACGTTTAAAGATCCCTTCCAACCCAAACTGTTCTATGACTTCATATGTTCAATAAACTAGTTCAATATTCTAGTCCAATAGAAAGAAGCTCAGGGTTAAAAACCAGGCCCAAATCTGCAGAATCAGTTAGCAGTGTTTTGGGACTGTGAAAGAGCTAGGATCTGTCCAAGAAAACAATACGTTAGCATATCAGGGCAAGGTATAATAAAGGGCATCTAATTTTGAATCAATTGGCAGTTCTGCAATGACAAAACATGTGAAAATCTTAACTTTTCTGCCTTCAGTGCAACTACTGATGAACATATTACAGTGGATTTACAGCCCAGAATGGACAGGACTTCCTAAACCTCCACTGAGCATGGTGGTGTCTGGTCAGAGGAACATGGAACAAATCCAGCAGAGCTCTCACCACAGTGAATAGAACTACCAGAAATAACTAATGTTAGTTGCAGTAAAGATTTGTTTCATTACCTTCATTACCCTCCCATCTGTCTTTATTTCGCTACCCTTCTGGAAGAGACTCCACTAAACGTGCTGAAAGGAGTGAAAAAAACCACAGTTACCTGAAAACTCGTTCTTTTACCAGCCTTGCTGAAAGCCGGTTGAGCCCAGATTCTCCTGTGACATTAGAGAAAGTATGTTTCTCCGTATGTGTTAGATGAATCACTTTATAAGAAACTTTGCTAGGGTATTTTAAGACTATTCCAACATTTTATTACTAGTATCTCCTTTTTGCACATGCTCTAGAAGGTTTGATAAAACTTGGTTATGGCACCTATAATTAGATGCTTTGGGACTCCAGGCAAGATGACATGGCTGCAGAACTCTAAACTAAATTTTACATAACCTGGTGGCTTTCTAAAACAAAATGTCTCAGAACAGATACTTACTGCAGCTTTTCAACCTTCTTAGCATCTTTGAAGACATCTCCAAACTCACGGGCCCTTAATCCCTTGCTGAACCATTTTCCCTTGTGGAGATATTAATAAATATATCTGTAGAGCAATAACTGGCATTAATTATATGGAAAAAGATTTGAGTTTTTGTTTAATAGATTTTAGTGTGTTGCAGCTTTTAGAAAGCTAATGGTTAGCCATTCAGCTGGTCTCAAAAAAAAGTAAATGAAGTTATACCAATTTGCCTTGACTGCTTTTATTTTGATTGGTTTCCCAAAATTTATTGTCTGTATTATTGATTGTTGATACCAATGTGATTGTTTCTGAGTTGTTTTGACATCTCTCAATACATTGTTTAACATAACATGCTGGCACAGCTTGGCTGGGCAGCATCCCAACAATACGTCATTCTCAGAAAATGACAGAGAAAATGTTAATAGTACTGAAAGACAAGGGTTTTAAAAAACCACTGAGAGTAATACCACTGTAAAGTAGTTAGTAATTGTCAAAAAAAGAGATCACAAATCCTGCATAACATCAAAAAAACCAGTTTTCTGAACTTAACAGAATCATGAAGGAAAAATATTAGCACCTAACAAAAGCCAGGGCAGAGGCTTTTTGAAAGAGAGAGGTGTATACAAAGACCTACTACTGCAGCCATGCTATTAGAGAAGTAAGCTGCAGCGTGTACAAAAGAATGATGAAGATACTGTGTATTGTGTTAGCACTTGCAGGAGCTTCTCTGTTGCCCCTGTTTTCTTCTACATCTGCATTAAATATAGAAATAACTTGACAGATACTCTAGATTAGAATTTTCTAAAAATACATCTGAAGCCCCAAAGGGGATGTCTGACAGCTTTTGGCGTGTATAAAAGCAACTCACATTGTAACTCTTGATGTATTTGTGTTGTGTAAGCAGCCTTATCGTTGGCTAGCAGCGTAGACAGCCACTTAAAACCACTCACTAACTGTCCTGATGAACTTATCGAAGAAGGATAAATGGAGATCTGGCCTTCACTAACTTCCTGCCTTAAGATCAGTCCACCAGCTACTGCTACATTGTGATGGTCAATAAATACAGTCATATAGTAGTGTCATTCATCTGTGATGTTTGAATGAGACTTTGTGTTGCTGAAGCTGTAAAACGAGTTCGAGCCAAGTGACACTGGCAGTGCCAAAGCTGCAGTTTGAGACTAAATGCAATGATAAAGAAGATGTGAAAGCAACCAGAAAGTGTTCTTCTTTAGTATTAAGACATATCTTTATTTAATTTTTAGTTTAGTGCTTTCAAAAGGGATTGTGCAGAAAGTCCTCTGGCTATGAACAGAGCTGGTGCAGCAGCAGCCATGGCAGAGTAAGATTTCCCACACTGTTTTTGTCCTAGAAGTACCTGGAAAAGACAGGATACCCACCTTATTGCAATTGTCTTTTTACAGAAGTCTATGATCTCTCTGTTTGCAATGACTAAGCTGATGTATATATTTTTCCTTTGTCACTTAGGATATGCTATGAAAAACTTGACTGAAATCAGTCCACGTGGGCCACTAGAACCTTCACTGCTAAACCAGAGTAGATGTAAATCATGCTGGAAGTGTAAAAAAAGCTTATTACAACTAGAGAATACTTCTCAAGATCAGTGAATTAGAAGCCTATTTTGTATGGTAGTTGTGACTGATGTAGGAGTGATATAGGCAAAAAAATTAGAATGTTCCTGCCAAGCTCGACATGGAGAATTCCTGTTCTGTTCTCAAGTCTAACCCTCTTATGAAAAATGTCTTATGGTAGGACTTGCTCTGCTATTAATCAGGATGTAAATATATTGGAGTATTTCTTGTACAGGAAATGGAAACTGTGATGGCTTTTGTTCCATTGGCTTTTTGTTGGTAATGAAATGGTGTCCAGACTGACTATATTTCAACCAATTATGTTGACTGCATCAAAAAGCTTGTTAATATTTTTGCACAAAGTAGAAGGTTACAGTTTTGGAAGGTGCTTCAATGATAATACAAATCTAAACATCTACATTATGAGCATCTAGCTAATTATGTTTTCATATAAATTATTATTTATCAAAACATACTCTGTTACATTATTGTAGGTAAAAAGTGGTTAAGCAGCTTTTTGTTGTTTCAAGTTCTTACTTTTAGCTAAGGTATGTTTCCATAAAAAATAAAACGGTTCATGATGATGGTCATCTGTACAAAAATGATTCCTCAATTAGCAAAACAAGTGTTAATTCATCCACAACAGTACTATTGTCTCTTGGGAAAGATATCGTTCACTCCATGAAATCAAATAACACACTTAATCCTATCAAGTGAAAACATAATGCAGTCTAAATTATGGGTCTGTTTAGAGATTGGGATATCTATTTTTATCCCATCATCTTTATTGCAATAGCAACAAGAAACATTTATGAAGGCATCACAAACAGTGATAGAAATCTCAGTGCTGATATGACTGCTATTAATTACCACCGAAATGTTATACTGTTGCACTCCCTATCTCTGCATGCTCCTGTCTTCCCTTTTCTCTTTATTATTCCCATGTTGACTGCTCTTTAATCTCTCTATGTAAGAATGACATTCAAAAGCATGACTATACTAAAACTGATCGAATGCCTATCTAGTGTGCACCTTGGCCCCGACAATATCTTGTAGCAAACACTGTATTTATTCCTGCTTCCAAGAATCTATGGCTCACAAACATTTGGAGCCAGATGTGGTTTGTGTTTAGGAGTCTCAATGGATTTTCTCTATGATTAACTTATCTGATCAGCTTCTGGATCCATGTAAGCTTTTCCCACCTGTAACTTCCCCAGACAAGAAGTTCCACAACTGGGTTTTTTGTCAGGAAAAAAACCAAACCAAAACAAAACAAAACAAAAATCCTTTTTTATTTTGGTTTTACCAGATTATTATTTCACTTGGTGTCTCCTTTTCTACATAAAAGGCACATAATTTGCTTTGTGACCTCTAAACTATTTCATATCCCATAATAGCAAAAAAAGTGAGACTATAATGAAAGAAATGTGCACACAAAACAAAATGAACCTTCCAATACACTGTTTTGGGGAAATAACAACCAGGTGTCTTCCCTCACTTCGATTCTTGGCAAAGCATGATTTACCCAGAAGCTAGTGGTTGAGATCCACTGCAGCTAACCATTTATTAAATTAACTTGCTTTACATTTATTTTTTTGGCTAAACAATTTTCGTATTTTTGCACATCAATTCTGATAGGGTAATACCATTTGCTATCCAGACATGCTTGGAAAGAAAAATCACAGAATATTCATGAAAATATACAAGAATCCCAAAAGCTTTCCTCATTTAGGAACAAGTAATTAACATTTGAAAACTTGCATCCCAGCTAAGTTATTTGTCATTCATTATTCCTGAATGATCTCCGTTATTCCCTAGTCCAAACTTTTCAGTCAGTAAGAAAACAGAAACAAATAACACAGGCTCTCAACTAAGTAATATGAATAGTAAAGCACTAAAAGCAAATAATAAAAAGTTTAGTAAATAAAAAGTGTCACAGTGAATGGACATGATAGAATGCTCAAAAATCTGACTTAGAGCAGTCATATTACTTTGTGGCAAAAAATCAAATAATTGTTTGGTTGTTTGGGTTTGGTTGTTTTGTTGGTTTTTTTTTTTCAAAATTATCTGTTTCACTTTTTTTGCTTATTACTTTCTTCCAATTGCCATTTAGTTCAAACGTACTTGACACTTATAGTCTCTTTTAATAAATCAAATTTCTATTTTTTCTTCAGGGGCCTGTGCATGTTATTGTATTGCTGAACAACCTATCTTTTTTTTTTTTTTTTTTTTCCACAAAATAAAAAAGGGCTTTACCTAATCATAAAGCCCTGGTTTTCAGAANTCAAACTGAAGCTTTAGGGGCCTCCAGGTTCTAGCTCTGAATCTTTCTGCAGCTCTATTCTGTAGTGCTCTATTCACTAGCACTCTGCAAATACGCTCAGTTGAAAATTTTGCATTCGAACATTGCTGTTTACAGTTTTACCTCTTCTCAAACCTCAGCACTTAATCCAAGCACTTTCTATTTTCTGCTAGTTATCATGCAAAGGAAAAACTGAGAAAGAGAAAACATTTGAATAAAATTCAGGAACTTCCCCCACTTCGGAAGCACAGGAGCAAGTGTTAATATGGTGTGAAATGTACACTTATGTAATGTTAAGATTACTGTTAATAAGCTAGACAAGAAAATGTAATTGCAGACGATAATGCCCTGCTGCTAATTATGAAATTTTAAAAATGCTCAAATTGAGTCTTTGCAAAAATACAGATGTTTCTTACAGTCTCTTTATTAAGGAGTTATAGGAAAAAAAAAGCTACTAAAAAGAGATTAAGAATATATTTCTTTTATTCAAAATCTCATTCATTATATACAAGCTCTCTTTCTGACATACTGTGTTCTTCATTCACTTCAAGCCCAGAGACAAAACCATACTATGCAGATCTCAATGTGGATTTCCTCCTGACCAGATCCTCAGTCACATTACACCAAGACCTGAACTATTTAAGCCATATCATCAAAGAGAAATAGCCCAAATGAACAAGGTTATGATTTTTAAGATTTCATTGATTTAAGGCTATGTTATTAAAGGTAGTGATGAAAATAAGAATGAAAGGACAAAGATTACACATTAAGTCTCCACTGCTCCACATGCATTAGAAGAATGACAAAACCAGTACTTTTTAAAAATATCAAATACAATAAGAAAGCTAGATGGGGGAAAAAAATGTTAATTTTTCTACCATAACCTTTTTTTTTTCTGTCCAGATGTCTTCTTCATTCTTTGTTGTGCACAGGGATTTACATGATCACATTCTGTAGAACTGTTTATTATAGCAAAGAAGAATCTGTCCACGTTTCATTATTTTCACACTTTTCCCATGTCTCTGTAAACCTTCTTCAGAATTAACCTCTAAAAAGTCGTTTTACTAGGAAAAGAGAAAAGGTAGCAAAATTAATTCCTGGTGAACAGAGCCAAGTATTTGCATGAGGTAAACTGGCATCACTTCATCAAAATGGCATTATGCCAGCTGCACCATTTCAGTGATTGACCTAGGAATAATAGTTCCACAATATGAACCTGCATATATTTGCTACAGAAATATTTGCATTTGCTACTCTAATTATTCAGTGACAGACTTCAAATAGTTTGTCAAAAAGAGGAAAGTGTCTATGTGGTTTGTTCTCAATTTAAATGAGTAGCCTTGGGAAGATTCATGAAGATGCTGATGGTATCCATGATCCACACAGTATCCATAATTCTACTGTGATTTTTCTTTTTCAGTTGTATTTGTTCTTCAGCTTTATTTTATTATTGTTTGTAGTGGGGATCTACAACCTTTTAGACTGAGATGTACAGATCACCTTACTTTCATCTGGCTAAACACAGAAGACAGTAACAAGAAGACTCAGTGTGACACTGACATCATACTTCCACTTTAATTATTTCCTTTTGCAGTTCAGATGGACTTTTTCAACTATTCAGAATGTTCATGCTTAAGGGATGAAATGAAATATGTAAACCAGAACTGGTTTTTAATCTATAAGGGACAGGTTCTCGCGTAATCTTTTTTTTCAGGAGTATTACAGAACAAATCACTGTGATTTGCTATTTCTTTGTTTAGTAGAGAAATAAGACCTCTCCAAATGTACTGCAAAACCTGTAATCACTTCTCAAAAAGTGTTGCCCATATTTTATTTCTTTTCTTTCTTTAGCAATCCAGTAGCTGGTACCCAGACAAACATTGTTTAATTATGCCTTATTCTGTAATTGGAAATAGAAAATACTATATTTTAAAGTGTTTTTAAAAAAGTGTGTATTTGTTCCTCCAGGCACTTGAGCATTCTTTGTGGAACATTTTTAAAAAGAGACCATGGAACTGGAGACAAATAAAAGCAAATACTGGGTCATACTTACTTGCTTTCTAGGTTTTGAATCTTCAAAATTAATGTTTTCTACCTTTACCCTACAACCACAAGATTAACATTATAAATAAATGTTGACACTTTTTCACAAGTAACCAGACTACAAGGCTTAAATAACACACTGACCCTTTAATCAATGCCAATTAATAAGAGATTTAATCTCTGCGGAATTACTGGTACTCATTTTATTCAGAAAAGGCATAAGCACACAATAGTATTTCTATTCAAGTTCAATCAGGGAACAGAATACTGTAACGGTGGGGTTTTTTGCTGACTTTACACTGACTTCAAGAGGACAGATAATATCTAAAAGATTAACTAATTATAAAGTCTGTCAGGAAAATTACCTTCCAGGTATTTCTATTTTTAATAATTACATTTTATGTTTCCACAACTCAGTGATCTTCGCTGTGTGTAACAGTAGCATTTTTTATAAGGTGGCGTGTACTTCAAAAATGTACTTTGCAGCTCATGAAACCATGGCTTAAGTATAGCAGGATCTGCAATATGATTGTTAGTTAGCAATACTGATTTGTTTCCTTATCAATACAGAAACAGAGGCATCAAGAACACCACACAAAAGTCAAGAATAGGATGCTCATTTACAAAAGCGGAAGCAAATTTGTTAGATTTTCCATCAGCTTAGAATCTCGTTGTTTTACTTAACCGCTAACATGTTCAGATAATGAAATTCAATTTAATAGCTAAATATGGAAATACAACTCACTGGTGTCCTAATGTTCAAACACCATATTTAGTAAATGGTCCGCCTAAACCCAAATTGTTGGTGATATTAGATCACACTTACTAGGGCCCAATTAGTAACATGCAGCTTCAAAGAATTCAAACAACCGATAGAGTATTTTCTTGAGCTTTTCTTTTTGTGTTTCCTTTCTGTTCTGGTGAGTTATGAAAGGGAAAATGCAGTAAAATATTATATAACTTATGGGAGGGACAAATAATGAAAGATTTTTCCATGTTAGTGGGTGATAAAAGTGTATTGGTCACTAGAGTTATAATTTAATCATTGTTTTCATAGTTCAAGGTAATAATCCTGTCATTGGAAGAAAACCAAAGTGAAGGTGTTTATAGAAAAAAGCTCCTAAGTCAAAGGTCTTGAAATTTATTAACCTCAGTCTTAGTTAGCAGCAATCCTGAATTAGAAAGTACAACCTCTTTGTCATTATTTTTATACTGACATTTTTAATTTAACAGTCAAATTTCATTAAGTATGAGGGAAAATGTTGAAAAATGATGCAGACTGTTAATAACTTCAAAGTGAATTGTTTAAAACATGTATTTAAATAACTCTGACCTTCTTTGCTTTTATTCACACTACTCATCTTTCTCCATTCTGACCTCAGACTATTCTGAATTTTCCTTTAGAAGAATACTTGGCTCTTTCCTTCTGAATAAATGTCTGCTTTGTAATGTTGAGTTGAGAATCAAAGAAAGGAGTAGAATTTGGCCCAGTTAAGCAAACTATGCAAATATTAAAAAATAGCAAACAAAAGTTTTACTGTAGAGAAAAATCAGGAAAAATCCTCCTGGATTCTCTTTGACTGACTGATCACAGCTGTCAACCACTCAAAATAGTTTGAATGAGCGTGTAGTGAAAACTAAACATATAGGGCCTATTTTTCATTCATGGGTACCTAACACACATATCCAGGCATATTTAGTAAATAACCTAATTCTCAAAGTTGATTACTGTATCATGTACCTGCATGCTTAGCTTTAGCTGGAGAGACCTGGCTTTTGTCACTTACATTTGAAAGCTGGATACATATATCCATAGTCAGACCATAACAAATTATGGAAAAGAATGAGAAATATCTAGTTATAAATCAATAATGATACAGTGTCCCAGTACACTAATTGGATCAGATATTCCATCGTGCTATAACTTGCATAATTGTCTGACACACTGCCCTCATAGGTGGAAATGTGTGATAGTGATTTTTAACTATTAATCATTAAACATGAACATCATCACTGTCTAGAAAAGACGGACTAATTTAATAGAAATTAAATTCTGAAAGCCTGTGAATATCTTCTGGACACAGTTTTCTTGTCTTGAAAGTTCCTTCTAGCACATATAGAAATTGGAGCTGTGGCAACCACTGTTGCTGATATCAGTTCTCCCATCATAAATGTGTAAGTATAATGTACCCAGGACTTTGTGCAGTCAGATAATAATTCAGAATGTGCCTTTTGAATATATTTATCCTATTAACACATTGAAAGAGCAAGGCAAGCAAGAATTATTATTTTCATTCCTGCTTATGATATTCATATGCTCACCTGAGATAACACTTCTCATTTATATTTGCTATTGACCAAATATCAAGCTAGCTCCCTTTGCAGCAAGCTTGCTTTCTGGATCTGATATGTAAGCATCTGTGTCTCCCTGTGTGAACAGCTGTATGGATTCCACTACATGTCAGAATTCTTGTAAGTTATGGATTGCAACAACATACCTAGAGATTATTTGTAGATGTAGGCCTAAACCACTAGCTCAAAGTCATGCCAAAATTGTAGCAGGGCAAGAAATCCAATCCATATTGCAATGCCCTAATTACTCTATCCGCAAACAGTCCGTCTTCTTGTCTTCCTACTAACCCTTTTCCCCAAAAAAGCAGTAAGATGAAAGAAAAATGCATTTCTCAGAACTGTGTCTAAAGTTAGGGTCGTGATAGTGGATGGCATTTACATGTTCAGGCATAGAACCTCAGTTTGGTCATTTTCATCTCTAGTAAATTAAATACTCCACTCAAAAAGTAAGCACGCTTTCTAAACATCTCAATGCCTATGAGATGTCTTCTAGGCAGCAAGACTAAGTGCCCTGGCAGCTCTGAGAAAGCTGTAACTTCACTTTTATTCTCAGCATGGCCATGTACCTCAACCTTCCATCTTTAAACTGAAGAAGAATAAACTAAGCTTTAGAGACTCTCAGTTCTTTTATTTTAATGATCAATTGACTTTTAATTTAACCAATACCAATACCTTAAAATATGAATCTTCTTTTCTTTTCCCTTCATGTCATACTAATCAGAGCTTTAATCAGAGCAAATTAAAGGATTTCTGTATTTGAAATTTAAAAAGTCTGTTAGATTATGGAAACTGGAAAGTATAGTTTTGGGGGTGAAATAGCATCTTTTGGAACAGTGAGCATACTAGGGGAGCTGCACTGGTAATTTAAAGCTGTCAAGGAAAAAAAAGCTCTTGAGTGGTGTGAAATTTTAGCTGTTTTGTTAACCTATGATTTTAGGTTCAGGGACTATTGGCAAAAAGCCCAGACACTTTGGACCGCTGCTGACAGGCCCCATCAAATGCTCTTCTGTTTATTTTCTTTGTCCTATAGACAGTTTTGTTACAGAAAAGGAATGACCTTATTTTCGAGAATTTTGCTATTCAGACCCTTTGATTTTATTTTCACTAATATTGGGAGAAGTAGAGAGTAGGGGATTTTAATTGGGCTTCGCTGAAAAGGGAAATGCCTTGTGCTGAAGATGTGTGGATTGTTGAATCACCAAATCATAAAATTCCAGGCAACTGAAATATCACAAAGACAAATATTTGGGCTGTTGTTATGCCTCCAATTTTTATTGGTTTTCTCTATGTATTTTTATTCCCATCAGGAAAGAGGTGCTTTACTAACTGTAATTCAAATGATTGCAGTGGAGAGGCACTACAGCAGAGA
Organism: Rhinoptilus africanus; assembly: GCA_013400135.1. Lineage (NCBI taxonomy): Eukaryota > Metazoa > Chordata > Aves > Charadriiformes > Glareolidae > Rhinoptilus > Rhinoptilus africanus. The sequence goes on along the minus strand of VXBO01007539.1, from coordinate 80,779 downwards.
TGCTGGACAAGTCCAGTAATGTCTGCAGTACTCAATTTAGCATTTGACAAAAATGTCAGCTATAGTAAAATACTTTCTACAGCCGTACTTTCACCTTTTTTTTTAATTATTATTTCATGATTTAATGTGTTTGTTTTCACTAAAATATCTATTCAACCACTACTGGTATTTCAGTAAATTATCTATTCTGCCCATTCATATGGGATGAGATTTCTCTCCACATAATATAAACTGTATTCCAAAGTGTACTTTTGCCTTGAGGACAGGAGAAGATCTACCGGGATCTTTCAGTTGTAAGTGCACGGTATTTTGCTCCACATTTCTCAAAAATGTGTTAGAGGACCATCTCTCCAAACCTTTTGTAACCACTAGCTTTTGGCTGTCATTGTGCTTACTCCTAATCGAGACCTAATAATTGGCTCCATACAGCAACAATAAGCATAAGACTCTATAAAACCTGGTCATCAATTTGCATGCTTGTAAGCAATATAAAAATTAACATATGAAAGAAAAAATCGCAATCCATTTTAAATATTATCTAAACTGATAGAAAAGGGTGTTTTTCACCACATTGGATTAAAAAAATTGATTCTAGTATTGTTAATTCTCAAGTTGTAAAATGATTTACCACCAAGAAATAGGAAAACACTAACCTCATCAAGGAGATGGTATTTCCACAGAGGGGCAAGCAACCCATAGTCCATAGGCAAGGGAACAAAACTGCTTTCTAAATGGCTTAATGATTGAGAATTCTTGAGGGAAGGAAGAGAGGAGATTTGAGAGTAAAGGAACATATTAGAGGACTGGATAGAAAAGGAAATCTGCATCCTTCTTCTTTAAAATTATGTACACTACACTATACAGTTACTGCAACTAAGTTCCTAGTATCATGGGTCTCAGCTTTGATATTTGGATAATAAAATAGGATTGGCATCTCATATATTTTATTGAAAACATAGCTAGATAATTATTTATTTTTTTTTATTCTAGTCCTGGTTATACGTTTTTCTAGTCTTTGTATTGTATTTGAATTGTTTCTATTTAGAATTCGCAAAAATATGCTCTTCTTTTTTATACTTTTCACTTGTTTTTATTAAAATATTTTGTCAGGACAATTGACAAACAGCAACACATCCTACCCCTTTAGAAGCAACAATCCTCTTTTAATGAACACCGCCCCAATACAATTCTCTAGAGTAACAGGATGCAACGGCAATTCACTGCCTATGACACTCTAGGCATTAGTATTAGGGAGAGCTGCACAGAAGACTCATAGAATTATAGAAACATTGAATAATTCAGATTATAACTGACCTCAGAAAGTTACCTGGCCCAACCCTTTGTTTGAAGCAGGTCCACCTGTATTGGGTTGCTCAGGGCCTTGCACAGGTGAGTTTTGGGTGTCTGCAAGGACAGATATTCCACAGTCTTGTCCTATCACTGTGCACCTCTGAGAAGAGTCTGTCTCTGCTTTCTTTATTGGGTAAAAAGATTAAATATTAGGATTAGGAAGATTAGGCACCGTTAGCAGATTGAATGCAACGACAAACTCTCACCATAGCCTTTTCAAAACTGGATGAACTCAGTTGCTTTAGCCTGTCTTTGGACCTCATGTCCTCCAGGTTCCTGACCAACCTGGTGGTCATCTGCTATCAGTCACCTGTATCATGAAATTTTTATCAACATGCTCTAGAAATCTCCTAGTTTGCTTGTGCCAGTATTATTGCCAGAAGATGTCAGGATAGTTAAAAGTTTCCCAAGTACCAGGCTCTGTGAATGTGGAGTTTTCTCCAATTGCTTAAAAATGACCTTGTCTATTTTATCTTCTTGATTACTTAGTTTTCAGTCAGACTTCACTTGTCTTGATTTATTCTTTTATGCCCACCTATAAGTTTTTTACTGGTTCATCACACATTTCAAGACAAAACTCCATGCACCCAGGTTTCACCTTTGTACGGAGTGAACTGCTTCCTCATCTCACTATTTAGAAGTAGATAGAAATGTTCCTTGTCATGCTCAGGACACTGAGGAGACTACCAACAGTTTCAAGAGATTTTTAAACAAGTGTCTTTAGCTTGCTGGTCCCAAGAAACTTCAGATTTTCTCTACTTTTCTCTTGGAAATGTTCTACCACTCTATTTCTGTTCCTGTTGAGAAAACATTAACCATGATTGCAATACTAGCCCAAATCACATTCAGCACTGGATCACCTTAAATTTTTATAAACGACTGCGGAGTGCCTCTTCAAAATACTGTTTGGAGAGCCATTCTGACATTTTTTTTTATAAAGTCTTATCAGCCTATATACTTCAGTCCCCTGAATGCTCTCCTACTAAAAGTGCATTAGTCTGCTGAACTGGAATTGATTTATGGCATGCTGTGAAGACATTACTGTAAGCGAGGGTCAAACATTTTTTCCTATAACATACGGACGTTTACGAATTACCAACTTTTAGAAAAAATAATCATCACACCTTTCTGTTCATACTAAGGCTCTAAGAAACCTGATGGTTCTGCCCTGCTTCTTGTTGGAGAAGGAAAGGCTGAGGGCTGACCTTATGGCAGCAAAGGGGAAGTGTTGATCTCCTCTCTCTGGGGACCAGTGATAGGATACAAGGAAATGGAATGAAACTGAGTCAGAGGAAGTTCAGATTGGACTTAATGAAAAGGTTCTTCACTGGGAGGGTGGTTGGTCACTGGAATAGGATCCCCAGGGAAGTGGTCACAGCACCAAGCCTGTCAAAGTTCAAGGAGCATCTGGACAACACTTCTAGTCACATGGTTTAGTTTTAGGTAGTTCTGCAAGGAGCAAGGAGTTAGAATAAATGATCCTTATGAGTCCCTTCTAACCTGAGATATTCTATGATTCTATGGTTCTATGAATATTAGTGTAATTATGTTAAGACTGGACACTACAGCTTTTTTCATTCAACTTTTTTTTGTCACAACTTTATTGCTAGCATTTTTAAATTCTTCATTTAATGAAAATGTAAAAAATATAATCCAAACTTACACAACTAATTTCTTTTCTGTCAAACAATATTTAGGATGGGAAAATATACCTACTATGAATTCTGTACACATAGTATTAAGAAGCCTATCATACTTTATGAAGATGTCACACTATCACCAAATAAAAGTCATTAATGAATCTAATCTAAAAACCACTAATTCATTGATTTTCTCTAAAAAAGAACCTACATAGCCTAACACAGGAGCCATATTCTGCCACTGAACAGTTCACAGAAAAGAACAGTTTTCTGCTAATATCTTTTAAATCTCATAGTTACATAAATAAATAAATGAATGCCTTTCACAACTGACTTTTATGTTAATGTTCCCCAAATTATTGTGTGGTTACTCTTTCTACACTTTTGGAAACATTGTGTTACAGTTGTTTTTATGACCTCTGGCCATAGAATTACTAAAAGCTATTTAAATATAAAAATCTACTGGCAAGAGACATCCTTAGCATCCAGAGTAAACTCATGATCTTTACCTCTTTCTATGTTTTCTTTTTCTACCTCTTAGTTTTCTCTGTAAACATTTCTCATTGTTCAGTCATGGTATTACCTCTTACTTTTTCTGACATTGATGACACACACTGGAGCAACATAAAATAACAGAATAGGGAAAAAAATCCTGTTTTTATATAGTTAGTTTTTAACACTAATTTTAAAGTGGCTTGTTTGCAAAAGCCTATGAACAATATTTGTTGGGGTTCTTCCAACATGCAAACTTATGTACGTCCATACATACACAAACATATTCATATGCAAATCTTCTGAATTACTGTTTTTAATTTTACTTCAGGTTGTGGTGTTGTTTTGTTGTTTGGGTTTTTTTTAATTGTCTTTTAATCCAAGAAACAATGTAGCAATATTTATATAGAAAGTAGCAATAGCTTGTGGACATGGAGTTTCACAGTTTTGCATGTTTCTTAGCCAGTGTTATGAGGCCAACTTGCTAATAATTTCCTTCATAAATGAATGAATAAATAAGGGTGAACATTAAAAATGAAGAAAAAAAAACCCTGTGGCAACTCTGGAGCCAAAGTTGGCACATCTTTATTCATGCATCATTGTTAAACACTGCATCTATGCCAATGTGCTGTAGCTTGCCAATCTGAGAAAAACAGTGATACCGTTGAGCAATATCAGGAGCCCATTGTCTTGTTCCCCTCTCTGCCTCCCATTCCTTTAATGACTGAACAGTTCAAAGACCACAGGTCACTGTAGAACAAGCATACACTAGCTAAAAGTGCCACAACCTGTGCCCATAGAATTCTAACTTAAACAATTTAATACCTGTCCATGGGAGTCCCATAGTAATACTCAGTCAGAGGATGAAGAGCAGCACAATTGGCTCAAACTCATGGCAAAGCAGATGGATAGGTTCGTTCAGACAAAATAATAAATTTACCTTGTCCTGCTGCTACAAAGTTACTACCTATGTCTATAGTAGCAACCACATGGTTCTCGGGCCTCACTTCGTATGCATGAGAAACAGAGAGAATATAAAAGGACACTATTTAGGGAAAAACTGGAGCTCTCAGTAATTATAGCTAGTGTGAACAGACAACTTCTGAATTTCCTCTGATAAGGTATTATGATTGGTATTTGTTAATAGACAATATAGCTGCAATTGTAATGTCAGAACATTGATAGAAAGAAAATAACAGTTGTGTGCTGCAATAGCAGGATATCAGTTATATAGGAATGGCAAAATAGTTTACACTAGTGAAAGATAACATAAATTTTAAAGAGAACATAAAGTCAGCTATGGCAAATAATAACTGCACCTGAAAGTATGTTAGATTATTTCCTATGAACTGAAGACTTACAGATGGTAAATTGTCAAAAGAGGAGTTTGGATTAATAAGACCATAGCTTGCGCCTTAAATTAATTATTTGTATTGGGATTCATGATGGAAATGGCAATTTCTGAAATCAGATTTATATTTATGGTCCTGAGGATATCTTTTAAAATGTCAAAGAAGGTGTTGTAGAAAAAAAATATAAAATGAAGTTCCAAGAAGATCACATATGATACTATGGACATATTGACTTAATGTAAGAAGCATCCCTTACTGCTGTCTCACCGCCAGAGGGACAGAAGAAAACAGGTATTCAGTAAGTAAATTATTATTTTTCAAATCTCTTTTTAGGGGGACCTAGGAAACTGCAGACTGTAGGCTTTGATCTCCTTACTGTGACAATTAATAGGGGGAATAAATCATATATTGGGGAAGAATGTGGCTTTTTTAGAAAGAATGGTGGTAGCTATTACACTATAAGTTTATTAATTTTATTATTCAGTGTAAAAGACACCTACAGCAGGATTAATTTCCGTAAACGTGGTCATCTGGTGTCATTTGGGGCATGGTAGGACATTTTGCATAGGCTCTGGCTGCTACTTCTGGACTTCTCACAAATTCTGTCTCATAGCTGCTAGCCCTGCTAGCCCTATATAGTTTTCTAGGGTGCCCGAGTCACCTCTAATGCCTTGGCTGCATTTATGCAGGTGCATCCAGCCTTTACTGCTCAGAGGAACTTGAAGTGAAATAGGACAGACATTCAGTATAAGGTAGGGAAGGCAGGGTAACACAATCCACTCCCTTCAAAACATTCTTTTGCCTTATTGACACCGTATGCTCTCCACATAATTTTTAAACTGAGCAACCTGGTGCTTTTTAAGAGACATTTTTGAGGATTGATTAGTGTCATTGTGCCTGCCTGTATCTCCAGGATTGTTATGGTGACGTGAGGTAAAGCAAGGATGATTTAGAAGAGGAAGAGCATAAAACCTTCATCACAAATTCTGTGAATGTTATTTGGTCCACCTGATGGCCAAGCAAAGAAGTCTAAGAACATTATTTTTACAGACATGGAAACTGATGATCAAATAGTTGATTGCAAATCATCCTCTTTTGAAAGCTGTGTTCATTCTAGCTTTAAAAATTGGGACATTAAAAATATTGTTTACACCATATTTTAGGCACAAAATGGAAACCATATATTTATATGACAAAAAGGTAGAGTATATTTATGGAATGTTAGCCCCTTAAATATTACACTATGTTGCATCTCAGAAGCGTTAGACACACCACTGAATCATTTCACAACAGCAGTGCACCAATGAGCTTTCAGGCAGATATTCACCTCTTAACACCACTGTATTTTCTTCACTTAAATTGGTGAAACCAACTAACTCTTAATAAATAAAATTAAAATACAAAAATTAAAAGACATTTAGGAGTTGCAAATTGGTTACTCTAGAAATGGTCAGGTTTCGAGCATATGCACATGGCTGTGTGTTAGTGACAACCATTCATTATACCTGTCTCTTTTAACTTGGTCAAAAACCAGAAAATTAAATCCAAAGGAAACCGAGGACTTTATTCTCCAGTTATGTGTGTTATATACTTGTGTGCAACTGTGCAAGGTTAAAGGAGCTTCTGGTGCTGTTTTAAATTCATTTTGCATTCATCTTGCTCTTGTGTATATGAATACAAAAGAGACTCAGCCCTCAGCATCCTTGTGTTATTCCCCTTCCTTTTGTTGTTCCAATTTCCTTTTTTTTTTTTTTTTTTTCCTTTATATTTTAAGGATTTGTAGAATTTGAAAGGGTTTTGTGAAGATCTTTACTTCTTTCTTACTGGAGCGAGTCTGGTGATAATTAAAACAACCCCATATGCAAGCTAATGGAACAATTTGGGGGATAATTTCTTCAGGTGTGGAATGTCTGACCTCAGGAGCCTGACAGATATTGCTGCAGCATTATTAGCAGTCACTCAGGCCTCCAGGTGGAATCCAGGAGACAGGAATAGCCACGCATTTCAATCTGTGCAGTTAACCTACTTAGATTAGAATCTATTATTTATGGTGATTATCAGCCACTGCAGCTCTTGTAAATGGCAGTAGGTCAGTGCTTTGATAATAATTAAGGTATTCATTATCGGATAAAAACAGAGGTCGGCTTCACTTCCCTCTTTTGAAACAGAATTGAACATAAGGAATTGCAAGACTGAAGAAATTATTGCCAGAAAGAAATGACGTTTTTTTCTTTTTTCATCTTCTTTATTCTGAAGCTGTGTTTTCCTAGCCTTCTATATTCATTGGAGCAGTAAAACTAAAAGGTCCCTAATGCCTCCTTTTAAGAAGTTCATTAGAAAACCGTTAGTGAAGTTTTGTGTATTTTTATTACTACTGCACTCCAGAAGGAGACACAAAATACCTACAGGAGTCTGAAATGTGGGAGAAAATCATACATGCAAAGCATATAAACTTTGTACAGTTTGCTGTCTTTTTTTATTGCATTGCATGATAAAGCCTCCTGTTGTTTGAGTATATACACTACTTTATTCTTTAATAATGCAACTTAAATGTCATGGATGTCTTACAAAGCTTGTGTTTATAAAATTTATTAGACAGTGATATGCTAAATGACTCCTAGGGGATTTGGATATTGCTGAACATTGGAAAACCAATGAAACATAGGTAGCACTAGCAGATTTCCTGCTATTTACCCACTGAACTAAATCAGCCTGGAGATGTTCCATATTTAGAGATTAAAGAGAAGAAGGGGAAATGTTTGCTTTTTACTGCATAAAATGCCTGTTATGAACCAAAAGTTTCTTTAAAATTGTTAGCAAACCATCAGGTTTTAATTGAATTAATTTTAACTAGTGCCAGTGTGCATCTATCCTAATATTTAGCTGTCAAAATATACTCTAGCATAGACATCAGAGAAGTATCAAAACATACTCGTACAATAACAGTAAATAACATTAATATAAATTAAAGTTATGAAAGAATAAGAAAAGTAAGCAAAATTTCTCTCATGTGCCTATGTTTCATTCTTTATTCTCTGACATAAGAATTGTTTTGGTTTACAAGAGGAAAGTGTTTTATTTTGGACAAAATTTTGAGTGTGAGTGCTACACCTCAGTTTATCCGACATGAAAAAAAAAGATCTAACTCTCCCCATCTATCCACAACATCCTTCCTAGATTTCTAGGTGTATAGAAGTGTGGAATATCTAGGCTAACTACTTGCATTTCCTCATAAGCCCACAGTAATGCACTGGAGGCTGAGTGGAGAAGAATGGAAAACGGATAAAATAACAGCAAGCTCTCCACAGAATTGCCTTGAACATAACCCTGGTAAGGTGAAAGTGCTACCAGTTAAGATCCTTTGCCAAAATCAAATTATTCCAATTTTAGAAAACCATGCCTTTCATGGGACTTAAGATGGTCTCACCCATCTGTGCTGCATATGAATGTCCCTTAAAGACTGGATATAGGCCTTTGGTTACCATGTGAGTATGAAAGATATTCAGTGTAAAGGCAAGGACTTACTAATTGCATAACAACCTCTGAAAAAAAAAACGGTCATTCAGGAAATGTTTTAGAAATGAATACAAATATATTTTATTTTTATGTGATTTCTAGAAGTTTGAAAATTCTTTTGGATAAAGTTCCTGCCTTAACCCTATTCTAGAACTCAGAAAATATGAAAACCCAATGTATTTTGTAAGCAGATAGTTTTAAGTCTGAACAAGAGTTTAGGGGGAAAAAAAGAAAAATAGATAAGCAGGTAGATTTCTTAATTCGAAAATGTGGTCAGGAAATGTAGACTGAAAATGTAGAGGAAGAGAGGAGGAAAGTAGAAAGGAGGGAAGGAGATTTTTAAGTAAGGAAGGAAGGAAGGAAGGAATGAATGAAGGAACGAATGAACGAACGAACGAAGTGAGTGTGTTTCACCATTACAAACCTTAATCAAAATACAGTCCACTGAAATGTTTGAATAATATGAACAATGAAATCTCTCTGCACAGGCCAAAGGTTCCAAGATGGTTGTAGTAGCTGATCAAGTTGATGTTGTTGTGTTTTCTAGTACTGATGTGTGATTTCTAAATGAATTCTCTACTGATTCTGATTTGCTTTTACCAGAAAATTCTGATTCATTGTCAATGTAGCATCAGACTCTGAGAGTGACTAAAACAAATAGTTTGGCACGATGAATGAGAATAGACAAGTTTTAATGATATCCTCAAGGTCAAATGCAGTTGCCATGAAACTGTGTGTAGTCTTAAATCACAATTCATTTTAAATGGAGTTGCTATCATTCTTTTTCCAAAGAAATAATACCTCAGAAAGGCAAGCTCAAAAAATAACCAATGCACTCGGAGTTAATGTCATCATAGGCAGTTTTCCTTATCCCTTCTCTTTTGAAAGCTTAAAAGGATTCTTGTTTGAGTTATCAATTAGTCAACATTTGATTTCAATCTTCCACTTGTTCATAGTTAGGTTCAAAAATCAGCTATTTGATTCAGAAAACTATTCTATAAAGACTTTAACACTTTATATGGAATAAATAGAAGGGATGGGAATGGTCCACTGTATTTCACAAAATGTTCTATTCCATTACATTCTCTTTCCATTTCACTTTTACTGTTTTCAAACCAGGTTAAATTTTTCCTAAAGGAAGAGTCAGAATAGAAGATAAAACACTATAAAGCCTACATACTGATTTTATGTTTGTTAGTCTTGCTTAACTTTGGCTAGAAGCTATCTGAATTGTCCAAATTGGCTTCAATTATTCCCAAACTTTTAAAGTAACATAAACACTAGGGACTAATTAAAGAGGAAAATAAATTCTAAAGGAGAATTTCCCAAGCTTCTATTCAAATGTTCCTTGTACTGTATCCTTTCTTCTCCTCCTTGATATTAATTAGCACAACGTTAAGAAGAGGAAGTGAAAGATTTTTTTTTTTTCCTGTTTAAAGGGCTTCCTGAAGACCAGTCTTGTTGCTTCCCATGCCACAAAACTACAAGAGATTTTTTTTTTTTTCTTTTGTGTAGCAACACAATTCCAACCTGGAGACTGGGATACAGGAGTAAATTTCCTATTCAGTTTTACCTATGTTTGGGGTTCATGCAAAAGAATCTGAATTTATAAACTTTCAAAAATTCAGTTAGATTAAAATCCTAGCTGTCGATTATCACAAAATTGCTGAGGTTGGCAGGAGCATGATCTATGGTGATCATAGAGCATAGAATGGTTCGAGTTGGAAGGGACTTTAAAGATCATCTAGTTCCACCCCCCTGCCCTAGGCAGGGACACCTCCCACTAGACCAAGCTGCTCAAATCCCCATCCAGCCTGGCCTTGGACACTTTCAGGGATGGGGCAGCTTCCCTGGGCAACCTGTTCCAGTGCCTTGCTCAAGCAGGGTCAGCTAGAACAGATTGCTTAGAGCATGTCCAGTCACGTGTTGAACATCTCCAAGAATGGAGACCCCACAAATTCTCTGGGAAAGCTAGTCAAGTGTTCAACCTCCATCATAATAAAAAGTTATTTCTTCTGTTTAAACTGAATTTCCTGTATTTCAATTTATGCCTGTTGCCTCTTATCCTGTTACTAGATACCACGAAGAAAAGTCTGACTTGATTTTTACTCCCTCCCACTAGATATTGATACATAAGTTCTCCCCTGAGCATTCTTTTCACAGTCACGGCTCTCTCAGCCACTCCACGTAGCTCTGATGCTACAGTCCCTTAGTCATCTTCATGACCCTTTGCTGAACTTGCCCCAGTATGTCCATGTCTTTCTTGGACATGTGAGCCCAGCACTAGATACAGCACCCCAGACATATCTTACCCGTGCTGAATTAAGGAGAAGAGGTATCCCCTCCCTTGAAATGTTGGCAGTGCTCTGCCTAACAGAGCCCAGGAGGCTGGTGACCACTTTTTGTTATTTTCTTTCAACTGTTTGATGCCCTTCCCTAAGCTATCTTCAGTGTTTCACCCAGACACCCTACACCCTCTCATTCTGTTGCTTCACTTCCTTGTACCCACCTTTTTCCTCTATTGTCTTTCTGCTGCACTACTCCTCCTGCTTTTGTATTTCTATGAAATGTAACATGTAACACCCAAAGAAAGGAGTGATGAGCAAAGTATATTTTTCCATTGATTCTGGCTCAGGCATTGTATTTAAGAGCTATGCATTGTTACTCCATTAGCCTTCTCTTCCCCCTGCTCTGACTGGGATAGGACATGGAAAGAGGCCCACATGGAGCTGTACTGACAACCAAATGCAGTGCCTACAGAAGAAGAATTCTCTGCCAAGCTCAGTCTGCCTCACATTCAAGTTTAAAGATGTGGGTGTCATTATACTTTTACATTTATGCTAAAATTATCAGTCAATTAGTCACATTTTATATAGAGTGAAATTCAAGTAAATCTTCCCCAAAGTCATCAGAATAGTGCTGTGTTGTAACTACTAGTATGCAATGTTCATCAGTCATGTTATAAATGTTATGAAATAAGCTAAAAATTATGAGATTTAAAAATAGTACATGTGGAGATTTATTTAGATTTGTTATATTTTATTTTCCCTACTACTCTTAAACCTTCATTTTCATGTTTTTTAAATTTACCTCTGAGGACTAGAAACAGTCTATTTTTATTTTGAAATTATAGACTCTGTTATACTCAAGTAACTGCATTGTCCAGTCTTTTAAAAAGACTCTGAATATCTTGAGGTTTGGTAATTTTGCCACAAGACTTCATTCCTTTGGGTACCCTGACAGGCTGAGAGCAAAGCATAAAACCAATACTTATTACATCTCTAGTAGCCCATATTTCTTTTGCTATATTGCTTCTCTGGACTGCTATTTTGCTGTCCTTAACTTTGACCATGTTACCATAAGAGTAGAAAACTGGCATGAATTTTTGTGTCCACCCCAAAGCTGACCCACATGAATAGAGGGAATGAAAACCACTCGTTTTTGTTAACCAGCCAGGCTAGCAGCAGGGGAACATTTTAGAAATGTTCAGAAATATCAGTTGCTTCATTTCATCCTCATTCTAACAGGAACTCTATATGAAAGTATGAATCTGTAGTGGATATTACTAATTTAGTAGAATGAGTAATTTATTGGTGTCCTGACTGCATTAGTATTGCACAATGTTATTTGCCACCTAATGGTCAACTACTTCATTGAGAATAAAGTGCCCATTTTTCCATTTTTTTTTTTTCATCTGATTCTGCACTTTCTCCCTCTATGCTTGTACATGCACTGGTGAAGTAGAAACTCTCAACTACTTTTACAATTTTTAAGATAGCTCTTGCTGAAAATGCGATAGTGCTGTCCTATAACTAATAATAATGACCCTAATGGTTACAAGGCATTTAACCTCAGATGCCTGGAAAAGGCTAAGAGGATTTAACTTTATAAACCCCAGAAAATCATTCTTCTGTATGTTTTCAAACCAATGCTGACTCTGATCATGTTATCCTGGCTCCTAGTACTTGTAGTGAGCATTGAAAGGGAAAAAAAAAGAATAAAACAACACTCCTACACAAACAAAATAGAAAGGGAAGGTCCTTTTGTCGCTTGGCAAATTGAACATTGAAGTGTGGTCACTGGGTCAAAGTCAGCTCTTGAGAAAAATCAATACCATTTACTTCCCAGGGTTTTCTCTCCTTTACTAGGCTCTAGTCTCCAATGGCAGCCAAAATCTAAGTCTGTGCTGGTTCTTCACTATGAGGAATACCCAGATACAAAAGAAAGTGTTGACATTTCTTCTGTTTAACCTGACAAATCATCATTCAAACCGTGTAGTCAAACAATGAAAATCGGAGAACCACTAGTGAAAGCTTTAGACAGTGCATGATCTCACCTATACAATTAAAAGGAAAAACAGTCTCTTGTCCCCCTTTTTTTTTTCCCCTCTAAATCAAATATCCTACAGATTTTCTAAGAAATTAGCCTGTAGTTGTTTCATTTAGACTTTAGCCTTTGTAAAGACTTATATTACCTTTTCACGTGTTGCCAATCAAAACTCTCTGGGAAAATCCTAAAATGAGAAATTCAGAAAAAGATATAAAATCCAAGGTATAATAGAAATTATTGAATGTACAGACTTTAAAGTGTTCTGAGGAATTTGTATATGCTGAGGTTCTCCTTGTAGTAATTTATATCTAAAGCATGTTGTTGAACACAAGATTTTCAAAATAATTCTAAAGTTACCTGGAGCTAGACTCTGGGAATGGTTACTTCCCTATGCAGAAAGATAAAGGAAATATCTTTCTCATAGATTACTTGAAAATTGAGAAAAATGAGTCTATGCACACGTAATAAAGATGACTGCAATAGCCCCCACTGTGGAGGAAGTGGAACAGAAAGTGGAAGGGAAGAAAATCATCAGAACTGACAATCCAGCCTATAATACATTAGTCATCAACTCTGAAATTGTGCATGAGAACTGGTAATTTGCAGTGGTTTTAAAATATCTGGAGCAAGTGAGGTGACATGGCATGAGCCAGATTCTCTTTCCTGGCCAACAGTGAGTCTGATTTGCAATTTGGTCTGTGGGAATAGTTGCATAACATACTGACAGCAGAATGTATTTTTGACTCAGTCAGGTTCCACATTCTCTGTTTCCCAAAGTTACACCACTGTAACAATCATATTAGAATTCCATTATTATTAAACTTCCCTATAATTAATTTAAGAATTTAAAGGAGACTAGAAATACATAATGCATAACTGATTTGAACTAAAGGACATGTCACTGTACTGGTTTTTAATTTCGAAGTCTCCGTTTATACGGTGTGATTAGCAGCTACTGTGATGTCACGGAACAGCCTGTATTATTCACAGGGGTGAATATGCTTGTGCATTTCCAAGAAAATAGGACATTTCTATATCCTATATGTTCTAGTGTGCACAGTGAAAATGCAATAATGTATATAATATGCTTATAGAAAAACGTAGGAAATCCCTAATGTCCTAGGAAATCTAAAAAGACAGTGTATTTTAAAAACTTACTAATTGATTACATAGGATCTTCATAGAGATTACAAAAATGTAAAATCAAAAAAGAAATCCATAGACTTGTACTTGGAGTTTCATCTGCTTTTTTGTATTTCTTTATTTCTTTTGTGAGCTACTGAAACACCTTAGATCTATTTCTTTCTATTATTTTCACAACTGCCTTTATTCATAGAGTGGAAAGCAGGAATGATGTAGTGCTTGTGATCAAAAGTTGTGTTCAAATTGATTCCCCTGTACTGCTAACTGTGGAGATCAGTTTTTTTTGTAAAACTGAAGAGGTTGAACAAGGAAGGGAATCATGTAGACGCATTCCAGAAAGTGTCACTAGAGGAGTCATTTCTCCTTGGACTTCTTCACAGTGAGGAAAGAAGCCTCAGAACTGCCTGGAAAAAAGCAAACTCTTCAGCCTGCAGAATTTCATTTTTATTAGACAAAACATTTCTAAAGTTGTGGGACAAAAAAAAAAAAAAAAAAAGAAGAAAAAATAAGCCACTCATATTTTCAAAGTGAGGCCTAAATATCTCTAATATGAAATGCAACTGATGTCAATTACAAAGAAGACCTAATAATCTTGTGATTTTAATTTTGAAGGGGAAGTGGGAAAGGCGTGACATTAATGCCCAACTTCTGAGTTATTAGATTTGGCAATACTGAACACGGAGATAAAAGGCCAAAATGTTCATTAGAAAAGTATCATACGGTGAGAATGAGTGAAGAAGAAGCATACTTGTCCTTTAGGAAAGACATAAAGAAAGTAGTATGTCTTTTGTACAGGAAGATGAAATTTAACAGTAGGAATCATGTTAAATTGGTGCAGGTGTTCTGCATACACTGGCAAGTTACAGGCAGGGAGTTTTCTTTAGATTTAAAAATACTCTGCTGATTAAAGAATAAATTCTTGGATTTGGAAATCCTTTACTGATAGTCTAACAATATGATCATAGGTAAATGATGCCTAAAAATCAACTACAGCAACAACTAAAACTAATCTTCATAAAATAGATTTGGCCAAGAATAAAATCATAAATCAGAAGGTTAAGGACAGATGTTAAGATTGCACATGAAAGAAGGGATTTAACCCTTACTGAATATCTGCAATTACTTGTATCTTTATTCAATGGCTGTTTTGATCATATAAGCATTTCTTGTTCTCAGAGGTTCTGCTGTGAAGTTGTCTCTTCACTGCTAACATGAATATGTCATTTTCAAATTGTTGCAGATCTTACTTATATCTGTGTAAAAGCAGTTAAAATTTGACTTTCCTATA
>VXBO01007539.1:1432-58937 GCA_013400135.1 Rhinoptilus africanus | reverse complement strand
CCATTCTTCCACTTAGTATAAACTTCCTTTTTCCATTTGAGCTTGTTGAGAAGCTCCCTGCTTAGCCAGGCAGGCCTCCTGCATCCCTTGGCCGATTTCTTGCTCTTAGGGATGCACCGATCTTGAGCTTGGAGGAAGTGGTCTTTGAACACCAGCCAGCTCTCGTGAGCCCCTTTGCCTTCCAGAGCCCTATCCCACGAGATCTCCCCAAGCAGCTTCCTGAAGAGATCAAAGTCTGCCCTCCTGAAGTCCAGGGTTGTGACCCTACTTGTTGCTTTGTGTGCAGCACCCGTGATCCTGAACTCTATTTTTTCATGATCACTACAGCCCAGGGTGCCCCCAACCCTAATGTCCTCCACTAGTCCCTCTGCGTTTGTTAATACTAGGTCCAGGAGTGCTCCTCTCCTTGTTGGTTCTTGCACCACCCTGTGTCAAAAAGTTATCATCAATACACTGGAGGAGCCTCCTGGTTATCAGCATTAGGACTTTAGCTCTTCAGCATAAATGGTCCTGTCCATATAACAGTCCCACAAGCAAAGGTATGATTTTATAAGTTGGGGAGAACAGGCATATAGCAACTTGCCGCCACCTCTGGAAAAGAAGGTCTTCATCTCATCCTCTCCCTGTGCTTGAATGAGCTTTCCCATCACCTGGGAAAGTAGTCTGGTCTTATTGGATGTCTCAAAGAACTGATTTAACTCATTAACCAGGAGAAAATGATAAGTTTTCTGCCTGGTTATTGAGATAGTCCCAACCATGACCGGGAAGAGCACTAGAGCTGACAAAAGGGAGGAGAGGAATCCGTAAGACCACAAGTAGAGGCAGAGGAGGAGAGGCCAAGGCAAGAAGGGACAAGACTCTTCTTTCTAAGTGTAGTAAGTGATGAGATCAAAACAGCTGCATGTGGAAGCACAGCTCAGGATTTCTGTATGATCATAACCCATCAACTGGGTACAAGACACATAGCAGAGCATTGAAGAGTGACAGCATCCAGAAGACAGTAATTAGGTGAAGGAATATTGGCTGGTTTTGAATCAGCCCATTTTATATTTTACTTTTTGTCTGAATTCAAAAATGCAAATTTATTAATGATAGTCACAATAGCCCATTACCTTTTTTGAGAGAGAATAATGCTGTTTCTTTTGTTGTGGAACTTATAACCGCTAAATTCTCATCAACAGTCTTCTAAATGTGATGGAATAGTGTAAAAAATGGCAACAGGAAAAGTTGTTGTGCTACTAAAATATCAAAGCGTGGGAAGTTATAAGAAAGCTACTTTTCATTACTTTGTCACAGTGTTGCAAGATGTGGGAAAGCAATGCAGCTTTCTGTGAATATCTGTGAATATCAGCATTCTGCCTTAGAAGAATTATGTTCCTCAAGTATGAATTGGGACACAGCTCTTGAAAATGACACCTAACACTAAAGACAGGAAGAAACTCTGAGTAAATGGACCTGTGACTAAGGGAGTCTGAGTCTTTTTTTACACTCAAGGCATGAAACTTTCAGGAGAGAAACACTTTTTCTAGGAGTTAACAAAATAATGTGGTGGTGTTTGTTTTTTGTCTCTAGAAAAGAGAGCAAATTGAAACATTCTTTTAGTAAGTGTAATGAATTTTAGTCTTCTAAGTGGAAGACAACACATGTAAACAGCTGCATGTTCTTTTTCTTTTGCCTCTGAATGTCAGTTTTCATCTGCAATATGGAGAAAACTATTCTTAACCTTAAGGTCCAGAGATAAAAACCCTGTAGTTTCTAATATCTCCACAATGAAAATGTGACACATCTTAGGTATCTCAGTAACAAAAAAATACAGTTTAAAAATGAATGCTGACACTTAACTCTAAACCAGTTTTCCTCAAACAATAGCCAGTTAAAATGATGAAATTTCATTTTCATTTAATAGTTCTTATTTAATAGAATTTTGGCAGACAAACCATATCTGAATTAACTTTCTTGTTAATATTTACCATCATTTTTAGCATACGTGGCTCATCCTGTTCTTATCACTTTTCCGTATTTGTAAGGAAGGAAGCTGTTGTCTGGGAGTCTAATACTTTTTTTCAGCTGTCGGCTATGTAAGCACCATTTTACTCTGATTTGTCAGAGCAGCAGAAGAATCCCAATTATCCAAGTGATTGAAAGAATATGCAATCAACTACTTTGCTATTTGCATATTCTAAATAAATCTGCTGCTGTATTTCTGTGAAAGGTTCTTTCAAATTAATAAAACATCATAGCATGACAGGTACATTCATCTACAGTTGATGGATTGTGATGAGATGACAAACAGCAGTGAAATAGTTAAAAGTGTTGGCATTTAAATTAATCTTCAAAGATGACTCCTCTAATTAACTTGAGTGGAAGACATCTAGAATTATATTAGTGCTATTGTTTCAGTCTTTCTATACCCATGAAGACAAAAGTACATGCATTGACATTATTAAGGCTATCTTATGATCCAAATGTAATTAAAATGAATAACCAAACATCTTGGAATACTGGGCAAGGAAAACTTTAAGAACACTTTTTTTCCAGTAATAGATTTCTGCGGTCCAGTAAAATATTTTTCCGTGAGAATTTTCCAGTTCTTCATCATCTTAAAAGACTTACATTTGAATAAATACCCTCAGCCTTTCGGTTTGAGAAAAGTAAGTGTCTAGTGTAAGAGATAAAGAGCATTGTTGCAGTCCCTCCATATAAGTTTTCTGCAATGCAGTCTGTATGTGATTCTCTTAAGTCTTCTCAGAATTTCACACAGTTGGTATGGAATTTGGCAGCTTGCTAGCTGCATGGCATGTCTTTCTGGGAATGTCTGGCACTTCTCACTGCCTCCCAAACTGATACGAAGTGCTATATATAAGATCCTGACTCTTAAGAACCTGCAGTGTCCTGGCGCTGTCCAACCTGAGAGGCTGGTTTTCAGCCTCCCTTCAGGGAGCCAGGGAGGTTCCTCAGCTGGTGTCCAATTTGCACAAAGGGAAGGTCTTCCTGGCCTCCTGCTCTGCTCAGCCTTCTCCTGCAGCGTACAGTAAGAGGCTGGCAGTTTGTGTTTGGTCCGGTTTTGTTTTTTTCTGAGGTGAGTGCTAGACTGGTAGGAAGCCAAAAGAAAGAAATATGGTTTGAATTCTGAATTCTGTATTTATTCATCATGTGAGTTCTTACTGGATGCAGGGACTGTGACCCAGCATACACTTCTCTCCATCCCCATCCCCTGGAGAGGATCTGAATTAATGCATTTGCAGCCAGAGGACCCTAACACTAAATGAGTGTTAATAACAATGTAACAGTACAGAAAAAATGCAAGAGCTTTAGTTATCCTGCAGATCCCAGTAGCTCTATAATGCTGGACGAGATACAGTACAAGAAAAAAATGATTCAAGTCCATATAGCAATGCCATGAAGGCCTCATCAAAACACTAAAATCAGAAGAATCTGTACTGACCACCTACAGTAAGGAATATTTGCTTTCATAATAAATGTCTATGGATGTAAAGTAAGCAAAGAACTCTGAAAACAAATTGCTCTTGAGGTAACTGCAATATGCTTTCAAAATGAACACCTAACATTAAGCCTACTCAGAAAAAGATTCACCGCATGCCTTAGAAGTGTCTGAATTTTATCCCAGTTTGGCCATCTGAGTGGGATTTTCTGTATGCTAAACACTTAAACTGTTCAAAATCATCAGTGGAATAAGATAGTCACTTCAACCTGGACATGATCTCCTCAGACGAGATAAGTGTCCTTTTGGAGGGATAATCCTTCCCTACAGAAAGAAAGGAGCCTGGATGGCTAGCTTACATCAGCAGGTAGGTAGCTGGATCTGGCAGAGCTGAATCCCACCCTAAACTTATGTGCAGCTCCTCTCCCTCGGCCCTACAAGGTTCAGGAGAAGCTGCAGCTGTGCATTTATTTATTCTTTCTTCGGCGTTGGTGGGATCTTGGCTACATACAATCTTCCAGCAGGTTTATTGAACACAGCTGAGTCAAGGGGGAAGGGGGGGAGGAGGTTGTTATTTCTTCTGGTATTGGACCAAAGTAAATTTGCTTTTTCTTCTTTCCACAGCAACGAACTTGGAGGTGTAAGTCTGCATCATATCACCTTTCCAGGTGACTCAGGACTCAGCCTAAAATCACAAGATATTCCTTACGCAGAACCCATTTCTAAAAATAATTTTACACTTCTCTCTTTTCTTACTCCTCAGTTGTCATTGGTGAAGGATCTTTTTATCTTAATCCTTCTTTGCACTTTATTTAAGAGGTAGTCTGTAAAGCTTTCAGCGTTTCTCCAAGCTGAGGAAACTGGAACAAATTTTTCATGTTGGCTGTACTCATTGTTCCATTTCTTCTAGTAAGAAGAAAATACCTCCTCACAAAAGAAAGCTTTTTTTTGTCATCTCATTCTCTCTGTTTCTCTTATTAAAATAATAATTTATTTCTACTATATTTAATTGTGTTCTCTGTGTGACTCTTCACAAGGCTCAGAGGATTAGAAATTTTATTGCATTTCTGTATATTTATTTCTCTATTTTCTGTCTGCTACTCCATTTAGTTAGTATTCTCAAGTTTAAAACAAAATATTGTATTTATTTCAATTAGTATCCAAGATATTTTTAGGCATCATTTTAAAATATTTCTTTTAGGTCCCATCAATGACTTAGATCACAGAAACAGTATTTCCTCATCATAATTTCTTCTGTTAGATTTCTTTCCATTGCATTGGGAACTTTTTTCTCTGCCAACAATTATTAATTTTAGCAGAAGACTTTGCTCTTTCCTGCATTTGGACACTGTAACAACCTGTTTCCCCACTAACTGATTTTTCCCTTTCATTTCATGGGTTGGAGGAAACTAAAAGAGTTAATGTTTTCTTCTTTCCCTCAAGGGAAATTATTGTCAGAGTGCAATTCCATGATTATTTCTTGTTCTTCTTTTACTCTGTTTTAAACTGTTAAGAGGAGGAGCTGTGTCCAGTGGTTAAGCAGCAGGAATTATGGGTGAGGCACTGGGAATTCAATGCCTCTCTCTGCCATGGAGTTTCCAAGTAGGCACAAGCAGGCTGCAACAACACTTACGTGAATGATGAACTAGTAGAGACATGTTTGAAAAGTAGACCTAGAACCAAAAACAGATCGATTTGGTTCAAGTAGAGTTACCCATTATAATTATGCTTCCATAGAAAATAAATAAAAATTGTCCATGACTCAGTAAAATAAAATGGAATGGAATTATTTGCAAGAATTTAATTTGTTCTTTCTATAAAATCTACGTGTTCCCTAAGAGATTTTTTTTCCCCAAGGAATACATGAAATAGATAGGCATATTTTTGACAGTGATATTTGTTATGCATAGAAGTGAACTTTTTCACCTTCTTCCCTTAATTCCTGGAGAGTAAAAAACAGATTGACTTCTGTTATCAGTCTGAAGTGGCTGCTGCCAACTAAAGTTAATTTCAGAAGTGCTTCGGTTGAGGACATTTCCTGCTTTCAACTAGAAAAAAAATTCAAAGCATTTTAGTATAAAAAGTGTGTTATTATATTTTCCTTCTTCTTCTCCTTCTTTTCCTCATAGAGATTAAGAGTATAAGGTCAGTAGGGATCATTAGGTCATATCACCTGACCCCAAAATTTACTAGTCAACCCTTGGATTCCTCTCAGAAGTGGTATGGAATAAAGTACTTCTTGACCAATTTAGGCCATGCCTCATTCGTAATCACCTCTTTTTGCCTCATTATAGCACCCTTTTCACAGAATCACAGAATCACAGAATCATAGGGTTGGAAGGGACCTTAGTAGATCATCTAGTCCAACCCCCCTGCCAGAGCAGGGCCACCTGGAGGGACAGTTTCTTTACCTCTCAAAATTTTTCAGTAATTCAGCCAATTTTACAGCAATTTTAAAAATGCAGACTCTATATCTACCCCTCATGCTATATACTTATCACGGGGCAAAGGAAGCTCTACGAAAGGATTCATAGCACCTAATTTAGATCACTCCACAATATCTGCAACTGAGATTGTCAGGGTCCCTTTATAGACAACTGAGAGAAACAGAAACTTTCAGGGAATGACTCACTTAGCCTATTTTAAATGCCTATGTTAGGACAACATGAATCATATCTCATTAATGTAAAGAGAGGTTGCAGAACTTTTTCAGATGTTGGATGTTTTCTATTCATTACTGCCCTGTTTATGCATTCCAATCATATTACCATTTTTCTTCACCACTAGTCCTAATGAGGGCTCTTGTTGAGTTGCTCAACTAATGTGCCTCCTAAATTCTTACAGAATCACTAATTTCAAACAAATTATTTCCATTTCTGTAGTTATGACTATTTTCCTTGCACCAAAATGCGTTCGGTAATGATTCCTCTTTGACAGGCATTTGTATTGGAAAGCTTAAAACACTGTTTGCCTAAGTCATATACAAGCAGGAAGAGTTATAACCTCTGTTATGCCTGGCTAACAACTTAAACAGGTTA
The DNA here is from genome assembly GCA_013400135.1 of Rhinoptilus africanus. Classification (NCBI taxonomy): domain Eukaryota; kingdom Metazoa; phylum Chordata; class Aves; order Charadriiformes; family Glareolidae; genus Rhinoptilus; species Rhinoptilus africanus. Next base: position 52,457 of record VXBO01007539.1, on the reverse strand, counting down.
GGAAAGGAAAAAAAAAAAAGATATAAAGGAGGGGAATTGAAATGAAATAGGGGAAAAAATTGGTATAGAAAATGTTATATTAATAGCAATCTGCTATTTTTATCCCATGAGGTACCTAGTAGTTCACAAACAATGTGAGACATCTTTTTCAGACTGCATTTGTTTAGTAAGCTTTTTGCAAAATAATAATTTCTTAGAACAAGGTAGAGTACATACCAGCTAAATTTTGGAAATTTTAGAATAAGAAATTATTAGAAATATTCCTGATTTTTGGTTTTTCAGCAGAAATATTCTTGCAACATTTTTCTATAACACGAATCAATCCTATTTTTTAAAAGATTTTATGACATGCATTCCAGTACAAAATGGCATCAAAGGTTACATAGCTTGTCCCTTTTACACCATATGTTGTGCTTTAGTATAATTATAAAAAGGATAAAATTACTAAAAGATAATTAATCACAATTATAAGATATTTAACAAAAATTAATTTTAGAGAAGTGATAAAAAATACTCTAATTTCTAGGAGGTCATGCAAGGTCTCATACTAATATCTGTTAAAGAAGCTGAACAACCTTTAGAAGACAGCAAAGGGCTTTGAATGATAAAAACATTGGTTAAAAGAGAGAAAAGGATTGATTGTATGTTAGTCATTTTCCACAATGAAGGAGGGTCACCCCTGCAGTATGTCAAAGAACTCTACTGGGACCAATGCTGTTCAACATATTCATAAATAATTTACAAGAATGAAATTAAAATATTTGCTAATAGTTTATGTAAGCGGTGTAAAGAAGAGGGCTGCCTGTAAGAACTGCAGGCAAATTGGGTATCTGCCCTTGATGAGTTGGAATTTCACTGTAACTGAACATAATATGAAACTCAGGAAAAAATGGCCTTAACCTGATGACCTGGAACAGGGTCTGGAACTTGCGGTAGACAATTTTAGGAAAACACCAGATCAGTCCTATATGGAGACAAATAAAGCAAGTTGCAAGCTACTGAGACAGGAACAAACTAAACAGGAAAGGTTATTATACCTCCATACATCCATAGCGTCCCCATTGGAGGACTGACTAAATAAACAAGGACTCCTAGCTGTAAAGGGGGAGATGTGTCATGTGTCTGAGAAACTGTAGATGACATTGAGAGGTTCAATAAAGATCAGGTCTCCTCTTCCCCTTCCATTTTGATAGCAAAAAGAAGAATCTAGTTACTTGTATCTCATTGCAACTGAGGTGGTTTTTAATATCTTTAGGGCAACAACTGTGTTGTAATCTACAGACCACAGCTCCATAAAGTCCATAATATAAATAAATTACAATAGTTAAAATAGTGTACAACAAAAATAAAAATATCAGGAAAATCAAACATATAGTAGAAAGTTCTACAGAAACATTTGATGTAGAATGTAAATGACTACTGGAGCTGTTAACATTCCAATTGGAAATGCATGCAATGCCAATGTCTATATATAAAATGTGAATCAACAATGAACTTTAATTATAATTATACATATATATTGAAATCCTCTGCACTTGATAAACCATTTGAATGTGTTTGTTATATCTTCAAGCAATTTAAATAGTGAAGATAACGAAGATGACATATGGAAAAATAACATGGTGCAATGTTTGGTGTTGAGATCCTGTGCTGCTTCTGCATGCATAATTGGTTGTAAAAAGGTCCGTATTAGATGATGAGGGTGGGTGTGTCATCCTATGGAAATGCAGAAGCACAATGGGACATAAATGCAGATTCAGAACAAAAATAGTCAGAGGACAAGCGAAGATAAATAATGTAGCATTCTTCTCCTGTGTTAGTCTCTGTTATGTGTCATGATTATTTTGCTGAAATCTTGTCAGAAGACCTCCCACAGCTAATATGACACCTCTGCATTCTGAGATCGCTACCCAAAGACTGTTTGGCATGGCATAATGAATAAGAACTTGCTTTCTGTTCCAAGTATTATGAAAGGAAACCATTGCTCCATCCTGTCTCTACTGGAAGCTAATACCTGTTACTGTCTAATGGATCATTTTCACAGTTACTTATTTGTGACAACTCCAGATATTCTAGATGTAATTAAACAGTTTAAGAATGTCTTTGTTCAGGAGGAAAAATATGCACAAATAAAAATATCATATGATTATAAATATAGAGAGAGATTAAAGGCATATGTGGTACGGGGAAATTAGATAACCATGTCTTATTGACATTCAATGAAAACTGGGTGCTTAACTCTGGTTTATGTCACCTGAGCAAGCCTATACTAAGGCTAGTCACGAGAAAAGCTTTCTAATGATACAGACAGTGAAGCCGTGGAAAAGACTGTAGGACAGCTGGAGCAGAGTGCTGACCTTTATTGTTGGCAATTGCACAAACATCTGTCTCCATGACCTAAGATGATCCTGTATTGAGGCAGAAGGAAAGATTAAATGAACTTCCACTGTCCCTTCCAACCCTATAAATCTGTAATTTTATTCGTTGAATTATTTTTGCGTAACTCAAGCTTTTAAGGTTCATGGCCTGGAGAAGAAACTTATTTTGAAGAAAGTAAAGATAATGCATTGCAGAGCTGATAAACAAGAATGATTTTACAACACAAAGTGTAGAAGAAAAGAATACTGAGAGTGGAATTTGTTTGGATTGTCAGTTCAGCATGCTAATTTAGATTAGTTGGATTATTTTAGGTGTTGATAAAATAGGAAAGTACTATCTTAGCTAGCTGCTACATCAGCTTATACTAGCAACAAATACCAGGTGATATCTCTCCAGATAGCCAGTTCTCCCAAATTAATTAATTAATTAATTAATTAAATCTGAATGAGGCCCTAGTAAGTCTTTTAATAACATGTGAAGAGGTTGAGGAAAATACTTAAACCATAACTATACTGCAGAAATCAACATCTGTATATATGTTCTCTTTTGGTTTTGTTGAGAATCAGGACTCCAGGGTATAATAATGACATCATTATCTTGAAATTAATGTTTTCGTTCTAGATTTCAACCTAGAAAATGCCACCTGGTGAATACTTCCTGGTATATTTTCTTTGGTTGAAAGCTATGAAAATCAGAGACCTTTATCTCACATCTTTCTTCACTAGAGGAGATGGATGGTTACCAAAACATCTTCCCAGCTGACTTCCATTTCCCCAAAAAAATAAGAACAGCCACATATATATGAGTGTTAAATGAATTATAATTATCTGACATTAACATTTGAATCTGGACAACGGGAATGATAATGCCTGGATAATTAATACTCAGTGTCCTCTCCCCCTTTAAATCTATGGAGAATGTGTAGAACACTTAGCAGAGAGAGTTTCAGCAAAGCAGGTGTGTCAAGAAGGCTGAATAATATAATAAAAGTAAAATATCAATGGAAAAAGTAAATCTGCTTGATATATGGTATGAAAATCTTACTATAAAACACTTTATGACAGTGTTTCAATTGCATTTTCCCTGAGGAATACATGAAAATAGCTTAGAGGGAAATGTCTTCAGGCTGCCTGAAGTCTTGCTAGCATCCTTATCTAAGATGATAGTTTTTTCTGGTGAAAAACTGGGATTGCTATAAAGCAGTTTGTTAAAGTGACTGTTTTTAATTCTAACGGGTTATCTGTCCAACCTATGCTACCAGTAAGATATCACTCTCTTATCAAAAGCTACATTATTAAGTAAGTTGATTTTAGAACAAGATGTATAAAATACTCAACAGAAAATTTTTTATATATGTATATATATGTGTTTACATATGTATTTATAGATTTTGCTCAAAATGACTAAACATAAGACCACTAAATAACAAAAATAACTTTAAAATACCTCAGATAACTAAGTAGTGTTGAATGATTTCATGACCTAGGTACTTCAGGTAATTTTACTCAAAATGTGTGCCAAATTGAAAGCATTTCTCAGATTTACAGGAAAACATATGAAGAAATATTTTTTTTTAAGGCACTCATAGGCTGAGAAGAAAATTTGAGACAAACATAGTTGTGAGATTTTTAAATTCTGTGAGAACTGAAATACGACATTCAGACACTTTTTGGATCTTTGCTTTCAATACTTCAGGAAATATCCAGCAATATTAAAGGCTTCTATTGTTTTTATTCCTTTAATATTGAAACTGTATTTAGATTTCAGATTAACTTGTATGGACAATATAAAGAAAAAAGAACAGATATTGAAGTAATGATAGGAGATATAAAATTGCTTTGTAGAGTTTCATAGTTTCAGCATTTAGTGTTACATAGAGTGAAGCTACATTTGAAATGATGAAATGTCTGTTCTTGGCAGAATTCTAGAGCTGACTCTATTCCTTCTATTCCTAGTGGCCATTACAGTTAAGAATGTGTTATACCTTTTACCTCCTAGAGTTTCTTGATCGATCACATGCTGGATTTGCTTTGGACATTTACAATTTCCAAAAAACAAACACCTTTGTGAAAAGTGCTCCGGTTGCAGTCTTCAGACCCTTGGGACAAAGGCTGTTATGTCTGCAATAATTATATGTAATTTTATAAAAAGTATCTAACCTCTTGACTCCTTGTTTTCTTATTTTATGCAACAGGAATAACCTACGTCATGTAAAGAACCTGTAACAACTGGAGTAGAGAATTTCAGAGGTAATGCAGGATTTCAGTAATTAATTTTCTGTGACAGGCCTAATCAGAAGGTCCTGATGAAATGTATTGGTTTTCCCACTATTCTGAGTAGGGTTATTTAATAGTGAAGCTAATGTATTTACGGGGAAATGCTCCAGCAACACAAGCCATTCTTGTATTACAATGTCCAGCAACAGCAGAATTAGAGTCCTGAACTCTGGAAGTCTATCAGCCTGCCGTCATCTCCAGAAGAGTCAAACCCAATATAAATCACCTCTGAAACTTTTAAGAAAGCCAAGGACGAGATGCTCTGATGACTCTCTTACATCTTGGAACTGAGAAATTCTTGGCTCAAAATGCTGACTTTTAGCCAAGGTACTGTACAGTAGGTTTACTTTTTGGCACATTATAATCACCTCAGAAAAAGTACAAGGTGATCACAGAGAAAAGGTTGAGGTAAAACAAGGGCAAAAAACTTAAACAGTTATGACTGAGAAAAAAAATCTGTAGAGTTCTAGCTGTAGTGAACATTTTATTCTTAGATGAAGGGACTTAACTGTGTGCTAGAAAAGCCTTTCTTCTATCAACATTACAGATCGTACTATGTGAGACATCTCATTTTTATGTTTTGCAGCTGTCTGAGTAAATTAAGTATGAATAGACAGTTCCCAGTATTCGGATTAAACTGATGTTGGTTTCCAATGCCATACTTCAGTGAGTTTTGGTTCTTTGATACCACAACATCGGTGGACATCAGCAATGTTAATGTATTTAGTCTAACACCAACTACATAAGAGATACCTGATCCCTGCAAAGGCAGAAGAGCTCAAGCACCAAAATCTGGACTGGAACTGAGACAGAGAGTTACTGTTTCCTTAAAGAAAGTGAATGGAAATGGTCCTACAGTCAGGATGAAATGGTACTACTGGAAACAATTTGAAGATAATTGTATTATTCACAGAAATAAAGATAAAATGTGCAAGTTTGCAAAATTGTGGACTAGATGACCTCAGTATCTTAAAATAAGATCCAAACACCATTTTAATTAACAAAGACTCCCTTCCCTAACATTACTACCGTAATGTAATCTTAGAAAGTAGAAAGTATTATTTGAAGTTCAGATAAAAGAAACCATGTGTTATTTTTTTTAATTTTTTAAGTAAAGCATGATTAGACTGAAAAAACCCACTGGTATTATCTTATTGGTTTTCAAAAGACATATCTGAGGTATCTTGTATTAAAAATTCACCACAATACAAATATAACTGTCAGTTGTATTGCTCTCATATTTTTATTTTTAGAATACACATAAAGTATGTATGTGCTTCATGAATATTGTTTTTGTTTTTATTTTATGTAAATGGGAAATCCATGCTCTAAATTCTAGTTACATGGTTTGGGGTTTTTTGACATGTTTCAAAAGATTGGTCTATGAACATGATTTCAAAAATAAGTATGGTCTTATTAATACGAATATCATCTGTTGAATCTTAAGTCTGCCATCATATTTTACAAGTAAGAAATAGACTTCTGTAAGGTCTTTGACATGGTCCCCCACAATATCCTTCCCTCTAAATTGGAGGGAGATGAGTTTGATGGGTAGACTGTTTGGTGGGTGAGGAACTGATTGGATAGCCACATCCAGAGGGTAGTGGTCAATGGGTCAGTGTTCAGATGGAGATCAGTGACAACTGGTGTCCATCAGTNAAGAGAAGGCTCTGGGGAGACCTTATTGCAGCCTTTCAGTACTTAAAAGGGACTTATAGGAAAGATGGGGACAAACTTTTTAGCAGGGCCTGTTTCAATAAGGCTAGGGGTAACAGCTTTAAACTAAAAGAGAGTAGATAGTTACTAGATATAAGGAAGAAATTGTTTACAATGAGAGTGGTGAAACACTGGCCCAGGTTGTCCAGAGAGGTGGTAGATGCCCCATCCCTGGAATTGTTCAAGGTCAAGCTGGGCAGGTCTTTGAGAACCCCTCAGTGGGAGTTGGACAAGATGACCTTCAAAGGTCCCTTCCAACCCAAACTATTACATGATTCTATGACTAAACCCCAAAATATAAAAAAAGCATATATGACAAGAGATAGCAGTGTGATCATTATTACTTTTTTTGTTATTATTCAGTGGGTTCTCATTTGACAGTCAAAAGTATCATTGGTAGAGGGTAGCATAGTGCTAACATTGTCAAAGCAGCAATATAATCTTACCTAAACCTGACTTTAATTACAACAGTAATTGATTAAAAACTTGGCCTTATTGCATACAGCATGCTTTTTAAAGAGGTGATATATTGGCCTGATTTGTTCAAACTCGCATCTATAGACAACCCCGTAGGTGTTCTCCCATGTGCTTTCATAGTGTGCTTGATGTGTACACAAATGTAGAGCTGGCTAAAATTTGAGGAGGAGCCTCTCTTTCCTTAGCTTGGTTGGAGGAAGTTGCATTCCAGCAGATGCTTAAAAGAAATGGTACTATGCTTTTGGTGCATCACCTCAAAAGTGCTGTCAAACATAAACAGAAAGGCAGGGACTATGTAATTCATAGTCAGTGTTGTACCTCCCCCAGGCAACAGGAAAACAAAGTAATTGAGCTTTTGGAAGATAATTACAACCCTTTGATATATCAGAGGCAATGCAGCTTGCCTGCTTTGCTTGGCCCACCACAGAAGACTTGAGTTTCATGCTGGTTTCTGTGAACTGGTTGAGTGCATTGCTTCCTCCAGTGTTAGCCTATGGTTAGCGTATAACTTCATTGGGATGACTTGACAACGTCACTGTGCCTCAAAGACTAGTGGAAATGGACAAAATTAAGATCTGTTTCCAAGTCTTCCGTGAGGATGTAGGAATGAGACAAAGTAGTATAAAGAAAGAAGAAAGAATATGTTTTAAGTATGCAGAACAATGAACAAATATACAAGTTCAGCATTAGATGACAAACATGTACCATGTTTGCATCTCTCAGATTTTTTTGGTCCAGATACTATATTCCCTGTGACATGTTAGGAAGATACATTTAATAAACATGGATCACATCAGCAGACAAACTGTTTATGGCCTAGGATTAAATTATTACACACGCATCAGTCTATTTCTTCTCCAACTTAATGAGTATTGGTTTGGGGAGTTATATCTTTTGTCTGAAATATACAAACTGGTGTAGCTAACATCTCGACTCAAGCCTTCTTTTGAGCCGGCACAGAAGAGATTTTCATAGCTATTTATCTCTTCAATTATGTGCAAATTTCTTACTGAAATCAAAGTCAAGACTTAAAAACCTACTACGTAGATCACAGAGAGCAACAGAATTTAGCCCTTCGTTTGTAAATATGTGTGATTTTTTATAGGCAGAAGTTAAAGGCAACAAAATTTACTGTTTTAATCAGTCATTTGACAACACAGGGCTCAGAAAAGCAATTAACAACATATGAAGCCTAGAAAAAGCACACACAATTAGGAAGACAAACAATAGAATAAAGACTATCTCCTCTGGAGAAAAGTAAGCTGTAATTTCCCTGCCACCTGAATTTGGCTCGTTACTGAAGAGAGTGCTAAAGATCTCCCTAATGACAGAAAATCATCAGACCGTAAGGAAAATATGTAATACTGCATCTGTTCCATTAAGAATGCCACCTATATTTTTTTTAACATAAAGCTTTAGCTTGAATCAAATAACTTACTTTCAGTCTATCTAGAAATCATAATCCTACCACTTCTTAAATGTCTGTGTGAACTTTAGCAGCCTAAATTCACCTTAGCTCAGTAATGTTTTAGAAAGATCAAATCCAAGTTAAAAGAAGGAGTTCAAAATCACAGGATGAAAGAAATTTTTTAAGCTACGTTTACTAAAATTTATTCCATGACAAACTAGAGTCCAAACTAGATTGTGTTGTAGAGAGTTCCTACTCAGGTCAGTGAAATTTGGATCAGATCCTTCTGAAATGACACTAATGGAGTATCAATATGTTTAGGCGCGCACCTTGACTTAATGCTTTCCTTCTGTTACACTAATTCTCTATATTCTAACTGAGCAAAATATTTTTTACAGTAATATCCCAGACCTGTGCCTATCAGATTATCTTTAGGAGTGGTAGATTCTGTGATAGATTCTGCAAGTGTTGCTCTTTCTTTTTAAGCATTGCCTGTGAGGAGTAACACCTCCGATAGTTGTTATGGGTCTCTTAATAGACCACCAAGTATTGATTGAGTTCATATTTGTGACCAAATAATTTAGACCCAAAGTATCATTCTCCTGCGGACTCCTTCTGCTCCCTTACACCATGAACTGACTCATTAAAGTCTAGTAAGGTTGCATGTACAATAAAGAAAACAATATAAACTTTGGTAGTAATGAGCTGATCCTACAGCAGTTTTAAATATGGATATTCTTCTTGAATTAGGACTAAATACTTCCTTGTGTTAGGTTTCAGTACAGGTCAAGTTCATACCAGCACTAGAAATGTCTCTCATAAAAATGGAATTTTAAAACAAGTCCTTGTACTACAAATATGCTGTAACAACAACATGACCTACGCTTTGTATTATCTTTAAAATGTTTTCTTCATTACTCAACTGCTTAAAACTTTAAAAAAATGTTTATAGAAGAAGATTGTTTTATTTTGTTCTTTTTAATTTTTTTCCTAAAGAGCAGATCTATCTTGAAAGTTTATCTCAAATGTTGAGTTTTATCCTTTTTAATTAGAGGACATAAACAATTGCCTTTGTAGTCTAGTAGCTCTTTGAACTGCCTTTGAATCAAGATCAGAGACTACAATAAAAGAACTTCCTACTGTACAGTTTTATACCATTCTATGTGACATGCTTAACATGTTGAAAAACCTAATACTATTCAAAATTTGCATCACTGAAAAGAGAGAAATGTGGGGGTTTTGCTGTCATTTCTCCTCATGCACTTTGCAGATGAAAAATGTATTTTTGGCAGCAAACTTCATTTACTAAAAATAATGTTTTGCACAAGGGAAACTATATTTATTTTAAGTTTTCCTGCCATTGATCAAGGCAAATAATATATATGTAGTAAAAAAAAAATCTCAAATTAAAAACGTGTATCTGAAGAAAACCCCAGTCCCAAAATAATCCGAAAAACAGTAAAATTAAAGACAAATGTAATTTTTTACTACCACTCCCTTTTAGGACCTGTTTCCTTTTACAGATGCTCATTTTGTTTCTCAGCAGCCTAAATATGTTGAGCTCTCAGGACTGTTCGTGCCTTGCATATTTTTTCCTTGTGGTTTTAATTTGCAGGGAGCTGGGCTGCTAATGGAATTGCAAGCGAGCCCAGACTGGCGCGGGCGGGAGATGAAAGTGGCGGCCGTGCCTCCCGTGGGGCGCTTGCCGTGACCTACTTCCAGGGCAGCCAGACATAACACGGGAACCACGTGCTCCCACCCCGCCGTCAAAACAAACCATTAAAAGCAGCGTCTTAAGACTGATTTAGGACCCTCTGGTCTTTAAGTGGTGTCTGACTTTTTTGATCTGCTAACTGATCACAGGTGGATGGAAGGGATCTCTGAGATAATTAACTGTGAATTCGACAGGTTCGCCGTTACGAAGGGGGACAGATAGTGTTTCACCAAGGAGACCATTAAAAAAGCAGCATTCGGTGATTGCCCTGGCAAAGGCATGAATGAAAAGCAAAGGATGAAAACATGCTCTGCTTAATATCCATGCAAAAATTCTGCCCTAAGTGTCACATCCTCCTGATTAAATTCTCGGTTCTACCCTCAGTAACATTGCATTTCAACAGCGTCAAATATTATATGACAAATACAAGCACAGCTAGAAATGGCTGGGAAAAACATGCCTGTAGAAAACCTATCAATGCCTGGGGAAGTCATCGTTTTCGGTAAATAAACTAGCTGTATCTTGCTCAGCAAACACAGTATATTTAGAAAAAGGATTCCAAGCTCACTAGCTTAATATTTAAGGTTATTTCTTCTTTCATACCCTCCACCTGATCTTAATATTGTACTTAGCACAGGCTGAGTAGAGACACTGAGGTAGGGTACCCACGGCAGCAGTTTCAGAGGTAGCTAGCTGAAGTTTCTTGCAATGGATTTACAAAGTAACTATTACCTATTAACCATATTATTATTATTTTGATAAATGTTATTGATAATTTTGAATAGCATCAGAGTATGTAATTTCAGCCCAAGAGCCACTGAGATAGACAAATTCCTTATTCTACATGAAAAAAGGGGAGGGAATTACACTTTTTTTTTTCATTGATGATAGATTTTTTTTTCTTGAAATTAAAAGTTGGTAAATGAAGTCATCAGGCAATAAGAATCCATCCCTACTATATGTTTAACCACTGAACCAATATGTCTTTTTAAAACTCCTTCATATGAGAATAGATAAGTTTGTGTGAATAGGTGATTGCTGCAACCTGCAGTGGGCAGGGTTTTATTGGCAATTTGTAAGAAAGGGAAAGTCGTGAAACTTTGCATTTCATGTATTTTCTTATTTATAGCTAAATTAACTAGAAAAAATTACTATTTTCTGTTTTAAGAATTAAGTATATATAACACTGCACTAACAATAGTAGGGAAAAAAATACATCAAATACCACAAAGCCCCATATTTTCCATAGAAAACAGAAAATCCCTTCTCCCCTGTCCTAAAATCCAGACCTGAGAGATGTAATTAAGTGCAGTGTTGGAGGGGCCACATCAGCTCGTGTTCTACAGTTGCTGATGTATTTACACCAGTCCCCCGACACATCTAAATTTATGCTATTTTGGCCCATTGTCATTCTCAAAGTCAAGGTGAAGAGCAGTGGATAAACTGGCAATTGAACCTGCTCACAAACATAGGCAGCTCCACCAGGGATCACCTGGATTGGCAGAATTGGAGCTCTGCAGCAAGAGGAGCCGATCAGTCTGGTGCAGTTGGCCTTACAGTGTCTAGTCCCACACTGGGCTGTTTCTTAGTGTGGGTCTGCTTTTTTTAGCCTCTCCAACATGCCATGGACTTTTATGAAAAGACTCTTTACACTCATGGGCTCTTTAGAAAATTTTATTTCTACATATCTGTATTTACAACGCTTTTGCTTCTTAAGACACACCACAGGCATAGTCTTGGGCACATCTGGGACTTCCTGCTCCTGTATAAATTGCAGTAGGGAAAAACCTAACAGCTGAGCTAGAATCTTCCACTTTGGGCAGGATTCACCTTTTTTTCAAATTAGAACCCTAAAAATTGGGCTTTTACTGTAACTCTTCTTGCTGTCAAGAGAGACAGAGACAGTGACTTTTAAAAAGCAAATATAGCTGTCTAAGAGATACTTAGAAGGTGGAAGACCTTCTAGAAATATGCATCCTTCTCTGCAAAGGATGTCATTCACTTGCAAATTTTCCTCCACTGTCAAAGGAAAAAAGTGAAAATAGAAACCACTACCCACTAGTCCTCCAAGAAAAATAAATAATCTCTTGCTTCTTCTCAGCCTTCTGGGCAAGAATCCCAAAATAATTTAAAGTGTATGATCATCATCACAGAGTATAAATGACCCTGTGATGGGTTCAAGCTTTGCTATTTCATGTGAAGCATTCTTCATGCCACCTTTTTTAGAAATTGTCCCTTTAAATCTTAAAAATTGTGATAAAGCATACATATTTTGTAAGGATATTTCAAAAACAAACACCCATTTTTTTTGTGTTGTGTTTATTTTTTACTCTTCTTGAAAGAGAAGAGTAAACCTTAACTTGTTGATACTTTATTTTGCTTTCTGTCTATTTTCTTTATGTTGAGTTAAGATTTGTTTCTTAAATTTTCAAACTTCCAAGGAATAAATCTATTTCTTTAAACATCTGCATTTATACAGTTACATAAATACCTTATATATAAAAAATCTGAGGCTAACTTTCTCAAAAACTTTGACTTCTAAGATGGGGGGTAGGGGTGGGTGAGAAATGTTCGTAGGTTCCTCCACTGCAAAGCTGAGGTGTTTCCCTGTTCTGAGATTGTCTTGTTTGGGTTTCTTTTTTAGTATTATCATCACTTTGGAGTCTCATATGCAATATAATCTTAGAAAAAACATTTTTAAAAGATAAATGAAAACATAAGTGAGCAAAATCTCTCCAACCAGTGGAATTTTTTTCAGTCCACATTCCCCACAGAATAAGGGAGAAAATAGGGAGTTTCTGCACTGCTAGAGGTAATCATTGCCTGTAAAACACTCTTTCAGCCTTATTTCTCTGTTCCAGTTCTTCATATTATTGATTGGATCATAAATAACAAATCTCCCTAAAACATTTTGTTATTGCAGACAACTATATGCTAAACCGTTGTCATATGACCTCTGCCTCTGCTGCCTTCATCCCTGTCCATGTATTTTGCCAAACCTCATGGTTTTGTATATTTACGTTGCCTTCAGAAGAAGACAAGACATGCACCAGTGAAGCCCTGGTGCTTTCTGAGAGCCCCTCCAATCTGGATAGACCAAATCAAGCACCAGTCTCTACCTTGAAAAACAGCCACTGTCAAATTGACCTCTAATGGGGCACCAGTGAAGACATTGATTCCCTCTCTTGGTAACAACATCACTTTTGACTGCTGATAGCATCTTTTTTCCAGAAAATTCTGTTTATATAATGTTGACCACGAAATGGTCCTGAGGCCATTATCCTTTCCTAATTTCAGTGCCTTCTCAAGAACTAATTCTACCACAACACATTCCAGAAAACAGTAATGTTTAGTGGCTAGGAAGTATGACATCAGAGGAAATGTCATGATTATTTAATTTTTGCAGTGTTAAAAATCAGACAAAAATATAAATATGATTCATATTTGCCAGTACGGGTAGCCTAATGGTCATTTTAACAGACATTTTTGCAGTATGCAGGTTATCCTGAACAAACTCTTCTATTTGAAATATAGTGATCCCTAAAACTGTTTGCTCACGTGAGATGGTTACCAGTTGAGATTACTCTGCTTCTACTTTGCTGAAACTTACATATCACCATCAGAATAAAAAAAAAATATTATTTTATTCCCTGTCATTATATGCACTATAACATCATTTTTCTAAAATCTGTGTTCTCTTAACATTTCAAGTTCATCACTTGTACTTTGAACTTGTCTTTTAAAAATCATGTTGGCATTAAATAAAAGCATATATTGCATTTTCTCTTGTAAATTCTCTTTTCTAAGATGATTGTAGAAGACTTTGAAGAATTGTCAGTTTTATTAGGGTGAAAAAACCACCCAAGCTTACTGCTTGTAATTTTAATTTCTTATCAGTCTTTTGATATTTAACAAAAAGTGTGATTTATTTCAGCTTTTTGCTTTTTGTTATTTTTTCAATTAATATTGCATAATATTTTTTTTTCATTTGCCTATCTAATGTAATAGATGTTATAAAGAACAATTCAATCACATTCATTACAGGGAAAGCTTTGGATGGTTTCTCATTCCATGTTTATTTTGGGAAATAGATATTTATTTATTAGAGTTCTTTATCCAGTTGGTCTCTTAACATGTAAATTTTCTACAAGAATGTTCTCTGGGTGATGCATGTACAATAACAGAAAGAAAAAAAACAACTAATAAAAATTAAATAAAAGCAATGAAAATTACACCACTGTTATTTCATACCTATCTCTCTAAGTTTTTCTTTTCTTACAAACATCTCTTGGACTACTCTCACTTTTTACTTCTGGGACTGTTTTCAAGTCCAAGTATAGTTCCAAGGAAAATAAATAAAGGACTCAGTTTAGTTTCTATCGTACTTGGCAAGCAAAAATTCTGGAGAACTAGAGGCCTGAACCAGAACAACAGCTGACTCACTCTGTTTTCTCTTTTCCTGAGAATGCCATTTATATTTCAAACAGAAAATTCAAGAAATTAAGTACAGTAGTTGTTGTGCTTGTTTTTTGTTTATATTTTAAAGAAAGAACTTAATGATGAGATATTAATCAATATTTCCACAAGAATTCACTGGTTCAAAGAAAATAGTACAGTAAGATCATGGATGAGTAAAACTATGATGGTAGCTAAAGTCCCTTGAAGTCTTTAAACAGGTGACAGCCTTGCACAAACTGCAGTGTCTCGCAGGACTGATGAGGAATATTCATGTTGTTTCCTCTTTTTTCTTCCCGTTTACATTTTATATATATATACACACTTACATATGTATTCACTTTATGTATATATATATGTAAAAATTGTGAGTAGCTCACAATGTCAATAAAAAAGATGCATGCTTTTAGTAAGAAATATTAACCATCATGAGAAGACTTCTAGATGAGATACACAAATATATTTTGCTATGCTGGTCACTGTCACAATTAATTATCAAAGCATTTATCTTTCTTGCATTGTGGCTAACCAGACATGCTTTCTGCATAAGTTGAAAGAAACAGTGGTCTAACAATCTAAATAAGTTTTGAATGAACTCAACAATTTTATTGTATTCACTGTTAAGTGTGTGTTAATAAATTGTTTAGGCTGTATCCACTTTGCGTAAAGCTGTATTCCAACACCATGAACACAGCAAAACTCAACAGCCCTTCAGTATGTATATGGCATGTGCAAGTCCTTAGAAATATGAGCTTTTATCTTTTATTGTTATATTTCATAACAGAGTCCTACACTGTCTTATGTCTTGACTATGGCAACCACCCTGCCCCTCATCCAATTTTCCTCATGTTATTATGATGGAATGTCAACCCAGACTTCCTTGTTTTATTGCTTTTAAGTACCAGTCTCAGACACTAATATCTGCCTCTGTTGTTCTAGCCTTTAATTTAGTCTACTGTCCAGGAAGTGGCCTATTTAATGCCCTCTCCCTTTTAGTTAACTAAACCTAGCTTGAAATTTCTAAAAGGAAACAGCTGCACTTTGGTAAAACACCAAAATCACTGGATACACTTCCCTTTCCTTCCTGGGACTGGGGGCAGGATGGATTGCTAAAACAGAAACAGACATTTTGTGTGCTAGCAGGTGGCTATGCAACCTTTCTTCCACAAAACATTCAGATTTCACCATCACCTAAGATTTTGTCTTATTCATGAAAGACAAAATCCTGGCACAAAGGATCCCACAAGTCGAAGTCTAAGTTTCTGAAAAAAAGAGAAGAGATTAATATTGAACTGAAAGGCTATAAAATGTAGTCCAGATTTTGATTCTCCACTAGCATCTCCCTGGTTTGCCCAGACCACACAATATATTTTCCAGAAAAAATTGTTCTTTTTTTCCTCAAGACACAAGCTGAGAAACAGAAAACTGTGTCAGTGTAAAAGCAAGATAACAGGCTTGGTATTTCTAACGCTTATTGAGAGAGCAGAGCATCTGTCAGCAACTACTGACCACTCTCATATTACTTCTTAACTTTGTTATTGGGAAGGCCATCTGCAGTCAGGTCAGGTATCCTTAGACATTTTGTTGCTGGTTTTGCTCAATGTCATTTCAACTCTCCAGTGTAATTATGAGAATAGTGATCAGTTCTTGCCAGCAGGGATTTAGGGGAGTGTGAAAGTTCCCATTTGGCTCCAGTAATGTGACCCAATGCTTTTGGGAGAGCATGTTACGGGGGGGAAAGCCTTTTTGTGCTGCCCCCCAAACTGTGGTTTGCAACTGCGTTGGGCGGTACTCACGTCTAAGATGGTCTTTCTTTGCACTGAGCTGTGCCTTCATTATGATTTCTTTTAAAGGCTGGACTCCTCATATTACAGCAGCATTTATAACTCTGGTTTGCTAAAATAGTTCTAGTTCTTCTATATCCAGAATATCCTTCCGAGGCTTTTACAAAATGTGACCGAGTTTCTGTCAAACAAGATTAGCGGAAATAAAAGGTATCTGTTTTCTAGGAAGTATGTTGGCTTCTTGCCTACTCATTCTCATCAACAAAGCATGCCACATTTTATGTCTTGGCTGAGACCTTCTCTTTCCCAGCAAGTGTTGCTGTGGCAGCTGAGTCAGTATTTTGGTACCTAGATAAACTATCTGAGACTGGTAGCAAGGTGCTTCTTATTAACAGAATTGCATATCAAATATATTTTCAACTTTGACCACATTTTGAGAAATTATATCCTCACACACAGGATGATTTTTTTTCATTTCAAGCCTAATATCAGCATCAAATTTCATACAAGACAGAATCCAGGGAAGCAAGTTCTCTCTACCTATTATTGTAATTGTCTGAAAATTCAGTAAGAAGAATAATAAGAGAAGTTTACAATGCAAATTCACAGATATCCATTGAATTATCATATCTGATGGTACTTTACTATTGGATTATATGTTAATACCTGCTTCCCTGCTTGACATGTTGACAGTGTGGTCTGCAGGGCTGTGGGTAGGGAGACCAGATTTCTTATGACTGCAGAACTTTCTCTAGCACTTCTGCCACTGGTCTGCAGAGTTGAAGAGGTGCTGTGTTGCAATGGAAAGGAAGGAGTTCCCTACACTTCTTTAAGCATGTGGAAAATGGGATATTGGGGAGGTAAATCCTCCTGGACCCTGCAGTAAATCTTAGACTGTGTATGAATAAGTATCAGCTTCTCTTCTATCACTGTCTTTTTCCCTAACAGGATGGCACAATTCACTAGAAGACCTTGAGTTCTTGCCTTTTACTCTCTTACTAAAGAAATGGAAACTCAACTTCTCAGCAGTGGTTGAATGTAAGAATTATTTTTTTTAACCTTGAACAGGTTTAAGGTTTTTTTTTCAGTTTTGTTAAAATTAGATCATCAGTGAGAATGCAACAGATAGGCATTTACAGGAACATCTGGAATAAATTCATTCCAGGGAATAGAAATAATAAAGTGCAAACGCAGCAAGCAATATGGAAATTTTACAGAGAATGTCACCAGGTACCTCATAACTTCTCGGCTACTGAGGTTTTGCTTGTACCTTTCAGTACAGTGTAACTTTCCCCAAGGTAGGTTTACCTTGGTATAGGCACTTGTGCACAACTGCAACACGTTGAATGCCATTGAAATTTTGTGCTGGATTGTTGTTAACTATAATTTTGCAAGGGTGACATTTTTGCTACTGGATTTTTGGACCTTTCTGTGATGAATTATTAATACAGATGAAATATCTATCCACTATACATAGCACATCTATCTTGTTTGGATGTTTTGGACAGTTTAGAAATGTTGATAACTGGTAGCAATTTCTCACCAAAGACAGAGCAGAGTATTTGATCATTAAACATTAAAAAGTAGAACAACAGAAAGATACGGGGAGCATTCATAATGCTCAACTTCAGACACCTTATTCAGCCAAATCAACTAGCCAGATGGCTATATGTACTGTAGAAAACAAAACAGGGAGAAAGCAAAGACTCAAGGCAAAGATGCATAATCGTCTCCGTTGTTTAATTCTTATTTCACACCTGGTATGGTTTAGACCCACTGTCCCAGGTGACAGAGTAGAAACCCTTCCTGTAAGCATCCACATTATAGCTTCAGGCTATAATGCACCACTCTGATAGGCTTCAACATAGCCTTCTTAGTATCGCAGGGTTACTAAAGTGAGAAAAATACAAAACAACAATTGTTGTACAGTTATAACTATTGTAGTTATAGCTATCAATGATGGTAATAACTGGCCTTCAAGGGATCATTTTCTGCCCAGCAAAGGCACAGGGCCAACCATTATTTTATTTAGTGTGGATGTAAGCAGCCCTGACAGCTTAGTCTCTGCACAAGCTATCAGTTCCTGACCTTGTTCCGTTTAGCTGTTTAGGTGTACCCACAGTCTCCCTTTATTTCTTTTAATGTCTATGTAAACACATAGGGTCTGTCAGAGAGTGACTCAGGTGACTTAAAATAGACTCAGTCTCAACTGCCCAATTGAGAAGACTTGTTTCTGTTGGCTGAGAAAACTAACCAAGGAAGATATTGAAGTAAATAAGCAGCTTTAGACTGGGAGGTCTCACTGCTTACTGTGGTTACAGAATCTTGTCTGCAAAACTAGCAGAGGTTTTGACAAGTATAAATGCAGGATGTTTTAACTTGATTTTGGGGCATATTTACTTTTCTGCTTTCTTTAAAAGAATGGAAGTGAAATTGGAGGAGCTCACAACTTTTATCTTTCTCTTTGAGATACATACTTTTTTCGATCAATTTAATTTATCATTTATAGCTTCATTAAAACTGTGGTCTGGAAAGGTGGCATGGGTAATCAGAAAAATGAAAACTAATTTTATATAGTTTCTTTTCCTTCTTACTTGGGAAAGTTCAATAGGCAATTTTTGTGCTATGAAAAGCCTCTGATAGCAGGTAATTACAAGGACTTTGGGATAACTATGTACTTTTGTGCGTTTGTGTAAAACAGAAAAAAAGTGCTTACAGGCAGCCCAAGCCAAAAGCCAGAACTTTAAAGTGAAATTATAAAAAACTGTGACTATAAAGCAATTAAAAACAGAGATGTGTGATAATTTCTTGTTGCTTGAATGCCTTCTCAGGAGTAACCATGGAAGGGTTCTTGAGCTTCGTATGGACAAAGGACACAGGAAGGATGCCTTGCATGGCTGAAAGAAAGGTGTGCAAATCTTGTGCCATAATCTTACTGCAGAGATGGAGGAAAGTCAAAACCCTGAGGTACTAATTAATTGATTTTTTGAAAGCTTTATTTTCCAAAGCATAATTTCCAGCAATTTTAAATCAGGCCTGCATTGATTTTAGTACAGGCATTTTGCCCCTTACTTTGGTCTCTGTATACAATACTGACCTAATATTCTGAATTCATTTGATTCAAACTACTTACATATCAAATGCAATTAAAGGCAGTTATACAATGTGAGAGAAATTACACACTGACAGGTAATCACTTCTGATAGTTCTGTGTTTCAAATATATTTTTCTGATCAAATTGTGGGAATAAAATACCTACATACTTATTTTTGAATTTCAATATGATGTTTTCAGAGGTTCTGCTCTCCTTCTTTCCTTCACCTCCAAGACATGGTATGTCTGACCATAAAAGGCTACAAAGTTCTTCTGTATACACATTAGAAAGCATATGGGATTCTTGCTGTAATTGGCAATACACATGTTGGGGATCTAAACTTCAAGTTATCTAGAACTCAAACAGTTTAAAACTGCTCATTTGATCAAGGAAAAATCTGTTATCAGAAGTAACCTGTGAGAGTGAAATACGTAAAACATAGCACCTATTTTTTTTTTAATCTTTGCTGTTGTTTTGGGTTCATGCCTCAATAATTTTTGCATCTTGCCTCCAGAGCAGAGTTTAAGTATTTTCTGAACAGTTTATAAACATGATATCCAAATTTAATGTTGACATTAGATCTTGGAGGAAAAATTTAATGAGCTGTTTTTACATACACATCAGTTTGAAGCCATTGAAACAAATAGCAAGATGTCCATCAGTTCAGTCAAGTGGGCATTTCAGCATGATAGTGTACAAGACCGTCTTAAAAAACTTGAAGTTCACATTGAACTAAACTTTTTATGCCATTAGTTAAGCTATTATGGAAAATATTCTTCCACCACATATAAATAACCAACATTGTATCCAGTGGTTCTCAAGGCTGGGCAAGGAATACATCACTGCTAACACAATAGCCGAAACACAATTGTCTGTCTTCGGGGTGGGCAGAAAGTTGTGCACAGCAGCTGGAGCTTTAGAGAAACTGACAAGTTACGTTTTTATGACCTGCTTGAAACAATCTGTTTCGACATTTCAGGAATTACCACAGCTTCTGGGAAAAGCTGAGCATGCAGTCTGAACCCAGCAAGGCAGTACTCTGCGTTGAAGTTTAATTAAGCCACCTACTGAGAAAACTACCATTGGGGAAGCTCTTCTCTGAGCATAGGATTTTCAAACCAGTGGAGAGCATCCAGGGAAGACAGCAGTTTCGACACCCAATATATTTGCCCTAGTTCCTATGAATTACACGCCCTACTTCTTATGAATTATGCATATTGAAAGCTCAGTTAGGAATAATGTTCACAAATTTGTTGATTACAATGCTGAAATAGTCAGTGTATCAATCCAAAAATAAAGTATGTATTTTACCCACCCTACTATTTCAGTTTTCTAATTGAGTGGTATGGTTAAACTTTAACTAGTTTACAGATTGTCATTACCACAATCTATTTACTTTTTAAGTTTCTTCTGGTTTAGTTTTAATCCACCAATATCAGTGAATTTTGAGAAAGCTTGGTAACGTGTTGCAGTACGTCATTTGTGTCCTTAGATAGCACGATTGAGGAATGAAAACAAGCACCATGTCAGAGAACAAAGATCATTAGATGGAATTAAAGAGTTTGCTTGTAATAAGGGTCAGGTTATGTTAAATTAGAAAATGAGCTACTCAACCATAATTTGTTTTCTCACATTTCAGTTATATTTTCAAAGAACTGTTCTTTAAATTTTTGATATAGTACATAATGAAGAAATCACCTGTTTTTATATAAATATTGCATTGATGTCAGTGGAACAGTTCCTGAAAGTTAAAATTCTTAAAGCTGGGACCAGATCTAAAAAGTTTATGTGAGGTTTAAAGTGTAAGCACAGCTTGATACTCTTTGGGGTTTGCTAGGATTAGTTTTTAGATCACAAAAGGAAATGCAACAGGACTACACTCCTCTCTCTTCTTGTCTTTTCATACTTCTTCCCACTTAATGCTGTCTTCAGCATTGGTCCCATGTTCTACCTGTCACATGGAAGCTGTTTGTTCCTTTAATTTCAAATGGCAATTCAGTAATATAAGTATTTTTGACACACAACCTTAAAAATATCTTCCTCAACACATTTCTGTTTTATTGTTTCATCTACTTTGTTCTATGCAGCGCTTTAAAAGGTGCATTGGGCACTTATTTGTTACAGACGGTGCCTTATTTTATGTGAAAAAGAAATAAGCATTTTATTCAGGAAAGCATGCCAAGTTGCAGATATTTGGATTAGTGTCAAACTGTAGCATTTTAGCTTTGCTTTTTCTAATCAGACATTTTCTCAAAGGAAGGAAAAAGTGGGGTTTGTATATTGATCTCAGGTTTAATTATTATCCTAACAAACAATCTAGAGATGTTAGGGAACCATATTTTCACTTACAGGCTAAATAAATACTTAGAGGTCATCTTTCACTAATGTATGTAGTTCACTCTTGTCATCTTCTACTGGGCAAGTTGGAATTTTAGACAGATGAAATGTCATATATGGAAGATATAAAAGAGATATGCTTTCCATAGATGAGTTCTGCTAATTTCCAGTCAAAAGTAGTGATGTCCTCAGCTTAGAAAATTTAGTAATTTGTGCAGAATATATGAAGAGGAGTCATAGGGTTGTTCAGTTTACTGGAAGTACACTGGTAGGATATTTTAAGTATGAAGAACTTCAATGGCTTGGGAGCTGTTTTCTGTGACAGCTTCACTCCTTTGAAGATTGTAATGATATTTCTCTATTTTTCACTTCAACAACTAGATTCAACCTCCACTAAAATCACAGGAAAAAAATTCTGCTGGCTTCCTTGAAATCTAGAATGACATTTTACTTCTTTGTCTGCTACTGGAATATTCCAGTATTCTCTGACCCTTCTAAACCATAACTTCAGAGAATCTTTATTTAAGCCATTGAGTGCTTCCCAGAAGTGTCTCCTTTAAAAAAAAAAAAAAAAAAATAAAGAGAGAGAGAGAGAGGGAGAGAAATGCAGCAAGGACAGCAGAAGAATTAAACACCGTACTTTAGATTTATGGAAAAAACCTGTTTGTCATAGTCAAATTTTAAAAGCATTTACTAAAAAAAAGGCTGGTAGATTTTAAAAAGACACAATTATAATTCACTTGCTCTACTTTGGAATTGTTAGTAGAGTATTAGAATGAGATATCGGCTTTAAAAACGTTAACGAACACTTCTTTGTAAGTAACAAACACTTATCATTAAAGGCTTTTTTGGATTCAAAATTTCATGGCTTCATTAAAAAAGAGTTTACATATGTATATAAAATGCTCCCAACGTATGGATATATGTTGAAATAATTAAATAATTTACTAGATCTAGTAAGATTAAGATCCTGAAGAATTGAGTATATGGGGAAAAGATTCCTGGATTAGTTTGGTCAGACATGCAGAGGTTCTTAAAAGAAGCTGCCTATAAGCTTAGAAACCTGAGCATCTGACAGGCAGAAAAGGAAAAACAATGTAAGACGTGAGATTGCTGGGCTCTAAGTCACATTTAAACACCCAATAGAAGGATCTTTGCTAAGCTGAACCTTTAGCATCTGAAGGTTTTGTCATATGTGCCAGACGAGGCAGGCTGTGGGGATCAGAGCAGGGTGAAGGGATCAGTTACGCCACAATTGATGTTCAAAGGGCCATATGTTCTTCCTGGTTGCACAGTGTGTCATGGCTTGTAGACACAAAAAATTAAACCAATATACCAGATGAGGAATGGCAATGGGAGTTTCACCATAGAGTGCAAAGTCTAGGGTGGAAACACCACAGCCTCACAGAAGGAACAGTTCAAGGCACAGCAAAGGGATGAGCTCCACCAAAGAGGGAACGTATTGAGTCAGCATCTGACTCTGACCAGTACTTTTTCTGCTACTTTGACCTGAGCAGAAATAGGGAATTACAGTACACAAATAGTAGGAAGTGAATCAGTGACCCAATTTTGGTTGTTATTTCGATTTAGTGCATGGGGTGCTTCTTTACGGGGGTGCTAGAACAAGATGAGTTCTAGTTACCTGACTACAATCATCTCTATGAGAACATTGATTGGATTAATGACTTACTTCATGGTTTCTTACACATGACCCTGATACACTTTAAGAAATACTCTTTATCCATTTATAGATGTTACTACCAACAACACTAATAACTAGGAATATTCTCTTCAAAATTCACAAATTTATGCTGAAGGTGTTGTAAATGTAACTTATGATCATGTTAAAAATTAGAAGCATAACAGCTACTTACTTACATTTCAGTTGAATTAGAGGAGAAAGCATGGTCAGGCTTTTTGTTTTTGTTTTTGCGATGTGGAAGACTAGGGCAGACTCTTAGGTAACTTGGATTAGTGTCCTTGTGTAGTCTGCAAATAGGATATCTATAAATAACCTTAAATCTTGGTTTAGTTTGTATTTTCATAGGTTCCAGGATTATCAGAACAGGACCAGAGTGAGAGTATGAGGTGAGCATGAGCTAAACTTGTATATGAGGCAAGAAATATCACCTGGGGCTGTTTCTCATGAAGTTGACTTCAGTTCAAGACTACCTTCTACTCTATAGTTTTGTTCAGCTATGGGAGCATAGATTAGTGTCATTTTTATTCCAGTTGACCAGTAGCTTATTCCTGGAGCACACTCTGTCTGAATTTAGAGAATGAAAATACAGATAAATTCACGTACCAAAGAAGAGAAGGTATAATGACAACTGACAGGTATATCAGATTACTCATTTGTCATAACATCAAAAGAGCTTCAGCTGAAAGTACAGAAGAGTGGGAAGGTTAAGGAGCGTGCACTGTTGGGACTGTTCTGAGATGACAGCATGAATGTTTGTTTGCTTTTTTCAATGAGTTATGACCTTCAAAATGCTACAGGAATAAAGAAATGCAAATGTCAAGATAAAGCTTCTCCTCTGAAGACTCAATACCAAGAATGGTTATTGCTGATTGTTTGAGTTCTACTGGAGGAAGGAGGAGGACAAGTGTCATCACTCATTATTTGACTTTCATGATTTTATTGAAATAACGGTGTGGGAGTTTTTAAATCAGGATTTAATATTGCTTGAAAAACATCCACTTTGTACAGGAGGAATTGCTTTGGTACTCTGTAAATCTGATTTTGGATTCCAGAACTCTCTCCCCACCCCAAAAAAAAAAAAAAAAGGGCAGGAGGAAAACCCCACAAAAACCTAACTGCAGAGGTGTTCACAGGGACACGCAACACTTCAGCTCTAGTTCCTGTGAACTACTGACGTGAAATATCTGAGTATCAAACTTTCAACTACTCCTGTATACACTTTATGTTTTAGAAATTGTACTGGTTAATATGATTTTAAGTTAAAAACTCCTTACTTTTCAGTGCTATACAAAAGCATAAAATAAAACTATTGTTTGGGGTTTTTTTCAGTTGTAAATAATAAAATTTAAAAATTATGCTTTAGCTAAATGTAAAATGCAGTTTTGTCTCAGATTTTCCACTGTTTGATTTTCCATTGGTTAATTTTTTAGATATAGATGGCCTTTTTCAACAATCTTACAGAAGAAACCTGAAGGAAGAAAATCCCTTAGATTAGAAGCCAAATGGTTAAAATGGTATAGTGAGAGGAAGTGAAGAAGTGGAGGAACAAAGTCTGAAAGTTATACAGAAATCTCTTTATTGTATTAGGACTGACTTTGAAAAGCACTGATCTCAGCTCTTCACACTGATATATTTCTCAGTCCTGGGCAAGCCACTTACCTTTTTGTACTCTATTTCCCAGGCCAAAATGTTGTTCAGAGATTGTAGATAGTGAGTGACCATTTGGATGCTCTGGATAAAACTTTGTACTGGTGATGTGTGCACAAGTGTGGGACTAGGCACCCAGTGGCAGTGTTGCAGGACAAACAATATCTGAATTCATTTGTCTAAAGCAAAGGTGGTAAGACTGCAGCCTTCCATATGTATTTCTCTAATAACTCATATGAGTGGGCAAAAAAAATAGACCAGAAAGTGACATTACAAGGCCTTATCTCATGGGGAATTGTCCTGATCACTATTTCCTGTGAATTAGTCTCTGCAACAAAAATTTCTAGGAGGATTTAGCAACACCAGAAGTACTCTATTAATCTGAGAGTACAAGGATGCAAATACTGTCTTGATCACAGCATTAGTTAAATGGAAAATATGGAGGGTAAAACTAACTCAAATAAATCGGGCTGAGATAGAAGAACCGAGAAAAGATCGATCCCAAAAGCACTTTTACTGTATGATAAAATGTTTTTTGTCTCTGCTGTCTTTTAATTTTTAAAAATGCAACTGAAGCAGGCAAGATGATTTTAAAATTATAGTGTATGATTCCGAGAACTGGCATAGCTTTGCTCACTTCCAGTGTTTAGAGATCACAAGAAGATAATAAATCTGCTTTAGTGAAGTATGTTAGTCTTTTATGTATACTCTCTTCCGGGTTTGCTAAAAAGTTTTGCTTCTCATCCTGCTTTGGGTGCTTAAGTTTGGTGACAGTGGAATGTTGTTGTTGTTGCTGTTTGAGTTACTCAAGGTTATTTCAAGTCCCATGTTGCAAGCAGTTTCATAAAGCTACAAGGTCTGAATAAATAGGTCAGTTAAATCCAGGGTCAGTGTATATTCATTTGTACATTCCTGAGTCCAACTGTCACTAAATGACGAGCTCATAGTAGCTTGAAAAGGCAGAAAAAAAATAAATAATTTCTGTTAACTGTCTGTGGCTTAGTGAGTTAGCAAAAAGGATTGAGTAAAAATAGGACAGTTAATCATCTGTAGTACAGACAGTAAAGCTGTTTGTGGCTGGGACCAGGTCACTCAGTGCTCTATCATTTCTCAGTTACTGTTTGTTGTGTCCATGTTAGAGAAGAAATGAAGCTATTGCACCACTGGTAACATCAGGCAAGCATTCCTCTTCGGCATGCCAAACCCTCCGGACTCTTCCACCCCTGCCAAGTCAGGAACTGCTTGATCCTTTCTCCTTGGAGCAGTGTGCAGAAATGCAGAATTGATGTGTGTATATCCAAAACCAAACACAGTGCGGCTAATCAGAAGTGCAATTTAGATGAGACATCTGTAAAGATACAATCAGAGTTTTATGGACTCAGCCATCATCTTGGTCACCTCTCTCTCTGCCCACAAGAAAGGTACATGGAAAGAAATATAAAGAAGCAACTACAAAGTTTGTGGATTCTTTACATTTAAAAAAAAAAAAAAAGATGAGCAGAATCATAAATGTCTGCAAAGTAGAAAAGATAGCCAGTATTTTGGGTGCTGTGGGCTATCTTGAATTAGTTTCTTTTCATGTATTCACTTTGTGCCTCATTCTGCCTCACTTGCCTTACTCTGAGCAGCATTTTAGGGAAAACACTGTGTGCAGGATGGGACACACAGAATTCATTTTGACATGAACATTCACTGTGGACACAGTCCGTGTTAAAGGCTCAGCGCAACTAATGAGTCTCAGGGACACAAAGTATTGTTCTCTCTCCAGAAAGTGGGGCATTACTATTACAAAGTGGGTAGCTGCTTTTCAACCATGCAACAGCTATTTTCACAGATTTCAGTATGAACTAGGTAAATGCATGAAGTCGTTAGATGTTCCTCCCTCAGGGTACAGGACTTGCACCTTACAAGGATAATGGAAGGACTATAATCTTGAACCCATCCTCCTCTCCCTTGTGTCTCAGGGGACCTTTGAGCAAGGGTCATGTTTGTGCATCATGTCTGTCCAATTAATTCTTCCTTGCTGGCATCTTCCATGGAGTATTCTATGTTTTCTTCTTTTCCTCATATCAACAACTACATGGGTCATACCACAGACCCCATTTTACTGCTGCTTTCAAGTCAGTGATGTCACTTTCTGCCTTTAGGAGGCTTAGCTTGCTAAGACTTAATTCACTTCACCAACTGATGGAGTGTTCAGCAATCAAATGCAGGTCACCCATGAAAATGAAAACAAGGCATTACTCATATCCAAGTGTAAACATTAAATATTAACAAATATTAACAAAAAAAATATCCTAATTTCAAAACATGTCCTCTCACTCCTGACGATATTCAGTAGGACAAGCAAGTGCAGCCTTCATAACTCAAGAGGGTTATAACTAGTACCCAAAGCTGACTGTAAATGTTGCAATTTCACTATTTGTTCTCCAGAGCTTATGCTTTCATCATTTAGAAGCCCTGAACAATAACCTTGACTCCCTAAAAGCAACATTAAAAAGTGCAGTAAGCTGTACTATAACAAATATTAAAGACATTTCTGCTCACACTGTGAGACCTCACAAGTTTACTATGGTCACTGATACATTCTTTCTTTCCCATGAGATAATCTATTTGATATTTTGAAGCAGATATTTACTACAACACTTCTAGGCCTCTAATCAAGAGGATATTTTTACTTTTCCTTTCTGTCACAATAAAAACTACAGTGAAAAATGCAGAAGTACTGAATTATAACTATTATGTGACTTTAGTAATTTTCTTCATTGTCACTTGTCCTATTCTGCAATACAAGATATTTTATACTCCAGTAAATTTTCAAAGAAGTATTTTTGATACTAAACAAGGAATTACTGTGATCTGATTTTTTTTTTTTTTTAAATGAAGAATAGTCCTAGAAACTGTATGAGAAATACATGTATGGCAAATGACAATAATTGCAGTCCAAGGAGGTCTTGCAGGCCCATTTTTCAAAAAGGTTCAAAAACTTTGTTAAAAGACCCAAACCTTTGAGTATATAGCGAACATAAATAAAGCTTTGCTACTTCTGCAGTATATCGACGATGATATGTTAGCTGTTAAACAGATTGTTCTAATAGCACTTTTCTTAGTGGTAATCCCACTTAGTGGTAGTCCCACTATGATGTTAGACTTACTAAAAAAGAATAAATTTATTAAAATCTGAGCTTATAATAGTTCTGCCCATTTTACAATCCACTGTCTTGATTCTAAAGCAGAATTCTGTGTCTTTACCTTGTAGTTTTGGGATAGGACAGCATATGCAGTTCAAATCCTTCCAAAACACAAAATCTCAGCTATATTTTAAATAAAAGATGACTGTGAGCCTTGTCACAGTCTTTTGGAATGATTGCTATTCAGATCTTCAAGAGGCCCATAAACTGAAGCTGAATGGATAGCTTGTCAGTGTAGAAATAAACTGTATTGAGAAAGTGTAGTAGAAAAATGTTCTAAAAAAATATTGGTTTTAATTCATGCATGAAAGTGACCTGATGGCTCATAAAAGATGAGCTATGATTGGGCTAATTTTCTTTCAAGTAGATTACAAATGAGACCTTATAAATGTCTAGTTAATAAATCCTTGTTAAGATTATTAACCTGATTAATTCCACAAGTGGGGTAGGTAATTCCGATTAAGAATCTGCAAATATGTTACAAGAAAAATTCATATCACAACTTATAAAACCAGTATTAATTTATTAAGTTATTTCATAACATTCCAGTGTTCATCAATTAGAGTAATTAAATTTTTTATTTTTAAATGTAGTTATGCAGATTTGTGAGGTATTCATCCAGCAGATTAAAGGGTCCACCTTGTAACATTTGTATGGTCATGGGAAAAACTAATTTGAGAGATTGTCACCCTTCCTAACCAAGATCTGGGACTGATACTTCTTGCTGTTAAAGGAAAATCATGTATTTTCATCTTTTACACTTTTATTATAATTTATATTTAACTCTTGAAGGAATTTTATGTTTTTAAACTGAAAAGAAGGTTGTTAATATGAAATTGCTCTCCAAGGAAAGGATAATTTTATGCTCTTGTCAATTAGTGGTTCTCCATGTGCCCACCCTACCAAGGCCAATTATGGGAGAAGACTAAACAAGCTTTAATTAGCTATGGTGATCAGTGCTCAGTTCCTAGTTCTGTCTCATGATAAGGTCAACACTGAAGGATGCATTTTCTTTATGGTATTAATTACGTACTGGTAACATTACCAACAGAAGCTGGACTGTATTCTCAATACCATCTGAGAAAATATTATTATCATTGTAAGTGTAGAGAAGGTTGTGGTAGACTGATAAAATTCATTTAGAAAATCCTCTGAAAAACATCTTCTAAGAAAACTCATGTTATTTCAGAGGTAGTGAATTGCTTGAATGCATGGCTATTTTTCCTCTCTATGATTTACAAAGTCCTTCCACTGAAATCACTGGAATTACCTGCGGAAAAATCAGTGTGGAAAAGGAAAATCATATTTGTAGACTGTATCTGCTCTTTAGATCCTGAGATGCAGGGGCCATTTTGCCATTTACCATTTTGGTATCTAGTCTGTCTGTAAATTGGTCATACAAGTAATTTGCTTGCTCTTGCAGTTTATATGCTTGGACTTTTTACTTTTACTTCATTTTATTTTTCTTGATTGAATGAATTGCAGCATTCCAAGATATTATGAAAGAAGTCTGAATATCAGTGAAGGTTTCTTTTTGTTCTATGGCACCCTTAATAAAAGGTACCATTGCAGTTCTGTTATTCAGACTAACTAATGCCTGTTTCTTCAGGCAGAGTAATGTTTTCATTATGATGGTTTTATCTACAAGGTACTGTTCAACATAATCATATCACGATCTAGCTTATGTATGCAGTTCTTAAACTATATAGAAAATCTGTATTAATCTGTTGCAAGTGTAACTACAAAGAGTTAGAAATCATGCAAAAACAAGGGCAAAAAGATAAAATTTTATGTCTCCAATTCCCTTGCTAATAACTTTACACCAGTAAAAGGAGTAAATCCTTACATGCATGGGTCTAGTTTGAATATAAATGCGTTGTTCTTGGTGTTGGAAAAGGTGATCGCTCTTCTGCTCCCATTTTCCCCTCAATGTCTTTATTTAGATGAATTGGGATGAGTTTAATGATGGAATTGTATGAGAAACAAACAGAATATCAGACATGCAGCTATCTAGAGCAGTCATGGCAGTCATTTGTGTGAATTATTCAAGCCACTGACGGTGTGCCACAGTGCCTGTTGCTACTGAAGTGGAAACAAAATCAATTGTGTACAATATGTATAGTAACATGTACAGTGTGAAGGGAAAGCAGATGGCAGGGATGCATAAAACTTTAATGTTCTCCAATCTGTTTACTTATTTTCATCAGTTATCATAATCATCACCCACTGTGTGCTTTATTTACATGGGGAAGTGCTGGTGTGATCAAGCAGAAGAAAATCCTAAGAAATGTGCCAGTTCCAAAACCTGGTAATTAGAATTAGAAAGCTACTGTATGCTACGAAGGATTAGAACAGACTAGAAGATACCATGAAGATAGCTTCCTCTTAGGACTGCATTCACTCGCAACAAAACTGAGGTGAAATCTGTGCCAGTAGAGATTTAGCAGGTGACACGTATAGAGAGATGCTTTATTATCTCTGGCCTGTATGGATCACATTTCCATATCTCTTGAAGTGGTAACACCAGCTTCTTTTCTAGGTGGAACACGTGTTTCCCTCAGTTCTTATCTCCTTCATAAAATACTTGGAGATTTCTAGATAAAAACCACAGGATGTAGTCCTCAAAATTATTTCTATGGTGAAAATGCGACTTGCAAGGAGATTGTGGGCTTTTTTCCAGTTTTTTTTCTGACATGCACAAAATTGAATGAGGAACTCATATTTCAGACAAAAGCTTCTGTCTTCCAATGTTGAAGGAGAAAGAAACATCATAAATATTAAGCCGTTCTAAGATTCAAAATATTCATTTTTGTACAAACCTATAAATCCCCAGAATGGACTTCAGGACTGTGTTTGACAAATGTCTTACCCTGGAGGTATGCTCATGATGGCGAGGGTGGAAGAAGCCTGCAGACAGATTATAGCACATAACAAATGTGTATGAATTTGTGAATGGCACATTCAGTTTAGATTTACATGCACTGTTCTGATTCTCAGGTGTTTGTTATGATGCTGTAAGGCTTTCTCATATCTCAGACTTACTGTAGAAGACTTTGCTCAAGCAAAGAAAATATACTCGAAGTGGGAAAGAGAATTACTGCTCACTAAATAATATTTTCAAGACAGATACTATTTTGTATCTAGTTTAAAAAAAGGAAGGAAGGATGACAGAGATTAGTTGTTAATATCTTAAAGTGTGGCACAGAAACATATGTTACAAACCACAGAACCTATGACACTTAATAAATAGAAGTAATTCTCTCTGAGAGGAAGGAAGTGGCTTATGGGAAATTGGTTTTGATCAAGTTGATCAGGGCCCCACAACTTCAGTTCCTTGTCCAAAGTCAATGGAAGCTCCTTCTTCCTCTTTGGTAATTGGAAGGAAATATACCTGCTAGATACTTTGACCTAGATTTTGTCATTCTTGAGTTAGGGAGATATTAGTCTATAATTAAAAGTGAAGCAATTAATAAGCTATGATGGAAATAATGTCACTATAGGAAGTATCACCTGTGGAGAAGTGACTGCTGACCTACAATCCACTGTTCTTTGGGCTCCGAAAATACCTGATGGGAATGAGGATATGCATCCGGGGAAGAACCTGATGACAAAACTAATCTTTGAAAGTCATTCTGGGAGGGATATCTCAATTTTCCTCCTACACAGATTCTTTCAGGAACCTTGTCTATGTCATTATTTCCTTCTCTGTAAAGTGGAGAAAATAATAATTACCTTTGAGAACTAAATCCTGTTAGTAATGTCTACAATACCTGCAAGGTGCCTGCTTAGTAAAGATATTTATTCAAGAAATGAATATTAATGCCTTGAACTTACTTGAACAAAGGACTACAAGTCTGTGGAGTATCAAACAAGTCAGTGACTGTGACTGACTGGATCCCTGCAATCGATGTGGAGTTGTGATCTGCTCCCCAGAAGAAACTCCCGACAGAAAAAGGGCAGTGAATAGAAAACTTTGAATTCCTTTCCTCTGTCATTCAGTGTTCATTGGCTAGATCGGGTGCCCTCAGCAAAATACATCAAGTTGTTCCTCTTCACTAAAACTGTAGAGCATAGAATGCGAACAATGATGATAGCTCACTACGCTGTTTCTGTGATGGAACAGCTCTGTGTCTCCTTTTAATGAAGTCCACTTTATTTTTTTTTTAATTGGATAAAGGCTAGTATTATTATTTTGTTTAATCTTTATAAAGGATTCCCCAGAGGGAAGAGGTTAGTGCCTCCAGTATGTGAAGGTATCTTCAGACGACTAATATTCAAGAGCCAGGTAGAAGATGACAGTTGGAAAGCCAAAAAGTCTTTCAAACATCAATAAATTGCAACAAATGGAATTATACTGCCATTAAGATACAGCTCCAATGAATAAGGCATTTCACTTTCTTGTAATTGCCAAGTATCTACATGTTCTTTTATGGTTCAATTATTGTTCTCCACATTAAAAGTTAGGCTTATGACACATTATATTTGAAAGGCTTCTTGTTTATCATTATGCTTAGAAGCTCATTATGGATGCAAGAGAGTGTACCTAAGTTGCAGGTCAGTTGAGGCAACTGTGATAGCTTCTGTCTTAGCAAACATAGTTGAAGAATGAAACAGAGGACTTGAAAGCCAAACACAGCCCCGTAGGACCTGAGCATTTACTTAGCTCATGTATGCCATGTAGATAGGTAGAACCTTCTCATGCATGCAAGTAGATAGGTAGAACCTTCTCAGATGAACTTCAGCAAATACAATGGAGTAGCAGAAATACAAAGCCCTGTGTCAGCTGAATAATGACCTACCAAGTTTGATGCAGTCCTCTATAAAGCATGGGTAAGGCTTACAAACCCTCGCTCAAACTGAAAGAAGAAAATCTTAATGTTTGGATTATACCAGTTGACCTGCCCTGACAGTCAAGAAACCAAACAAGCCTTAGAAAGTGACTGAAGAACACCAATTTGTTTAAATGAGGATGCTTTGATTATCAGAATTTTGTTCTATCCTTGCTTAACTTCTTACCTAAGTACCAGGCTGCATCTCTTCACTTCTGTCAAGTATGTATGTTTAGAAATTTTTGAAAGGTTTGAATCGCAAAACATTTTAATCACATACACTCAAATAAAACCCTAATACTGACCTGCCACGACATCAGGCACAGTTTAAAATCAACTCACAGGAAGGCAAGGTTATGTTTAGTTTGGGGAGTTTTTACATCTTCTTTATATAAACTAACGTAGCTGTTGGGAGTAAATGGAAATGATGTGAGTGCAAAGTAAGAGGTTATGTCAGGCAAAGTTGGGTTTTTTTCTCTTTTTTTTCTTTATTAATTAAAACAAATGCATTTAACCATTTAAGTACAAGTCTATTGGCGTAGATGTAATTATAACAATCTCAGTTGAGTAGAGGGTTTATCTTAAGACAGAAAAATCTGTTTTTTTTTTATTTTTCTTCCTTAAGTTTACCTTGGTACTAACCACATAACCAAAAGTAAGATATTTAAAATCTTGTAACACTATGTCTTGGCACAACAAGATACAGAATAAATTGAGAAATACCCGTGTTAGAACTATGAGTTGATATAAGTCCCACATACAGTACAACATGGCTATATTCCAAAGAGGCAAAATAGGAGAACAATGACATGAAAAGACTTATAATGTATTCAAAACCTCGTTTTATAATGATAATGAATGCCATGTGTCATAGTCTGTTTTGAAAAAAAAATAATCTGTGGAAACTGAAGTAGGCTATTACACAGGCATTTATAAGAAATCTGATCAGCAGTGCTACATACAGTTGAAGTACATGATGCACAATTTAGGGTGGGAAAAATATGTGCATAAAGCAATATGCTTTTGCTGTGTTCAGCAGGAATACAATGAAGCTGCAGCAGACATCTTTTCCTTCATTCCCTCCTGTGACGTCAATTTTATGGTACAGATGGAAAAGAGATCACAAATATACTTATCCCCAGATACCAGCCTTCACTTTTTATTTTCCATGAAGTGGATGTCAGCTGTTAAAAGGTACAGAACAAGAACAGGAGAAGTGAGCTCAGCTTTTGTGGAAAATCAGACGGGCAGAAAATACAAGGACTGAAACCTCATCAGATGGGTATTTCTCTGTGTTTAACAACCTATTAATATATCAACTGTTGTTTACACGTAATAGAAAAATACATGGAAACTCGTGAGAAACACACAAAAAAGTCCAGTGTTACATTACTTTATTAAAGTAGAAAAAACATGCACCTGAAGGCTAGAAAATGCTGGAAGAGGGTTACCTGGGTACTATCAATTCAGGGGTCTTTTGTGAAGGCTTTTGATTTGTATGAATTACAATGCAATTTTAATTAAATGATTTTCCAGGGGACCTCTGTTTCATTCACAATACAGAGTGGATGATGCTTACTTAATGAGCAGCTGCTCAATACTTTGTTTTTGTTTCGTTGTTCAGCATGTGTGGTCCCATTTGTTATTTACTAGACACTAACAATCCAGATTCCTATTGAGAACTATTCATTTCCTGACAGACTTTTCTTTTCTGATTTCACTATCATGTAGGGATACATCACAGAAGCCTTCTCAGCACCCTGTGATACCCGGGGTGATGTCATTCCCATCAGAGATTTAGTATGTTAAGGGATTCAGCTCCAACATTTTTATTGTATGGCCATCTTCAGACAACTGTGAATTCTTTATTTGTAGACTAAATTTAGCTTTGTATGTTCGCTCTAATTAGTCAAATGTATCTCCCACTAACTTCTACTATAACTGAAGTAGTCAGTCAAGTAGATTCCAGGAAATCTGGTTAGGCAACCAGAAAATGAAGGACACCAAATGAGTGACCTAAGTTTGGTTTAAGTGATTTTAAAAGTATCGCACGCCAACTTTTGACTATGATAGGATATGAGTTTCCCCGGGGCAGCATTCAGCTCACATAAATACAAGACAGGTTCTCTTGCCTAGCAATCCTTTATGCCATCGTTTGCCCTCTGCCTAACCTCTGTAGGACTTTCATGGTTAACAGCTTCCATTGCCTCTATGGTGTATGGTGATTCGAATACCTGTGCTGTGTAAAAAAAATACTGAGCCATGTCATGAACAGTTAGCATAACGTATACTCACAGCAGGGAGGGTAAATTCAGATTGCATCAGCAAACTTAATTCTGATGTGTTGACATCTATCTCCTCAATTATGTAACCCTCATGGTACTCCCTTACCATACCTTTCATATATGGCTAAAAAGGCAGAAATCTTAAAGCAGAATTTTCCTGATTCCTCATCATGTTTACATCCGTGCACTGCAATAAATCTCTGCCACTTCAGAATTAACCGACAGCAAAAGCTCTTATTCTTTTTGTGGTCTTTCTATTAGTTCCCAGTTCCTTGCGCAGCTGTCAAGGATGAGACAGGGTAAATGACAACCCAGAGTGGAGCTGGGTACCGGGATTTATTTAAGAACCATCGAAATGAACACTTTTACTCTGTTTATTCCACTTACTTGCTTCCCTGCAGTGCTATGCTCACTAGGTCTCCACTGCTTTGCCAGGAGGTCCCTGCTGGCCCTGGAAGGTTGGGCAGAAAGCACTGCCAGTTCACGCTGCGCAGCTGCTTGCAGCTACCTGTCCCAGACATTACCTGCCAAAGTCCCTGGGCATTTCCCAGATCTCAGATTTTCAGAATCCTCCCTGGCTTGCAGGATGTTTCCTCCAGTCAGGATTGTCACCTTTTCCTTTCCAGTCCCCCTTTTTCTTTCTTCTCAGGAACCCTCCTTTTTGGCCTCCAGTTCTTCTTTCAGGAACTTAGTTTTCCCACCTAAATAACGTATTTGCAGAAGCATAACACATGATCTGCTTCTTAATTGGTGGATCCATCTGATGTCTTTTTATTAATTGTAAGATTCAGAATGTACCACTTTTGTTTAGTCCAGGTGTTACCAAAATTTACAACCAGCTGGTACTACTTGCACCCAGCAGGTAGCAGAGTTCTACTCTGGAGTTCAGAAGTTCAGTTTCAGACATCCATTTCCCCACACACATGTACTCAATTGTGTGCCACCTGTTAGCATTCACTATTTAAGCTATTTTTGTCTACTAGCGTTGTTCCTTCTTCCCATTTCTGGTACCATCAAGCTCTCTGTTTTAATCTACTTTTTGTTTCTGTTTTTGGTTTTTATTTTTTTTTTTTTCCAGGCCTCTTTCTCAAACAAGATTACTTTTTGTTTTTCATTCTCCAAAGCCAGAGGGAGACTGCTGAAAACAAGGAGACCTCAGTCTGGAAAACCTGGGATGAGCCACCATGAGGAAGGCCTGTCTTAAAATCAGTTATTCTGAGTACACAGTATATTTGAAACCAGTTCATCCGTGAAACTATGAGAAACTTGTCCATATTCATTGACGATAAATTCAGAGTCATATTTTTCCTAAGACCTAAAAGTTTCTGCCTTGCACTTATGGACAACAATTTTTCACATGATTTTAATTTTACTTCATAAGGATTAATTTCTGCAAGTGATGTCAAGTCACATACCCAACATAAAGGAAATTACATTCCTTTGCTGGGATCTTATTCTACCTTTTTACAGAAAAGACCATTCACTAGTTTGGGGTTTGATGGATTTTTTTTTATTTTTCCCACTGGCTAAACTAAATGTTTTCCTTCAACTTCATTTCCTTAAATATTTGAATCAAATTGTCTTGTGGTGATAATGACAATGGTAACTGACATTCCCGTTGGTATATGTCTTCAGTTTCAGTTTAAATTTAAAGATGTCAAGCAAAAGTTTTCATGCTGAAAAAGTATGATTTATTGTTGATGCAGCAGGCTAGCAGATGTTCCCATTATTATTTTAAAGCATAGGATATAGACTGTATGTGCTGTGCTATGGATTGAACATTTTGCCTAAAGAAGCTGAACTCAGTCACAGATTTTTAGTGGTTTTCTAGGGAAACACTTAGCCAAGTCATTGTTTCAGTTCAGTTTTGTCATTCAAGCTTAGTGTTAGATATTTCTATTTTCTTTCTGAATTACACCATGACACCATTTTTGGAATGAAAGCAGCTCAGCGCGCATGTAATTGAACCTGTATATAATTATCAGAAAACATTATGTACTGTATTCTCACGTTGTTCTAAAAAGTATATTTGAATGTCCAGCCATTATCTGGTTCCTAAATACCATACACCAAGTAAAAGAAATTATGCATTTTATGGAGCTGGGAGGAAAGTTTGTACCACAAACTCTGATATATTCTGATTCAATTGCATGCTCAGAGTTTTATTGGGATGGCTGAGGACTTGATTTCATGAAGTGTACATAACAGAGGAAATGTGTAAATTTATGTATTGTTGATATCAGCACAACGTCTCTATATCCACAACACTTTAAAAACACAAATTTGAATCTGATTACAAGGAAGTGAAGGAACATGATATCAATCACTAGCATGGCAACACTAAGTTCTTGTACTTGTTAACATGTTCTCATAAAGAACTCAAAAATATTGCTTAGCTTAAATGACCAAACCAAATTTAAGGCTTCATTCTGCAAGTAATGAGATGACTTACTGAGGGTCCATTTTGTAGTAGAGGGCTACGTGCAGATGCTCATTTTTTGTTCACTGCCAGGATAAGCTAGAGGTTAGCCCAATCATACTTGCAATGTTTCCAGCAAACATAAAGATGAAGGGACTGAAACATGGAAATCCACCGTAAAAATGTTACAGACATAAGATATCATTCAGCTCTGTCAGTACTCTGATGTGCTTTTGTCCTGTGCTTTCCTAAATGGACATACATAGTCTCTGTTTGGACTACTGTGATCAAGAAATGCAAAGAAAGGGCATCTGGTTTCTTTGTATATGAACCAACATAATTCAACATTGTGTTTCCTCTATTTCCTGTGATCTAGCCCAGTAGTAGACTCCAGACTCCAGACTAAATTAAATCAACTTAAGTAGGGTAATTCTGTGATGATTTAATGAAATAAATTGGCATAGAAACCTGGAAAACTTATCACTGGTTTTTAGCAGATTAACTTCAGTGCTAACTACGGGTCACAGGAGAGAAGTACCAGTGAAAGCTAGGCCTCCTATGCTAGTATTGACTACTGAGATGTAACTAATGTAGTTCAGCTGAGGTAAGAGGCAGAAGCACTGACCTAGAGAATCTCCTAAATATTTCAACACATACATAAAAGAAGGGAAAGAAAAGAGCAAACCTAGCATTGCTAAAGATTTTATTTAGGCAGAAGGTTATGAGATTGTGTTTAAAACATATCACATCTTTATAGATGCAATAAATGTTTTATTTTCAAATATTTTGAAAACACAAACTCTAGCTGCCGCTAAAATGAAGTTCGCCAACCGTAAGCATGGAGACACCATATGTACTTTTATATCAACTATAGTTGTGATAATATTGTGTATCACGGTTTATGAAAGAAACAAATATTGACTTCTTAATGGCTATCAGTTAAAAATATTTAAAACATACAAAAATTGGGAATTTGCCATCTTCACTTTTTGCGCTTTATACTTCCTACTTTTTGAAAATAAGAGAAGGTAAAAACTGTAAAAAATCTTAAACACAAAGAGAACCATTTTTACTTTTCACCTATGAAAGAGTCAAAAAATAAAAGAAACTGAAATGCATGAAAATACAAAAGATAAAAAAGGAATGAATTAAAATTAAATAATTAATTTTGTTCTGTAATATCTGTGCATCGTTTCTATATTTCTGCCTAAGAAATACAGTTAAAATGGCTAATTTGTAGAAAATCTAAGCACACCAGTGGTGCTCCCACTGAAGGTTCCTTCCTGGTAGAAGTAAGGTTGAAATTACCATCTAGAGTGCCTCATTTACAGAATGGACACAAGACACCATTCTCAGAAGAAAAACACATCTTATCCATGTTTCTCTACCAGTTTGCTCTCTATGCGTGAGCTGATTTCTGTTTGTAATGGCAAGGATATCTGTATAGAAATGTGCTTTCCATTGGCTAGGCATAGGCATGTAGCATGTGCTTAGGTACAACTAGTGTGAACTTCATTGACAGTTAACACAGAATGCATGATTCCAGAGTCATAACAGATTCTGGTCCTTCCCTCCTTGGACTTTACCAGATCCTAATGTAGAGGTACCAAACTGATTCAAAATTTTGAGCAGATTTTGGACACATCTTGGGTGACTGGCACAAATTTACACTGAATTCTAAGTATGCCTGTGAGTTCTGGATTAGTTGGATCTTCTGCATGTGGTCATATCAAAAATAAATCTGATTTGTGGGCTGACTATGGTCCCCAACACTGTGCTTACATAGTAGGTGTAGTGCATCCAGAACAAGTCAGTTATTCTTCAGGTGCACCTAGATATGTATAGGAAATGAATGCACAGTGTTCATTTACCAAGGTATTTTGGTGTCTATCAGTCAGGTGTAGCTTGGCTATCAACTGTCCAAGAAACTGACCAGAAGCACTTTGGATGTCTACCAATGGGTTGCTAATGCTCTGAACTTTCTGCCTCCTCCTCTGTTTTCCCTAGTTTGAGTTGAAGTACATCAGGGAACAGAACTGTGGGTTGAGCATGAATTACGCACTAATGGCAGCCCAAATGTTTCCTATACAATTTTGGGCTCTATAAAAAGATTGGCACTGCTTTGCTCGTCCAGAATCAGATATAAGTCTGCAATAATGGTTTTGTAGACTGTTCCATTAGTTCTTCTTAGCCTAGTTGCTGATGAACTCTCTTTGCACAGGTTTTCTTTTGTTTTTGGTTTGTTTGGTTTTTTTTTTTTTTCGGAAGGATAGTTCCTTTTCTACAAAAGATCTCTTTGTTTGCTTTGC
The DNA here is from genome assembly GCA_013400135.1 of Rhinoptilus africanus. NCBI lineage: Eukaryota > Metazoa > Chordata > Aves > Charadriiformes > Glareolidae > Rhinoptilus > Rhinoptilus africanus. The sequence continues at coordinate 12,435 of VXBO01007539.1, read as the reverse complement.
TTGGTTGGTTTGGGGTTTAGGGTTTGTTTTGTTTTGTATTACTTTATTTTTCCTGTTCTAAACCTGGTGGCTCACTGTCAATTACTGAAATCCACAATCACAAATTAGGAACTCCGGCACCTTACACATGACATACATGGGAACCTAAGGAAAATTTTATTTCTGGGGGAAAAAAAACACCTAGAGGCAGAGGCGTGTCTTTTGTCCAATAATCCACTCATTAAAATCCATAGCAAAGGTGAGGGTACAGTAACTGTTCATCAGATGAAGTACAGCAACAGTTTAGGAATTCAGGATGTTTTTCACTAAGGATCCTCCTTAGTTCAGCTAGACAGTCAGGTTCTCTTTGGTGCTCCCCTGGTCTACAAAATTGTTAATCTCTTCATACTAGTCCGACTTCACAGGAAGAACAGGAAAAGTTTTCTTTATGTATTGCAATGCTATATTATGGTGCAGTTATAAGATGTGGGGTTTGAACCTGCCAGGCTGAGTGCTTTGAACCCATGGCTTCACCACTGTGAATTAATGTTTTGACAAATGTGTGCATGTGTGTATATATATATATAAATATATATAGAACATGGTTACACCATAGTCTCATATCTCTATAAACTGGAATAATATCAAGCACCTCCCCTAAATCTTACTAAAAATTATTTTCCTTACCCTATTTCCCAGGTCAAAAGCAGGGCAGTTTCTCACTTTTTCATGGTGTGTCTCAGTTTCATAGCCAGTCATTTAACATTATACAAGATAGATCCAAACTGACAGCTCTGGCAGTTGTCAAAGTTAGAAACAAAGATAGAGGCAGTAGCAACAAAATGAGTGATTTCAGTTATTGCTTTTTGGTGTTTTTAACTCGTTATGAAGATTTATCAAAGTCAAGTGGAGAGCATTCAGTTCATGCAAAATGAATTAAATTCAGTATTGGTAACAATTTAAATTCAGTATTGTAACATTTAAAATTCAGTATTAGTAACATTCTAATACACTGTTGGCATTCTAATATTTGCTAACATACTGAAATGAAGTGTGTTTGAAATGATGGTGTAACTCTCACACTTATGACAAACAAAAAAAAGAGTGTCTCTTCTGATATACTCTAGGTGCTGTCGCAAGCCCTTGAGCCTTTCACTGCCTTCAAACCCAGTTACAAAGAAAACAAGCTTTCCAGGAAATAGAAGCATTCGTAAAGTGTTAATCTATTTTAAGCCTCCAGCAATTTGAAAAATCAGAGATTTGCCATGTGTCTACAGAGCTAAGGATGTAACTAAAACAGTGCTGAAAATGCCATTTTGTGCACTGCCGGCAAAAAAAGCAGAAAACACAACTGTGCACATATGCTATAAAGCATAACGGTGTACAGTTTTCTTATTTTCAGCTCAATTTTTTAATAAATGGAACGTACTTATTTTGTCAGCAGGAAATTTTTCAATTTTTAATAAATAATAGTTATAGGAAAAACCAGATCATTACAGTTCATAAACATAAATTCAACAGAGACATATGCGTAGAAGCATGTGCATGCACATGTAAAGAATTGTTCAGGTGACCTATTACGGTAAGAGCTATTGCAACATTAAACATTCTAATTAATGTCAGTGTCATGGTGGTCAAACACAGGAACAGCTTGTCCAGAGAGGCTATGAAGTCTCCAGATCTTTGGAGACAGTCAGATCTTGCCTGGGCAAGATCATGAACAGACTGATCTAGTTGGTTTGGAGTGAGGAGTAGGAGTAGATTATCTCCAGGGGTAAATTACATTTTAAATAGTCTGTGATTCTGCTGTTCATTAGAATTATCACTGGAATGAGTAGCTGCTAATATCCTCTAAGATAAGTTAGAAAATACATTTTACAGAAATGATAGAAACCTCTCTCTAGAAGGATGTGTCATGTTTTCAGTCAAATGTCAAGCCACTTTCACTGCTAGGTGAAAGTGTAAATTGAATCCTTTATACTCTCCTTCTTTTCACGCTCTGTTTTTTTTACTGCATGATAATCTTCCTTTCTTGAGAGGTGAGGCCAAGCAGACACATGGCTACAGTGCCTCTTCAGAAATTAACCTCTCTGGTAAGATGGGCTGAAAGACAAAATGAGAAGATGTTCCTAGTGAGGCACTGGTAATGGTTAATACAGAAAATAGGCACTGCTGGGGTTTCTTTTTGGTTTTTTTTTTTTTATATCCTCCCCCCTAAGAAAATGTTGATTTTCAGCTGAAAACCATCTTTTTAAAAAATTATTACGAACTTCACCTTCTCAAGTAATGAAAACCACGGTGTAAAACCCTTAGAGAGTTAAAATTATATTTCTTTTTTTATGATAACTTTTGGTCAGTCTTATATTAACATCACTGAGTGTTCTTTAAAGCACTCAGTTATATTACACCAAAAGGGAGAATCTACTGAAGCATACATTTTTTCATAAAATGATAATGTTACTAGTCTATTGCCCCACAGCTCTATAAATGTCCTTTTCTCCTTTCTCTTCCAGATCTCTTTATGTCAAAGGAGTTTGGCTGATAATTAACAGTTAAGATCTTTCATGTCTTTCTTATTACGTTTTTTCTTGGTTAGCAACAAGGTACAACTCCAAAGGACTGTGTTCCAAGAGCAAACTATCTGGCCTGTCATTTAATACTTTTTTTCACAAATTGAGACATTTTCATGGTGATTTTAACACATTTCTGATATTGATCTTAGATATTTCTTGCTGCCTTGGTGACTCATGTCTTGAGGCTGTATTAGCTGAAGTTTCTCATTTTGGAGGTGGTATGAATGAAGATGTGATCTAAAAATAACCAAGAAAAAAGGCCTAATTTTGTAGCAGCCTTAATGTACTTCAGCTTATTTGGTCACTGTGCTAGTTTTTTTTCTCATGTGCATGGGGAATTATGGCATAGTCAGTTAATATAGTTTTTACTCTAGTGGTTCTATGCAAGGTAGTATATAGTGATGACCAAGTCCAATATGTTTTTAAACTTCTAAAAACAAATAAACGTGTTGTGTGACAGTAAATATAGAAATTGGATTCAAATAGAACCTTTGGCTGTTGGCCAAAGGCAGTGATTTGGGGACCATAAATATTTTTTAATGATGCTCGTGGTTTTAGGCTACAGATACCCCAAATTCTGAATAATAAAATAATTTATGTTGAAAGGAAAAAAAATGTTTAATGTTGAAGTAAGCAGATATAAATACGAATAAAAACCAACAACACAAGAAATAAATGCTCCATTGAACATGGACTCAGTCAAAACATTTCAGCCGTCACATTGTAAACTCTTGTAACAGAGATCTAGCCTGGTTTGGCTTAAATTGTTAATTCAAGAGTATAAGAGATATCAAAAATGGGCTAGTAAAATCAATATCCACACCACAATTTTTCAGGGACTAAAACTCCCAAAAATTTCTTAAATACATATTGCTAAATCTGTCCCACAGATTACTTTTAGGCAAAGCTAAGGAAAATCCCATTTGTAACAGTCACCATGTTTCTATCACCAAGACAAAGTGTTAATTTATACTATGATTTTTCCACATAGGATGAGTACACGAACCTTAAATATTTCATTTTGCTTTCTATAAAATTTGTATTGGGGAAACAGAAAAGCCTACAAATCAATGTCTTATTTGTCTTATTCTCAGTTTCTGAAAAGATCTTTGTTAAAGCCTGGAAAGCAATTACATCTAAAATACAATGGGTGCCTTTGAATTCTGTTGTTGTATTCTAAACAATTGTATTTTTTGTAAGCTGGAGAAACTTCAAAAGTTTGGGAGATTTAGGTCAGTTGAATATTTAAATAGGAACGTTTTTCCCTGATCTTAATCAAAATGTTTTGATCTGCAAAACTAGGTTGAACTATCACAAGAACTGCTTATGGGAGAATTTACGGTGCCTCTGTTTCTGTTTAGCTGGAAAAATTACAATAACAGGCTGCAGAGAGCAAATACAGCATTTCTGGCTTTGTGGAAGAGAGGAGATAGAGAACTGTCATGCCCAGAACTAGTGTTTCATTTCTTATTCTGTCTGTGTTTTTCCCATTAAATTTACTTTCTTTTTTATTCCTATCATAAAGTTTTCAACTAAACCCAGACATTTTAAAGGATAATATAGTTAGCTTGTCATAGAAATTTTTATTGATCCCATAGAGTTATGGAGAGGGCCAAGGCCCTATTAATGGACCAAATCCAGGAAATTATGGTGTTAATTGTCCTGATAGATACTAACTTTTAACACAATTCTGGAAGAGAATCTTCTGCAAGAAAAGAAGGGCTAGAAAGCCTTGACCTTCTTTGGCTCTATTATAACACTAATCTTTTCTCTCATCGTGAAGAAGGCTAAATACCCAGAAGATAATAAGATTCTCAATGTAACACATCATTTTCTGTGCTGTTCTTCTGGAATGCAAAAATCCTAATCCTAGAAATTAATTTAAATGAAATTATTTAGCACAGAGGCCTTTGATTACAGGGCAAAAATAGATCAGCTGTAAGTCATGGTAACACTTTGTTTTTTGTAAATCGCCTTGTCAGTTTTGTGCATCAGAAGGTCGCTGATCTGGCTGAAATGTTTTAAGTGAGGATTATAGTGATTTTCCAGAAATAATAATAATAATATTATCTCTATTATATAGCACTATTCACTCCAATAGCTTCCAGACACTTTTACAGCTAAATGTACACAGCACCACTGAAAAGTGATTACCAATGATGTGGAAAGCTCAGCCATCCAATATGTAACACAACAGTGAAAAGTCAGAACGTTTCAGACAAAAGAATTTACCAAGTTCTGGGAAAAATTTAAGAGAAAGTCACAGCGTCAAAACAGAATAAACCAGACCCTGGTTTTAGAAAATGTTCTGAAAGATCTACTTAGAGTAAGTGCATTCTGTTCAGGTTATCCACTTAAGGTCCTGTCCTGAGTCCTGTGCTTACCTCCTGTAATCTAGGACTCTTAATAATATCAGCCCTAAACAACGCCATGAGAAATCACTAACTGTTTGGCAGAGCAGAGTATTATAAGCAATGTTCAGCCAATGAGCAGCTCTTTTATGTTTATTGTACAAACTTACACACTTTTGAAGGTTATTACCTTCTGCAATGATTTGCGATTAGTTTACAGTATCCAACTCCTTGCTACTTTTCTCCCTTCATACAGAAATATTCTTTCTGTGAACAAAACTAAAGTTGTTTAAAAATGAGGGTTCTTTGTGGGACATCTGACGAAACCATGCAGTAAAACATGCAGCACACCTTTGAATGCCAAGACTTTTTATCAATAAGTATTACCTTATTAGCAGACAGATAATGCCATTAATACAATGAGGGTGTAGTTTTTTCCATGGAAGCCAGTTTAGATTTAGTACAGTTGTTAATATATTATTAAACGACTTCAATCAAATAAAGCTAATTTGACTACTAGAGCTTGGCTCTACACAAAAAGGAAGGCTCTTCATGTTTCCAGAAATGCTGGAGCTCAGATATAGATACCCAAGGAATGGACAGAGTTCAAAAAATTATTTGTCTTTGAAGTCGATTTGCCAGAAACCTTCTGAATGGCCCAGACACTCCAGGGAAAACTTATTAGCACGGTCCTGCAGCAAGGGCTGGTGCCCTGCTAGGAGCCTGGCACGACCCTGTTGTAGCAATATTTGCACTAATTGCACAAATTGTTCTCTATTTCCCCAGATAACAGAGAGCTGATTATAATCTACTAAACACAATTTATAATATTTCTATCTCAAATCTTTAAGGGCCTTATGCTTTCAGACAAATAGAAAGTGCATCTTAGAACATTATTCACCATTTCCTCCTACAAGTTCAATTGTTCTGTGCTGAAAACAATGAAATGTTTCAGAAACAAACCACACAATTAGAAATGAATGAGCATTTCAGAATTGCAGCAGCTCATATTCTGTTATCCTAAATTAGCACTTTAAAACGCTTGATTTTACCCTACTGACATTAATTAAGCTCACCATGTGCTCATATATGACAAATTAAGGGAATTATTTTTTTTTAAAAGAGCTCATCTAGCTTTAATTACAACATACTGTACATTACACAGAAAATACTGCTCCAAACTACTGCTTTCAATTCACATCTGATATATTCAAATTAATTAATGGCTATAATTTAAAATGATTAACAAAGAAACAAAGATAGTTAAATCAGATATTTTAAATTACTGTATGTCCAGCTACTTGAGAATGAGATAATTATTGTCTCAAAACACTCATGGGAGACAGAAAAAATCATTGACTAAATTAATGTGGCATAAGCTAATTTTATATTTCCACTCTGTCTGAATAATTCTTTTTCAAATCTGACAAAGTCTTGTGTGCCATATCCGGTCCTAATTTAGCAAATTGTCTTAATTCATGTAGAGTATGTAATCGTTTGCTTAGTAGAATGAGAAATTAGATTCCTTTTTCCCTTTTCATTTGTATACCTTGTTCTCTTTAAATTAATTTAATTCAAGAAAGAATTTAAACATGAACTTTAATCCCATTTACTTCAGAGCTTTAATTTTGAAAGGTGGAAATACTTTCCTGAATCAGGGTCCATTTCACTCTAATCTTTCATTCAGAGTCAGTGAGGAACTTTATTTCTTCTATGGATAGTGTTTACCAGAAGCCAATGCAAAGACTAGTTAGGTCTTCTTGGATGTCTTGAATGGCAAAGCTCAACTGGTCTGGTGATCCATACAGTTAATAATTTTTGGTCATGGGGACTAGTTCAGGATCTCTACCCAGGCCTGTGTTTGCCATTCACAAAGGATGAAGAAGTTCTGTAGATCGCTTAGTTAATAATAATAAGCTGCCACTTCACTGTTTTCTCCCAATGAAAACAAAAAAACCCAAAGCAAACCTAAAATGTTTACTGAAGTATATCTAAAATTTTACAATAATTTGATAAAAGTAATTAGCTTTTGAGACTAACTCAATTGTATCTATTCCTTACTGGTAAATATCTAAAAAAAAGAACTGAAATTCAGCAGAATGAAAAATAGAACCGTCCCTGTGTACCCCCTACCAAAAAAAAGATACAACAAACAAACTAACAATCACAACCCCACAAGAACAAACAAAAAACAACAACAACAAAAAATTGGGACAAATTAAAGCACTTGACCTAAGCTGTCTGGAATTCTCCTTCAGAGACCAGGGGCCTAATATCTGGGGTTTGGGGAATTAATTTAAATATGTCAAGCAAGCAATCTGGATCTCACTCAAAGTCAACATACAGAGAAATCACTACATAAAGTCAATAACCACAGTCTCCTATATGATGACAAAGAATAGAAAAAAACTCATATAAATATCAAGCCAGAATAAGTGATAAAAAAGGTAAAGGGAGATACATAAAAATGTAAACAAAAAGATTTATCAAAGAGCATCTCATGAAATAGCTACATTAGGGAGAGACTGAGCAAGTTGATGAAAGTTGAAACCCCAAAATGTAGTATGCATGCAAAGCAGATGTTTCATTAAAAAGATAGCAGTAATAAAAGAGTGACTTTTAAGCTAGGGAAAGTCAAATAAGCCATATTATCCCACCAATTAAATGCAATAAACTTGGCATGCAAATAAGAAACCTCCCTTTTTATACTACCTCAAAACATTTCAGTACTTCAGGCCTTTCGTGCTCTGAAGTTATTAAAAATAACCCTCTAGACATGACAGGCTATTCCCAAGCTGTTTTTTAGATAAAGAAATAATAACAGACAAAGCAACCTAAGCACCAATAGCAAGTTTGAACCAAAGGTAAATCTCCAAGACCTGTGGATGTCTTCTGTAAATTTTTTTGGATGTTCAAGGAGGTCCCTTGAATGGGCCTATAATTCTCTTATACTCTACTTTTCTACAAAGATCTGATCTTGTGATGATTTTATGGGCCCAATCACCTGTGGATCATAAGAAAAAATAGGAAAGACACTAGCAGCCCAATTAAATTCCTCATTTTCCCTTCACATAAACACGGCTCAAAACAGATTCATAAAGGACAAAACACTTTGTAAGTAATACATAGTTCCAGATCATAGTGCCAGAGCAAAAATAAATTTCTACTGCTTTCTTGGTGTGTTTACAGGTGTAAACACACCTGTAATAGGACAGGCCAGAACTTCCTATTTAAAGACCCATTCCATACAGATGCTTCCTTTCCTGCTCCCACCCAGGTATTTGAATGGATTGTCTGTCTTTATTTAAGGTTAAAAACAGATGCCTAAATCAATGTGGTTAAATCAGTCTGTTTGAATTGCAGAGAGGAACGAGGCATGTCCATTGTCTCTTTCGCTGTTGGCACCAACCACAGAACATTTTGCAAAGAGGGTACGACCCAATTAATTCCTCACAGGGAACCAACTTGGAAGAACAGAAAATAACCTTATATGGTGACAATGCCATGTTATTTTTATCTAACCTGAACAGTTGCTTAAAATAATACATAAAGCAATCTGTGATTTTGGGACAGTGTTTGGCTGTAAAGTAAATAATGCCTAATATAAAGTGCCAGCTAAATCNAGTGCCAGCTAAATCTGCCTGACTCAAAAAACTGAGAAAACAATCGGATTCTGTAACTTATTCAGGAATTAAAATTTCGTGAACTCAAGAAGATTTCACTAAAAATTAAATACCAAAACACCAGAGTATCAAAAAAATGAACATCTGAAGTGCTGAGGAGAAACACTATCCTTAGTTGAGGTTGAGTTTGTGGGGGAACTAACCATAGTTAAGTTTTGATCAAGTTCTCCTTTTTAATTCAATTTTGTCTAATAATCCACTCAGATAAATTCACGTAGAATACAAAAAAATCAGGAAGAGCAAAGTTTATATGAGAAACAAGGTAATTATTTGTTCTAAATGCTACATACTGCTATCAGGGGAGAAAGTGCAAAGTGTAAGAAGAATTTACTTTTGAAGAAGAGAAACCTACATTTGAAAAAAGAGCATCACCTAGCCTTTGTTAGTAAGAAATGATGCAATAGACAGAAATTGCCTCAGATTTTCTTTTCACTTTTAGATATGTCCCACTTTCAGGAACAAAACAAATTCATGAACGGTTAGACATCATTGTAATCTTTATTTCCCTCCCCTCTTTAGCACAGGCTAATACAGAGATTTATGAACTAATTTTGATTTGAACCAGATTGCATATGGAGCAAGTAAACCATATGACCTTAAAATCATCAGAGAATCCATTAGAAGTCTAGATAAGTTATTCACATGGCTAATTGTCCTGTTAAATATGTAGACTTCACTCTTAGCCTGAACTTATCTATGATCCTTCTCTGGCCACAGGAGATAAAACTTTAGCAGCACTGCACACTGGACAAATGTAGAGGAAACACTAGTTCACCTGAGATTCTTCAGTTTATATATCCAAAGACCACATCTGACATTTTAATCTTTGCTACTCTCCTCCCTATGCTAGTCATTGTCATGGTTTTAGTACATTTGTAGAACATCTCCTCTTATGGAAACACATTAAGTAAATGGTAGTTCAGTGGTTCCTGTGTTTCTGTCATCTTCCACTGCACTGAGGAAGCAGTGTCCTCTTGGAAATGTCACACTTTGTTTAACCTGGATCAGCACCTAAATGTATTTTTTCTACTTCCTGTGGTGGTGAACATTGTCAGAAGATTGAACATTTTGCCTGCAGCCATGAACAGAAGACCTTTGTTCTAATGCTTGTGTCCACTGCAATTTGCAGAATTCAGACACTGCATTTGAGAATCAGCGTATCCAGAGCAACGTATAGGAGGACTGTCTTAGCACCTCAGCATGTTCAGCATAAGAATCTACTTTCTTTCCACATAGACCTTTACTTCACAGTTTTCTTTTCAGAACTAAAACTATTTTAGAATATTGTGAGACTTCTAGCATTAGGAATTTAAAGAATTCTTTCAGACACTTCCTCATTCTTCAGAGAAAGAAATATCATCTTTTGACTCCAGGATATTCCTTTTTTTAAAGTGAAAGTCATGCCATGCAAAGTTGCTTTTAATAATAAAAAAAAATACTTATTGAATTCAAGTCCATTTCAAAACTATTTAATAATATATACCAATATACTTATAATAGGGAAATTGGAGAAAATCATATAAATACTTTTCTTTACATGCAACAACTTTCTGCTTCTGACTGCTTTTTTTGTTCTCTTTCATCTTTTTGAATACCTAATCAAAGCTTTCATTAAATGAAAAGAAGATACTTCAAGATTTCCCACTTTCTATGCATCCTTTTATTTCCCTTTTAGGTGAGCAATAAGGGTGATTCTTACAATATTTCTTCAAATATGTCTGTACTTCTGATTTGTGGGACATTCATATTAAATGGGTACATCTTCTCTTCAGATCATATTTTTTCCTGAAAACAAAGGTATGTTAAAAAAAAAAAGTTCTGCTAGTAATTTAAGAGGCTTTTCACTGTGATCTTTCCCCACCCAAGAGATTCCTTTCCCGAAGAACAAGGTTTATGCTTCTAGTAAACATTTACTAGACCTTCTCTCTTCTAATCTTCCATCATAGTCTCATAAAGCCATTGTTTTTGTTCTTTTTTTGATGAAGAAAATTTTAATGAACTATTATCTGCAATGTTTTGATGCGACTGTAAATAATGAAAATTGTTATGACTGAGACTGCATCTGACTTTAAAGAGTATAAAGTGTGTGTACTCTGGCTGTTTTCTTTTGCTTTGTTTGAAGAGATAATAGTCATTGACACTTTTTACAACTTGGTTTCTGTCCAGAATGATCTGTCATTGCTGAGATTACTAAGGATATTCTACAATACAATCTCAACATTTGTTCTTAAATTCTAAAACTGTTCTGGTCATCACAAGTAAATATTATCTAGCACAGATAAATTTTTTGTAACTTGTAAGATTTGTGATGTGTCCATATGTCTCTTGATATTCCCTTGAATGTGAAATTCTGCTATTATCCTGGTATTCTATTCCTTTGATAGCAGGGTATTAGTAGCATTAATCAAACATGAAGG
>VXBO01007537.1:111256-134332 GCA_013400135.1 Rhinoptilus africanus | reverse complement strand
ACCAACCCAAAATGCGTACTTCATTAACTAAGCCAAAAATATAGGGAGTGGGAACAGGGGAGGGCAAGTCATCTTACAGTCACAGAAGTCTCTCAGCTGATCAGAATTAACAGAAGACTGAACCATTCTGCAAGAAAACAGAGGTCTACATATAGTGTCGCCTGAAATGTTATAGCTTATCCCGTCCAATCTGCAGATGACAGGTCATGATCATGTGGATCTCCTACAGGGGTTATGCTATCTCTGCCAAGCTTAGGTGAATTTTTGGATAACAGAGTGCATCTCAAATGGCATTAGATGTTGATATTTTCCAGAAATTAACTGAGAAATTATGACAGGAAATAGTTCATTGTCTATATGTTCTATCACAGGAAGAACATGAACAATAAATGCTCAAAAGATTGCTTTATTTATTTTCACTTTCAGGGTTTTAAGTCCACTGCTGCTCTGTCATAAGCACGGTGTCATAAATACTAGCAATGAAAAGAAGATTAAGATTAAAAATTTAAAGACACTGATATATTTAAATCACTATTTTATTTCTCAAAGTTCTTTAAATAATGTAGTATTTGTAGAAGCCATGTCAAATTAGCCTAAAGTTCTAGCCACAGCAAGAGCAAACAGTTTTCAAATTAGGACTTCAAGTAATAGATATATTTGTCTTTGAAGATCCAAAATACTGCTTCTGGCAATTGGTATATATGAGCACCTTTATTACTGGTGGACTTGTTGCATAGATAACAATGGATTCAATATGCTTTCTGTTTCATGTTCTCAGTTTGTCAACATTTCTAAGCATAATAGTTTTAGGATTAATTCAGTGGAAGGAGAACGGTTTCACTGGCACACACTTGTGATGCATAGCAATGATATAGATTAAAGCATAACGCTGAACTCTCTTTCTTACAGAAAGTCTGCCTAGTCTACTCTCTTGATAATGTTCAAATTGGTACTGCCCTGAAAAAATCGTTTATTTTAGTCCCCTGGGATATCAACCTGAGAAATCCTCTGCTGTCACAAATCCTCATATTAAGAATGGGACTAAGAAAACCATAAAGGCATTGAGTCAGATTTAGTAATAGTTACCTCTTCTCTCTACGACCAGGAATTGCTACAAGGGCATTTACCTGCCAGTTTAAAAAGCATTCTGTATCACTGGCTAATCACACGCAAGTCTTTTAACATGCAATTACTTCAATTAATTGCAACTTGCAATTTGCTTGTAGTCCAAGAATATACTAAGAGACTGGCCTTCAGTGGAGGGATGGTTCCCAGGACTGGAAAGATGAAGCAAAAAGATACTAATTGAAGCTTAATTTTTGAAGTGCATACAGGGATTACACGTAAGATTTACTATAATTCGCTTGATGGCATCCAGGAGTAAACTCCAAGTAGGAAAAATAATAATAATCCGGAGTTATTAGCAAAGTAGGGAGAATTTGATGCTAATCTAGATCATTTGGACATCTTAAGTAGTGCAATAGATCAGCCAAAAGCATGAACCAAGTAGTTTATTTAATGAACTACTACGCTATTTTTGAGAAGATAAGTTCAACTCTGAATCTAGCCAACTATTAAGGTCTTTATTTAATGAAGTAAATCAAAGTAGAACAAGAGCTACAAGTCTCTTGAGGTAAAACACTTTGGAGATTCTTCACAGTGTTACATCATGGACCCCTCAGGGCTGTGCGTCCAGTCAGTAAATTAGCATTAAATACAACAGAATGAAAGCTACACATTGTTCATTTTATGATTAGAAGAAATTTAAGCAAACATAACGGTATACCTTCAGCTGACTTCAAGCCAGCAACTGCTTCCCAGCCAGTTAAGCTTTAAGGCCATTAATATATGTATGTTGTATGCAGACTTTGACAATAAAGATGGAATAGCAGCATTATGGTCTGGATTAAATTAAGATTATGTTCTTAGTCATCACCCTGGTATAGCTGGATACTGACGGGAACAGAATCTTGATCAGTATTGCTTACCTTCCTGATTCTTTAACTAACCCTTCTTTAAAACTCAGAATTATATACCTTTACAATAAGCACTTAATAGCATATATGATGTCTTGACAATTTAGCTGCCTGACAATTTAGCCATTTATTTGTAGAAAAGGTGAGAGTATCATCATTAAAAGAGATCCAAAAGCCAATAAAAGCTGAACTTTCACATCTGATTTCTCTAATGAAGATTTTCCAATTGCCTTCTCCTGCTTAGAATTTTAGTGTCATGACATAATTAAGCATTAAAAAGAACTCTTTCTAAAAAGAACTTAATGGCTCCTGTGGCTTACTTTCTGCTTTCCGTTTGAACCATTCTCCACGTTCGTCATAGTTAGTCAACAGTCATTGACATGATTAACTACTTCCGTAAATGCATCAACATACAAGCATACTGACTCAAGTATACTTACCGAAGAACTGAATGCCAGTTTTCTATTCTGCATAGGTAAGAGACTGCACATTACCCAAAAGGTTTTTTTTTAACAATATTATTACAACTCATGGTGTGCATTTGCTGGAGGGGTCACTTCAAATCAGAAATGTCATTATACTACTTTAGTTCTTGTTTTTACTACAGTGATGGTCATCATAACATTTAAACACCTTTTTAGTCTGCATATATAGTCTTGGAGAGACTATACAACACTGTAATCATGTCTATTGCAGCAGTGTTAAATACGGTACCTCACACAGTTTATTATTATTATATGGTTTCATTTATATGGAATTATTTTCTAAGACATTTCAACCAATTAACCCTGTAGATAAGAAACAAGAAATGGTTAAAATCTCTGGAAATCTCTTGAAATTTAGGATATCAAGTACAGAAAAAAAAATTATCTAAAACTACTTAGTGATTTTAAAATTCATTAATCCTTTAAAAAGTGGGTCAAGTCAAGTACTGCATGAATTCTAACAGAATTTAAAAATTTGTGGGTTTTTTAAGCTGGATTCTTGCAGGGAAGTCTTAATGTCCCTTCCACACACACAGTTTGGGAGACCAATTCCTGCATTCAGAGAGTAATGTGTTTTTTAAGCACAGAACAAAAGTTTTAGAGTGAATTTTGATTATAAAAATACAATTCGTAGAGAGGCAAAACTAGCAAGCAATTTCATAAGCAGTCACTGACAATACACTCAGTTCTACATGAAGAGAGAGAGAGAGAAGGATTCTCTCTCAAAATCGCTCCAGAGTTACACCCTTTTTCTAGGGTCACCTCTTCTTTATACTGCAGGACCAAGAACACTTTCCATGCGTAACAAATATATACATATTCCACGATGTCATCTTCAGAATTAAATCATAATTCCTATGATTATTACACAAGAAAAAAAGTTACCATTTTCTTTTCGTAATCTTGTTATAAATTTCTTGGGAGGTATTACTCCAACTTTTTTCTTCTGGGTGGCTATACTGTGGAAGAGATCAGCTAAGCATGTAAGGAGATTCTCTTTCTTTCTTGGTTGACTCTTGTATGCTAAGACTTTGTCTCGAAACGGTCGACAAAAATAAAGTGCCTGAAGAACTGAATTGCAGTAGCATGTATTCCCGAACTATAAAATAAGAGAGAGATTTATTAGCTTTCATTGTATTACTGTAGAGAGGTAAAATTAAAGCCAAAGTATAAGAGAATGCATAAGCAGGGACAAATTTTCTGCAAGTCATTTCTTCTTGACTTAAGATAGTAAACTGTACTTCTGTTTTACAAGGATTAACAAGTATGCTATAAGTAAATACAAGAAAAAGCTAGGCAAACTTGAACAATACTATATGATTTTGTCTCAGTTTTAAATTTAATTTATTAGTCATATTTTGCATTTACTTTGGTTAATGTTCAACAAATACCACCAATTTCACAGTTCCCAAAATATGCCATGGTAAAAATATCTGTCTACCGCAAGTCCGCCACAACAGTAAAGAATAGGCACAGCATGACCTTGTACTGTGAAGAAATTCAGCTGTAAATTGAGAGCTTCTCAGACACTTCAGAAATTGGATTCTCTAAATCTTATTACTTGTGATCAAAGTCAGAAATAACTGCTTTAACCTGTTCCTACATTTTCAGTTCTCATTTTAGGGTGACAGGATTGGCATTCAGGAGTTAGCTTAAAACAATACAACACAGCTTGTGCAGTATTTAAAGCCATGGCAGTTACTAGTTTCAAATCAAGATTCAAACGAAAAGAATGCACAATTTGGACATGCACATTTTGAAGGAGGCAAGCCACTGAATTGAAAGGGGGCAGCTAGAAAAGCATCCATAACCCGCTCTGTACCAGGACACTCCAGATGTCCCTCTTCCCCAGACTCCTTCCAGCTCTTAGGCACTTGAGCCTTGTGATCATTGACACTGTCTCCAGCTCACCCCTACACTGTAAACCTCCCCATCACCTCTGCAAAGGCATCATGATCTGTCAGTGAATAGAGGCACTCTCATTCTATGCTGCCCTCCTCCAGTGAAACCTATTATCTAACACTGAAATTGTGAGAAAAATCTTTATAAGGCCCTCAGCAAGTAATCCAACCTTTCAGCTGCAGTCATTCAACCTGCAAATTGAAGCACACACCTACTGCACACATTCTGTAAAATGTGAAAATAACGTTCACACTTACGTTTTAAATAAACAAAGATAGTAGCATATATGCACAGCAAACTCTAAGACTATATTTTGATGGGAGACTGCTATATAGCAAAAAGAGTGCATTTAGAGATATTTTAAGAGCAGGTTCTTCCAATAGGGAAAAAGAACTAAAAGCTTTTACATCTTAGGAATAACAGGGAAGTAACAGTTTTTTGCTATCTCCTGATTAAGACAATGACAAATAATGCACCATGCAATATAATCACAAAACTAGAAAGTAAATTGTTTTACTTCATTTGAAATTAATGAAATATGAAGAAGTACTTTCCAAATACCCTAGACACACTCAAAGAAGTGTATTTTTTTAAAAAATATTATTTTAAGATCTCCATACTAAAAAGAGGAAATTAACATCCATCTTTTTTTTTTTCCCTTAAGTGAGGGAAAATGCTCATATTAGCTTCTTTGTGGTCCAAATCTGCACTCAAGCAGGTCAATGAACTTAAAAGAAAAAACAGGGCTTTTTTCCTTAAAGGAAGCAGATGAAATCACACAGCAGTTTATGTCAAAACATTAAATACTGTAAGCTATTTATAAGTTTATAATTAAAAATGGCCATAAAAAGAGAATTACATTAAAATGTTAAGGAAGTTCTTAAAATTAAATCCAATGGGAAAAGTGCTAAAATTTCTACAGCAAGTGTCAAAAGATGAAAAGGCAACAAATTAGAAATTTCATTACATTCCAATTTTAAAAAGGAACAGTCTGATGATAAATTAATTGGAATGGCAAACATGCAGTGAGAGATGACCAAAATATAAAGCAACAGAGAACTCAGAACACTGAACAAAATTCGGATTAATTTAATATGAATGTATGTTAACCTAGGTGCCTGTGGGTAGGAAATAAAAGCAAGCAGATAAAGTTCAGAAAAGGTCTTCCTCAATCAAATTCATAAAGACAGCAGGCAATAGAAGATTGTTTGAAAACAAACTCCTGAAGAAAATTTAATTAGTTCTCATTTGTTTTATATCTATCAGTCTTCATCGCTTCAAAACCTAAAGCCTTTTCAAAATAAAAGCTTCCAATCATCCAAAAAATTATAATGGTACCTGTACTAAACGACAAGGGGGAAAAGGTGGGGAGGTTTCCAGACTAAATAAATAGGGAATTTGTTACATGAAAAAAATGCTGGTCTTACCACCATTATTACTTTAACTTCGCTTCCCATCTTTGGCTCCCATACAAAAGCATATCCCTAATTTAGAAAACACCCAAGACCTTGCGGCAGTCTCCCCATCCTCCCACCACCTACTGAACACCTATCCTTTGCTTTCAAATTCTGCTTCTTCGATACTCAGCTCTCCTGCTAACCTGGCCAGCAGACACCTTCCTCGTCCCCTCACTTTACAGTTAGCACTGCCTCAGAAGCACAGTAGAAAACTCTAATAAAGACCGTCATTGTAATTTCGTATCTTGAATTGTCAGCCTGTACAGAATAGTGAAACTCCTCTATCTTGTTCAGAGGGATGTAATAGAGACTATATACAGCCGAGTTATTTTAACCCATGTTTTCAACTGGTTTCTTGCTTGCCTCTTTGTTTCTGAGGACCACCTTAAGATGTGCATATTTAAGAAAAGTAAAAAACCAATTTTTTTCTTTTTTCAGTTCATATTGTTCTTCTGTTCTAAATTCTGAGAAATCAGATTTTTCTTTTCACAAAAATACTGCACATGCCTTTTTTTTTTTTTTTAAATTCCAAAACAACACCCAAACCTGTGTGGAAACAACAAAAAAAATAATGAGACAGTACGGAAAGTTGCAACAAAACCACTACACGCTCAGTAAGACTTAGAGCCTTATAGTTTACTCTTGCGATGCAACATACAACTAGGAAGAACCTTTGTTGTTGAACCCCATAGACCTACAAAAAATGAACAAGAACTTAGATTTGCTTAAAACGCTGTCTTTGTGCAGCACTAGGGCTCCTCCCAGCTCTGATGCACTGGCAGCTCTGACAACTTTATTTATTGCAATGGGCCAAACCAGTAATCTCCTAAACACACATCCATTGCAAGAAACTGAATAACCAAACTTTCTGCTCTAGAAGTCTGGTAAACTGATGAAGACCTACAAGAGTAGCTTTTGTGAAATTAAAAATTTTCATTATTTCATATTTATTGGATAAAATCATTGATTTAATTTGTGAAGCACGTTGATTTTAATAGTTTGCATTACTGCACTGTAGAGGGAAAGAATGACAGGCAGACTTGGATGTTCCCGATTGTCCATGTGTATGGGACATCATACTAATAACATTTTCATCTTATCACATATCTTAAGTATTTCCTGATGATTTAGTGAATGGTGTTGTTCTTTGAAGAGTAAGCTGAATTTTCCATTTCGACTAACAGAATCAAAAATCCCATCAACCACCTGGTCTTCCATATGCTTACCATAATTGCCCTTTCTTAATTCTTCTTTTACCTCTCAAATTGTTCTATTAGCACATCCTCTGAATAATCCCTAGATTCTGCCACAAAGCTGGAGAGGAGACAGTGTTTCTGCCTTCTCTTCTTTTACACTACCTCTAGATGAACATTACATTTACAATTGACAGACCTCTCTTTCAAAATTGTCGTCTTAATCTAAAATTCTGTCTTGCATTCCAGACATCTCAAATGGCTAGCTATCACACAGCTAGAAGACAGCCACTGATTTCCACATTATCTCCATTTTTTCCATTACTTTGGACATAGTCAGGACAAACAAAATCGATAAACAAATCAGAAAAAAATTAGCAGTAAATGTTAATGAACCTCTAAGAGCTTCACTTCTTGTAACTGCTATTAAAAAATTACAGAAATCAATGAAGGCATAAATTGTGATTTCTATCACTTCTCAATCTAATAGAAGTGACAGAAATCACTTCTATTAGATTGAGATAGAAATCTTTGTTATCTAATTAACTAAGATTTCTTTTAATTATCATGAGCTCTGTCATTCCTTCTGAATGGCCGTTGGCCATAGTTTGCTAACGAAGATGTCACTACCTTTCCTCTTCCTGATAGATTGAAATTCTGCAAGCTTATGACACGTTCATGGCATATTCATACTGTGTTAGTAAACACAATCCGTGTAATAGATCCGATAACTATCCAAGAAACAATATGACTGAATTCACTTAGCCAGCCACTGTATGTGAAAAACACAACGCCAGAATCCCACTTCACTATTTGTTAACAACTCGAAGAAGTTTGGGCCATAAAAGTTAATTGCTTGAAGCTAAAATAAGCAACATTCCTGTACTACAAAGAAAGTTAAGAAATATCTTAGCTGCCTCCCTCTTACATGTATGGTTGAGGACAATGACTTAAAGACAGTTCTCTCCTCAAATTGCCTACTCTCTCTGGACTACAGAAAGCTGGAATTTGTTGGCATTCATTATGTATTAGGAAGATCGTCTTTTATTGAAACTTTTCTTAAGGGTAGAAAATACGTAAAACTTTGAGGTGTACAATACAATTTTACTGTTAATTCTTAATGTAATACATGTATACAACTACAGTTATAACAGATACATTGTATAGACTAAAAGATTGGTTTTTTCTATTGAATAAAGTACATAGAACAGATTTTGTAACAAAATGTAAAAGCAGGTTTTGATGGCCTGAGCTCATTAATATGTTCATAATATAAACATTCAGTCCTATTAGATGTCAATAAAGAAAAACGTTAGTGGAAAATAATAACCCATTCCTGGACAAGTTTAGTTATTGACAAGGACACATTTTATGTTCAATGTTTCTTTCTCCAAATACACAACAAGTAGGAGAGGGGTGCCAGAGTACCATTGTGGACATTCCAAAAGCTTGGGCCACCTCATACTGAATTCATTACTTTTTTTTAACTTCATTTTCCCTGTATTGTGGGCTAATCTGAGCAACAAACCTCATATCTGAAGATATTAAAAAGGTCAAAGTGGAAATATATTAGTACTATGTATTTACCCTCAGTTTAACATTTGAAATGAATTGTTAATTTAGAGGATTGGAATTTCTCTCTAACATGTGATCTGCAGGTTTATCTGCATTAGTTTGTTTATTGTATGAATATTTGGGTCATTTTAACAAGAGTTTGTGTTACATTACCAAGGAGGAAGACCAAGACTTAAGCTAAGCCACTGTTCAAAAAAATGCCGAAGTGTTATAAAAAGACAAGGCCAAGACAACATAAGCCTTTTGCACATTGCCATAGTCTATAGTACAAGCTTTTAGAAGTGCCAGTCTCTTGAGAAAAAAGGTGGGTGGGCTCATCAGACACTTAAGATACTTGATTGTTTAAGATTACTGTGAAGATGTTGCAAGTTTTCAAGTATTTCTTTTGTAGTTTTCTTCCTCTCTCTAGAAGCAGCATTTCAATGCCAAAAATGGGTGAGACATTCAAAAAGGGACGGTGAGACAGCAATTATATCAACCAGTATTTTTGGCACAAGTTAATGGTAACAGATTTTGTACATAGAAAACAAATACTGCAACGCCATTCAATCTATTTTGAGATATGAGCAAATCCTCTCTGGACTTGGACAAGAAATTACGAAAACAGGTTATCTGTCAACAGAATAACAGATTTGAGAAAAATATAACAGCAGCTTTGACGGAAAGCCTAAACTCTGCTACAGAACTAACAACGAGTATTAACAGTTAAACTACTGTATTTCCTCCTTTCAGAGAAACAACACATGATTTTGAGGGTATTTCAACTTTCGTGACAAAGGAGAAAATTACTAATAGCATCTGAGATGCATGTAAATTAGTTTATCAGCAAGAGTGTTTACTGACTGCATAGTGCATGCTGGGATTGCAGACTCCTGAACAATGTCAGTGCTATGCACCTAGAGGTAGAGACATATGTTATAGTAGCAGGAAAGCATTAGAAGTAATGAGTTTCATTAAGAAAAGCAAGACAATAGCTCTTGTTAAATCAACTTGGTTTAAATATGTACTTACTGAAGACCCAATAAAGAAAATCATTTAATATTTCATTTTAGATCGAATAATGCAATTTCTAACAAGATATACTTTTCATGGGTAGTACCAGAAATTAAATGCAAATTATTCCTTAAAACTAATGATCGAATCAAACAATGCAGTATGTTTTTTCCACCACTGCTTTCCCCTTTGGTCTCAGGATTTTTTAAAAATCTCAATACAAATATCAGATGCGAACACTTCATACATCGACAGTCTTTCATACATTTTTTTCTTTTACTGTATTTATTCACTTATTATGAACCACAAGCTACACATTTTAAACAGCTTTTTTAAGACTTATACATTTTAATAGCACAAGGGTTATTTAAAAATACCCTACAATTAGTAAAATTAAATCAAGTATTAAAAACATAGTCCAGTTTCAACAATTATTTCAGTAGCATATTCCAACAAATACACTGAATATTGAAACACATTTCAAGATGTATATTCAATTACTGTATCTTTCAGCAATATAATTATGCACTAAGTTGCAGTCTTGTAATTTAACAAATCCACTTGTGGCATTTCAAAGCAATGAAGTTATGGACTGAAACTTACATTAACCAAACCAAAATAGTGCTCATTGACTGGAAATTGTTCCGGACCAATCTCTTTCTCCAAAGCTGAGGCATTGGCGCCCTAGAAAAATCAAAATCAGTAAAATATTAGCGTGGCAACTATGCAGACAATGAATTTAACTAGTTGAGAAAAAGAAGTAAAGCTTTTTGGCAAGGATAAATTCCTTGTCTCTGAAAATTGTAAAATCAGTAACTAAAGCCATGGGTGGCAGCTCATACACATCACAGGCATCTAAAACACAGCCACAACTGTAAGTCTGGTCACAGCAGACATCTGGGGCAAAGAACTGTTGTTCAAGAACCAGCTATGGTTTATATCATTGGTACTGAGATACAGTAATGCTTTTCACATCATACTTCAATCCTAATTGTTACCTTTGCATGCTGTCCAGTTACCCGAGGCAAATGTTTTATTTGCCAAGCACACACTTGTTGATTTATTTTGATTGGGGGGGGAGGAAGGGGGGAGAACCAAACCAAAAGAGCAAACACCAAAAACCAATCAACAAAACCCAGCTCGCAACTACAGACCTTGCTAACACCAAACCAGTATCTTCAGCTCTCTCTCACTGAAGCTCTCTAGTCAGGAGGGAGGAAAACAAAAATAAATGATACTAAGTATTGAAAACAGATGAAATGCGTTCCTGTCTCTACCCTCACAGCTGAGTTACACAGCTTAACAATTTTACATGGTAAATTAAACGAACTTGCTTCATTACTGTATTGCTTAACGCAAAGACAAGCTTGTAGGCAGGTTAATATTAGCCATGAATGCAGAAAAATTGGTCCTTTGGGTTCTCAGTTAGATTTGCACTCTCAGGATGCTTAGACTGTCCACAAAAATCTTTTCACACAGGTCTCAGAGCAGACAGCAAGTCTTCTGTGCCATAACTTAATATTTAGATACCTATAATAAAGAACCTAACACTCTTTTATGACCAGATTATTCCAGCAAAATCCAGAATACCTTAGAGATATGTTTCCAAATATATTGTTCAAAACCATCTCAGTTATATCATTTTCATGTATCTTCATGCAATTACACTGTTTTGATGTACTGTATTTATTATTTCAGAGCAGATCTTCTTTAATAACAATTGCATTAATACAGTATTGCAAAGCAGGTGATACAAGGCCAAATTAACAAGTGTGATTCTCATACTGTGTAGCACATTTCAGAAAAAGTTAAGAAGTGCAGATTGTTTGTAAGAAGCAAAGAGGTTGGTCTGTCTATCTTACACCGAACATACAAAATGTACAAAGTGCTTTGTTAAATACCTTGAACTTTGTAGTACTAAAAAACAGCACAGTACAGCTAATGTTGGTGTGCATTACAAATGCTGCAGCCTTTGCCCAGCAAATCTGTTGGGTCTGATCTTCAAAACTAAGTCAGAGAAGGTAACTTTGGTTACTCTGTGGTTCCAAGCGATAACTGTTGACTGAAATGGTGCAATAAACATTGAGTTTCAAAAGAAAGAGAGGTTTTTTTATTTAGAGACAGAAAAACCTCTACTCTGGAAAATTCAGAGAACAAATAAAACTAGACTTCTATGAGCTCTTACACCGATTGCTTCATATATACGTATCTCCTCTATCAAACTAATACATGAGCATAAATATTCCAGTCTAAAGTCAGGCCTAACTGAAGCTAAAACAGCACATAATATACACCAAAGAATCTTAAAAACTGATGTGACTCCTTCACAAGAAGTTCTTTCTTTACAACAAAGATATAGCAAATAGCTCCAGACATTACAACAATAAAATTAAATCAAAATTTAAAATTGCATTAAAAACAGCACACAGGATTTCACGGATTAATTACAGATGGGGGAGGGAGATAGAATTAAAATCAGGACTGTTTCAAAATGTATAAAATTAAAATGAAGCTCTATTACGTGGTATCTGCATGATGTGACTGTGGAACTGCAGAACTTAAGTGCGATTACACAATCTAGCTTAGCAGTTCTGAAACTGGATATACATGGTCAAAGGCCCATTAGGAGGTAACAGCTTTAACAAGAGCAAAAGGTGTCTTAACTCCACACTTGAGACAGTACAGCTCTGCTCCATTCACAACATGGCCCCAGCTGCTTTCTCATCAGTCGTATCCCCTGCAATTTTCCAGTATGATAAAGCCTCTCCTTTACTGGGGATTTGGCTGCAGGACTTAGCACTTTAGAAGCTGATCTCAAATGGTGATGTTGGTGGTAAGGAAAAGGGGTACAAAGCCTCATTTAAAGCACTCCACAACTTCTGAATATTTAATTTGCAGCCTTATTAAAATACACCCATGAGCTCTGAGAAGGTGGATATTATTTACAAATAAACTAAAAAAAAAAAAAGGAACTGTGGAGGCCTTTTTATCCTATTGTTAAAATCTCTACTTGTTTAAAAATAAATAAATTCAAGAGCAGACTTTTAGGAAATTCTTCGTCTTTTCCAATCTAGGGTGGAGTAGCTGCTTTATTCTATCTTTGGAAGGAAGAATATTATGGTACAAACTTTGATGTTTGTGTTTTGTAAAGACTTCCAACACAGCATTTGGTTTTCTAGCACAATACAGATCCTGACTTGGCAATGAGATAAACCTGCTAAGATACTCCAATCTTGTTTTGGTTTTCTGATTATTCAAGGCTGTTTCATTCAAGGCTTAGACTTTCACATGATTTCAAAGCAGGGCATTACCTATGTTTGAATGCAGTTGCTTATGAATGTTTTATTACTACAAATCAGCATGGATGTTTTACACCAATATAAAACCCCTCAAGCTACTTAGACTTCCCTCTACAGCTCTCTTTTTGTCTGTCATAAAGGATGTTATTCCTCCCCTGAAAGTAATCATTTATACTGTACACAGTGTGTTGGTTGCAGAGAGCAAAAACACAGTATGCAACAGAGGCTTGAAAGAGTATGTTAAAATGCCTGTTCACATCTGACCCTTAAAAGCTATTTTAAAACCTAACTGTCCCTCACTATAAAACGTTTCTCATTCACCATTGAAGTACACAGTCCCAGGTAACTCTCCAATTATGCAAATACAGATGCAGAGAGGAAGCACTGCTGACACCATCAATTACCATGGTACCATATGATCTTCCGGACAACAAGAAAGCAAAGGTTTAAGACAGTAGTGGAGTCTATCTCTTTTCATCAGCCAAGATGGACTTAGAGGACTTGGGATCGAGACTTGGGGGATTTCAGTCTGGGATGTATACTGCATAGAACAGAATGTTTTCCTCTGCTGCTTAACTGGGATGTGGAAGATCCCAAAATTAGTATCTCTTTTTTTGGGGCTTTCTAAAAAACCCACACAATAGGTGCTCAGTCCCCATACAGCAACTTGGCTTTGACACTGTGCAGGGGACAGAAAAGAACATCATCAACTTTGGTGAGTACACTGACCTCCAGTTTCCCTACCCTTCTGAGCAGAAGCGTACAACGTCATTACCAGAAGTGTGAAGAAACAGAGGCATAACAGAAGTACAAAAAAGCTAATGTTGCAATAGTACTGGCATTTACCAGTTTTTGCATCATATTGGTATAAAACCTATACGCCACCAAACATTGCCTTACATTACCCTCCTTCCAGCACAGAGATAATTATCCAGGCATACAGAACATGTATTTCTCATAGTTAACACAATATAGCTTTATAAAGTTCAGTAACTGAAGTGTATACACAAGAACACAGCATGAAATCAAGATTTGTTGAACTTTTATTTGTTATTGAAAATGATCTGGAAACAAAGTTAAAATATCAATGATTATAAAAGAGTGTTCTCACACACAACAAAAGTTAAGTATAAAGCTGAACTACTATACACTTCATCCTATGTTTCACTTCAAACTGATATCAGATAAATCATGACTAATCTTAGTTTAATCATGTTAAAAATCAGTTGCGCATTTATTGCTTATCTCACCCAAGTTAAAGAAAAAGGCTATATTACTGGATTTATCAAAGATCTCTTTAGATGCTGATTTCTTAATGAAGGGATAAGAACATGTGTTAACCATAGAAGGCCTTTAATTAAGTTTCTCAAATTTTATGCTCAAAAGAGCTTGAGGTTTCTATAAATTAACACATTTAACATTAACCAAATGAATGGTTTATTTCAGTTTACTGGAATCAAAGCCCAGAAAACACAGTGGGAGAGGAAAATGTAGTATCTTTTAATTAAGTATAGTTGAATTTTCCTGATTTTCAAGTTTTACAGATACACGTTGTCTCAAAGTTCTAAAATAAACTAAAAAAACCTGACACAGTGCATTACAATGGAAAAGGGGAAAAAATAAAAAAAGTCCAGACTTATGATCTGGTTTTGTATTTGTTTGTTTAGTTTTTCACTTGCTGAGGCAGTAGTATTGTTAAAAGCCGTTTCCACTTTTATCATTGCCTTTTCTCACTGCCTCAGAGGTCACACTACTGTAGTGCTACATGTCGGACTAGCACTCCTGAGGCACAGACTAACAGCTGACATATGGACAAACTAATTGGAGCCAATCTGTAAAGCTGCTGGTGCTTATGATCTGACATACACACTTTGGGTTTCAGAGGGGTTTTGACAGACTAGTTCTAGGCTGGCTCTGTGGCAGAACACCAGCTGCAGCTGAACTAGGTTGCTTGATTTAGTTTCTTCCAAAAGGAATCTCATTTGTGTGCTCTAAGACCACTCCAGATGCAAACCAAAGTACGATAAATGGGGATGCTTTGGAGAATCACTTCGGAACTGCACATACCTTACCTGAACTAAAACACTAACAAAAATGCACCCAGCATTTGCCTAAAGAAAAAAAAAAAGCCACCGTACATTAAAAATACCGTCTAAAAGCATGTCAGCAAGCAGGCAAACAAGTGCAGTTTTAGTGTCCTACCTCACTGATATCATCCACCCTAGTAGGCAGCATTTATCTTACAAAGACGTGATTCACAAACAGCCTAATGTGCTTTGAAGATTATACTGATGTTAGTCTTATTGGGGTGGGGTAGGGGAAAATTGATCTAACCCTTTCTAGAATAAATATCAGTTGATAACTTCATGGATCATCTTTTCAGTAGTTTGCTGTAACAGCTGTATCCTCTAGCTTTATTGTCTTGTAAATATTCTGAGTAAAACCAAAACTTTCACATTTAAAATAAATTTCTTATCTCAAAACCTTAATTTGTTGTCAAAATTCTGAAAATCCGTTTCTCCCTTCACACATATACTATGCTAGCTCCTTCCCTACAATGCTCTCTACCTCCCTCAAGAAGCAAGGAACAAGGAAGATAAAAGGTGACTCGCATAACTAAATCATGTTGCATAGGTATTTCTAAGCCAAATTTTTCAAATATGACCTTAGCTATCGGTAAGTGAACAACAACAAGAAAACCCACCCACAAAACAGAATTTTTATTCTTCTTAGTGACAGAAAGGCATTACAAGTAAAAGGGAAACTCACTAACCAAGAATAGCAATGTTTTCCTGAACAAGAATAAAATGTTACAAGTGTAAAATCAATTTAATTATTTATAATTGGCAAAAATAAATGTCAATATAGAAGCACTCATTTACTAGTATTTTCACCTTTTTTTGACGTGTATTATAAGATTCTTCCTTGTCTGTGCCACTAGTGAAAGCATACAGAATGTCATAGCCTACACAAATTAACACCCTGTGACTGATGTAATCTTCTGCTAAAGAAAATATCCACAATTCTACTTTCCAGTTATGTTTTACCAGAACACACGAATTCATACTTTTCCATGTATTTATATGAATCGGGACTAAGTGCAAAGACAATAGGTATATTAATGAGTTTATACCTGGTGTTTCAACAGCTAACCAAAACGGAAATGCATAGTTTCTAGCCCAGGAAGCAGAAATGGAGTATGCTGAGTGGGATTCAATAATCCTTGTTGTCCTTTTACTTGCAAAAGAACACACATTAGTAATACAGAACTTGGTAACTATAAAATATTTGGATAATTTCAGTTCATATGTTTCAAATACTTACAAATAGTGTTATTTTCTTAACTAATTAGTTTAAGATATGGTCCTGTATATTCTAATCATGGGCAGCTAAGACAAAAGGGTTTTTATTTAGTACATAGTAAAACCATCTCTGCCTGGGCAAGGAAAATGATAGAACAGCACAAAATCACCTTCTCTTCACATTTGGTATGTCTACCACACCCAGCTTTTTGAGCCCCACTGAGCAAATACAACCTATTTTCCTTCACGGCAACTAGGTAATAGTCATACTTCCTTCTGTTTTGAATACTGAAGTCAAAGATAAGTTACGCTCACATATGAGGCTGAGACTCAGAGAATTAGGGCTCTGGGCTTGTCTCTTTTGTAGAATGGATCTTCAAAACATTAAAAGATTTAATGATGCTTCTACAATTCCTCCACAATTGCTGCCAGACTTGAAATAGACTTTAGCTACTACCTTTTCAACACAGAATGAAATTGTATTGCTAAAAACTAAAATACTGCAAACAAGATAAGTTGTATTTATACTGTATAAGTCCAGAAAATTCCTGGGGTAATGCTATTTATAATATCAGGTGCCTTTGCTTCAGCTTCCTCTGATTAGATGGATTTTCAATAGCATTGGTGCAACACATCTCATAATGACACTCATTATGTGGGGTCCCAAAGGATCAAAACTATTACATTCAAAGACTTTTAGTTAAAGGTTGAATTAGACTATCAGACAAGACCGGAAGCCTGTGAAAGGTATTTAAAAAAGGATCTCATGGTGACATTAGAAATCTTTCACTGCCTAAAAACTACAGTTATAAACATTATATTCATCTTTTAGAAAAATCAGACTTATCTAATCACCCAAAATGCAGTGATGTGTTTCACATGCTTTTTAAACCTGCATAATTCCCGTTTCATAAAAAGAAGTATGTTGCTTTTATAATTTCTCATTTTCATGGGATTATAAAAAAAATATGAGTTTACGAAAAATAGTAAAAATGCTTTCCTGTTATGGTCTACTTATGTTAACACACCACTCTGGTTCTATGCTACAAAAAGTTCTAGATATTTATTTTTTTTCCTCACCGGAAAGATCAGATAGACCTTAGTGAAAGAAATGATTTGTTAAAAGCATTTAACATTAGCAAGCTTCCTAAGCTAGGAAACTCAAAGTTACCCCCTATACAGGGCTTTTATACACCTCTTGCTTCAACAAATTTGAAAGAGACAAGTAGACAATATCAATTAATGAACAGACGTTCTTTTACCACTTTTTACAGAATCATTCCTAGAAGTTTCAATGCAAATTAGTTGCTTCAATAGTTCAAAAAGTAAATACAAAGACTATACAAATGACCCATCTAAGTATTCAAGATTTTCTAGTAATAGGATCAGTTATTCCCACTGACACAGCTAAAAATTCTGACTGCAAGACTAGAGCACAAGTTTGTATTTCATTGTTTCCTTGTGCTTAGAACTTGCAAGATGAATATATGTATACATACAGGTAAAAAGGAACATCTATAAGTTATATGCCAACTAAATAATTCTCTGTGCTGGTAAAAATACTGCTTTACAGCTACACAACTTCAGGATTTTTTTCATCGTGCCTCATATTTGAAATTTGGTTTATATTAGAGTCAAATTCATATTTTGATGTAAATTTAAAACAAATTTGTCTGAATTCGTATACTAAGTAGTGTCACAAACCTAGTATTTTAAAGAGCAGATGTACAGACTCATCTTTTATTACCATATTGTAGCATATTATATCTACAAAAATTATTATAACCAATGCTACAATCATGCTTGAGGCTTAGTGTCATATTTAACATGAAACATTCTCCTGATAAGAACTCGAGCAGACGAGTAAACCTCCCTACTGTGGTTTAAACTCTTACCCCAACTGTCTAACACCCACTTCTCCAAAATTTCATGTGCTTGCAACAGAATCACCACAACAGAACACATGCCTGAACATTCCAGTCCACTGACCAAGGCAGATTCAGGTCATGATGCCAGAGTGAAATGCAGTGGCTGAGACATAGCACATGATCCTTCTTGCCAAAACTGCGACATAAGCAAGTCGGACAGCTGGATAGAGGGAACACCATAATGCTGCTGTTTTCTGTGTGTTACTTTAGTCCTCTCCTCCTCTGCTTTTTTTGTTTTTTCCCTCTTATTACCTCCTCACTTTGAAGCTATGTTTTCCTACAACTTTTCTTTCCTTGCTGTAACTCTCAATTCTCACTTCTTCCAGCATGAGTCTTCTGTACCTTTTCCTGTGGAATCTGTTAACCTGACCATCAATTAATGTTTAAGTATTATAATTTGTGCTTCAGAGGAGACAGTGCAATTAGAAGGAACGGGAGTGTGTACATCATAGACAGCTCTGGCTGACTGCAAACTCTGGCAAACATCAATGTACGTGAAGTGCTGATTTCACAATCATATTTGAAAACCCTACTGTAAACAAGTAATACCTTAAGCAGTAATGAAGTCCATGTACGTATATTTATCTCACAGTTATAAAATTTTCATGCAATTAAGTGGTTTTATAGTGCCTCTCTGGTATGGCATGTGAGGTAGGTGCACTACAGCCTTCCCTCAGCTGGGCACTTCCATGGTCTGTTCCGTCTAAGACACGTTTTTTCCACCCACGTGCTTGTTTGTATTTAAATACCTCTGAGACCCTTTCACCCTTGTCATATGTGACTGAAACGGGCAAAAGGATACTGGTGACAGTACCCTTAGACAGGAGACAGGCAGGAAAAGGACAACAGTCAGCCACTCAGCATGATTCCACAAGTCTTACTTCTTTCAAAAACAAACAAAAATCTTGACTGTAAGATATGCACTGACTTCTCATGCAGAACACACTGTTACATCATACAAGCCACATCTAGCTACCAAACTGTGTTTTCGATGCCAGTGTTGGGGGCTGAATGGATCATGAAGACATTCAGTGGCACTGACCCTGCATGTAAGATGTTAAACTGGCAGAGAAGGAAACACGTAGACAAATACCTGAACCATGAAGAAAAGATTTTAATGTCTAATGCTACAGCTTCTAGATTAACATAATTTTTAAATTTCATTAAACTTTTTCAGGTTGTGCTAACATAATCAACCAGTTTCTAGAAGAAACACTGAAAAACAAGTACTACTACCATTACAACTTCTGTATGTCTGCAACTGCCCTCTTTGTAACTTTTTAAGCTTTTAAGCTACAAAGATAATTTCTATCTTCTCCTTACTTTAGCTACTATAAGACTCAATACCTTTCAACTGCTGGCAAGTGTTTGCTGGATTCTAGACAGCAGAAGCAAAAGTCAGAAGTACTAGATTCAATCTCTATTTTATGGCGAGTATAGCTTGGGGCACATCTTCATTGCAGTTAGCACGGGTTACTTTACCACTTCTCAGCCATGCATAAAAACCCCGTATAATTCAGTCAGCTAAGACTTTGACTGCAGTTTAATGCATGGATGAGAGTAAAAGACCAACTTCTACTTCTACTGCAAAGACATTAAAAAAAAAAACAAACCCGATCACACACTTTTAACATCATCCATTTTGCAACAAGAATAGCAGCTAAACCCTAAACCACTCAAGGGGAAAGGTATTTTCCAGTGCTTTTCCACAGTCTCCAGCCATGTTATTAAGACTTACTACAGCACAAGGAACCATGGGATTGGTGATGCAGAGCAAAGAAGTGCAAGGAAGCTCAAAGGGATGCAACACTAGGAGGCAATACTACGGAAGGAGCTCTGCCATCATTAGTATGAACACTGGATCAATGAACGAATGAAGCATACAAAAGAACCAACCCTTTGTAGACAGAATCTGCTCTCGTAAGATCATCTCGAAAGGCACTGTGGCTAACAAACTAAAAACACGGGATATCACTCTTCAGTGTACCCACACTACCTGCCAGTACTGTATACTGTAATATATTGCTTTCTAATATTCAGAGCTTGAACAACAAAGATAAGATGAATAAAATATAAGAGCTTCTTCAACATAGTTCCAGACTGCTCTGTTACAGATTATAAGTGTATGTGCCTGTTGGGTTTGCATAGGCACAAACTGTCTTTTGACAAAAATTGCCTGTTACTGGTTTTGTACTAACCAAACACAAGAAAAAGAAGCAACAGCCTGAGAGTTCTTGTAAGAGGCATGGGGAAAGGCAAGAAAAACTTGTGAGAATTTTTAGGAAGTTGTCTGGCAGTTTATCAAACAGTGGGTTGACACAAAGAAGAATTGCCAGAAAAAAAAAAATTACCAATTATATTCCTTTTTGGCTTTTTGCAAAATTTATGCTTAAACTGGAGTATATGACTCTTGTTAAAATTAAGATGATCTGCCTGACCATAACCACATTGTTCTAAACAACTCCACAGTAAATACCACATGCTTCTTCACACTATCCTTAACAAAATATTCTCACAGCTCATGCATCATAAAGGCACAGGAACAACCTTATGCCTGGAGTTTATCCACCTCGGTGCACATGATTATGATTGGACAGATAATACCTAATTGCCACCAGAATTTCAGCTTCATGGATATAGACCCTTCAGTTAATCAAAAGAAGATCTTTAGGTGAAAAAATTGTTTTGGGATTGACCTGAATGTTAATTACATAATGTAATTCCTAAAAAACATACATACAGAATAATGTTAAACCAGCGGCTTAGCCAGTCCAGACCTACAACTTCTATGCTGTCCAGAAGCAGAAAAGTGAGGTCCCATACTGGACCTAAATCAAGAGGCTAGCACTGACACAAAGACCTCTTGTGGGTCAACTGTGGGTGAAAACACGTTCGCTAGAATTGCAATAAAATGAGATCGTCCTAGCTCAAGGATCAATCACATTGACTCCTCAACAGTCCAACATAAAATCTAACTACTTCAGATAATGAAAACTCATGAAGTACATGGTATATGTCCTATAACATTTGGCCATATAAAGATCTTGTCATACAGCTCATGAATTCAAGAAGTCAGACTCTCCCAGTCCAAACAAAAAGATGTGATCTCCCATATCAGAAAAAAACGTTACTCAAAATTCTCATGGGCCAGCTCTGAAATGTCTGTTTGAGATGTTAAAGCCTCTTTTGCAGCAAGATTCGTGAAAACCATAAATCATTTTCCAATAATATAAAATGTAAGCATATCCCGCTGTCTGACATTATGATATGTTATAATCCCAGCGCAGAGATTTAACAAAGTAGATGACAGAATGCATTTTGCCCCTTAACCATCTCTTCCCTTCCCCTGTGGAAACAGATTTGGGAACACGAACTTTAATTTGGCTGGGGAATAAGTACAAAAGAGCACAAATGCAAGATCTTCATCTGTGAACCACCAACACATCTCATCCAGGACAAGTAGTAACTTTTACTGACTAATGGATATTTCCTTCCTTAAATTCAGCATTTCTCCATCAGTGAATCTACTGAGATCCCCAACCCTCTTTAAAAAAAAAAAAAGCAAGAGAACTTTATCACACCTGCGTATCTGCTTACAGCTCTAATTTATCGAGAGAGAGAGAGTAATGAAAAAGCAATCACTGGAAGAAGCCTCCTATCAGGACTCGGATCGATGCAAACAAGTCAAATTACATGCCAACGGGTGGAACGTGCTTGGCTGACCAGATCACGCGGGATGCCAGCACTTTTGCGGGTAACCAGAGGAGCACCCGCCTGCTAATAGGCAAGGCAATTACAGCCCCGGTGCGCGAGTAAAGTACTCAAGAGCTGGGGACAATTCCGAAATGGATCGGGAGGAGGGCGCTTCTAGANCCAAACAAAAAGATGTGATCTCCCATATCAGAAAAAAACGTTACTCAAAATTCTCATGGGCCAGCTCTGAAATGTCTGTTTGAGATGTTAAAGCCTCTTTTGCAGCAAGATTCGTGAAAACCATAAATCATTTTCCAATAATATAAAATGTAAGCATATCCCGCTGTCTGACATTATGATATGTTATAATCCCAGCGCAGAGATTTAACAAAGTAGATGACAGAATGCATTTTGCCCCTTAACCATCTCTTCCCTTCCCCTGTGGAAACAGATTTGGGAACACGAACTTTAATTTGGCTGGGGAATAAGTACAAAAGAGCACAAATGCAAGATCTTCATCTGTGAACCACCAACACATCTCTTCCAGGACAGGTAGTAACTTTTACTGACTAATGGATATTTCCTTCCTTAAATTCAGCATTTCTCCATCAGTGAATCTACTGAGATCCCCAACCCTCTTTAAAAAAAAAAAAAGCAAGAGAACTTTATCACACCTGCGTATCTGCTTACAGCTCTAATTTATCGAGAGAGAGAGAGTAATGAAAAAGCAATCACTGGAAGAAGCCTCCTATCAGGACTCGGATCGATGCAAACAAGTCAAATTACATGCCAACGGCGGAACGTGCTTGGCTGACCAGATCACGCGGGATGCCAGCACTTTTCCGGGTAACCAGAGGAGCACCCGCCTGCTAATAGGCAAGGCAATTACAGCCCCGGTGCGCGAGTAAAGTACTCAAGAGCTGGGGACAATTCCGAAATGGATCGGGAGGAGGGCGCTTCTAGAAACCCTGCCCTAAAAACACACCTGCACTAAAGCAACCCCGAACCGGAGGCACCGTCCTAAAGCTCTCCCCGCCAGCTCTCGGCACGCTGCGGGGCAAAGCCCTGCTCAAAGCCCACGCACTTCTATCCCCTCCACGGCCGGGACTCCCCCCTCGCCCCCAGCCCGACCCAACCCCATCAGCGGCTGCATCAAGGCTGAGTCTCCCAAAGCCGATTAACCCGGCTCGGCTGCCGGTCCCGCCCACGGCCGAGCTCCCGCTCCCCAGCCGGGGATCCGCCGCCCCGTCCCCGCGCCGCCCGCGGCACCCAC
>VXBO01007537.1:84169-111008 GCA_013400135.1 Rhinoptilus africanus | reverse complement strand
AGAAAAGGACCTGGGGGTGCTGGTGGACGAGAGGCTCAACATGAGCCCTCAGTGTGCACTTGCAGCCCAGAAAGCCAATCGTATCCTGGGCTGCATCAAGAGAAGTGTGACCAGCAGGTCGAGGGAGGTGATTCTCCCCCTCTACTCACATGAGACCCCACCTGGAGTACTGTGTCCAGTTCTGGAGTCCCCACTACAAGAAAGATATGGATGCACTGGAATGCATCCAGAGAAGGGCCACGAGGATGATCAGGGGGCTGGAGCACCTCTCCTACAAAGACAGACTGAGAGAGTTGGGGTTGTTCAGTCTGGAGAAAAGAAGGCTCCGAGAAGGCCTTACTGTGGCCCACCAGTATCTTAAGGGGGCCTACAAGAAAGCTGGTGAGGGACTTTTTATGACATTGGGTAATGGTAGGACTAGAGGGAATGGACTAAAAATAGAGATGGATCATTTCAGAAAGGACATTAGGAAGAAGTTCTTCACCATGAGGGTGGGCAGGCACTGGAACAGGTTGCCCAGAGAGGTGGTAGAAGCCCCATCCCTGGAAGTTTTTGAGGCCAGGCTGGATGGGGCTGTGAGCAGCCTGGTCTAGTGGGAGATGTCCCTGCCCGTGGCAGGGGGGTTGGAACTAGATGATCTTTAAGGTCCCTTCCAGCCTTGACAATTCTATGAAAGAGGGTAGATTTAGATTAGATATCAGGAAGAAACTCTTTTTAGTGAGGGTGGTCAGGCACTGGAATGGGTTGCCCAGAGAAGCTGTGGATGCCCCATCCCTGGAAGTGTTCAAGGCCAGGCTGGGTGGGGCTTTGAGCAGCCTGGTCTAGTGGGAGATGTCCCTGCCCGTGGCAGGGGGGTTGGAACTAGATGATCTTTAAGGTCTCTTCCAACCCAAACTGTTCTATGATTCTGTGAATGTGGTGGTGGGTGTCAGGGGCCTCTCTGCCTGCTGTCAGGGCTCTCACTTTACTTTTCTTTTTTAATTCGGCAGCCCCAGAGATGAAATCTAATGGCCAGGGCTGCCAGTTGAAGATTTGAAGGCGGGGAGGGGAAGTTGGTGAATGTTTCTTTAATGCAAATGCCGAGCTGCTTCCAGGGAAGGAGTTCCCTTGCAGCTTGGGGAGGAGAGGAGAGGAAAAAGACATAATTCATAGCCAAATGATAAAAACAAATTAAAAAATAAGAACTAAGGAAACTTTTGCCTCTTATCAGTTTAATCACTCTAATGCCAAGCTAACTTCAAAGTGACTTCTGACATGTGAACAGCGGTTGTTCTGTCAAAGCTGTTCCTCTAGGGTCCCTCCCAGGAAGAGAGGCGTGGGGAGGCATGTACCTACAAATTCCTCTTTTCTTTTTCTTGCTTTGTCTCTATATTACCAGCTCTTCGGTTCCTGTGAGTCTGGGATTTGCATGCCCCAGCCTCAGACATCTTGGAAAATAAAGCTGATCTGTAGAGCAGTCACATAAACTGCTTGAGGTGTCTACTTGGGAACGAGATGAATCATCTAGATATGCCATCTAGATGGCATCTGTTCATCTGCAGACCATAATGGAAATCTGGGTGACTCGTTCAAGATGTTGATGTCTACATTAGAGAAGCATAAAGCTAGCTAGGATATAGAATCATATAGGTTGGAAAAGACCTTCAACATCCTTGAGTCTAACCGTTAACCTAACAGTGCCAAGTCCACCACTAAACCATGTCCCTCAGCACCACATCTACTTGTCTTTTAAACAACTCCAGGCGTGGTGACTCCACCACTTCCCTGGGCGTCCTGTTCCCATGCTTGACATCAAATGTCCTTCCCTGTCTTTTTTTCATATATGGGAAACATCTAGCAGATCAAGATGCATTATTAGTAGGAATAATGTCTATGCACCTAAGGCCTAGATCATAAAAACATCCTTTCACTTTAAAAAAGATATTTTAATATCTATACAATTAAATCATGATACTTTCCACAATCTTCAGAAGTAAATACTCTTTAGCAACTAAATTAATGGAAATAGTAAATTTTCCTTCAGCTGAAACATAAAGAATTTAGAAAGTCTTATAACTAAACTCTATTGCAACCTGGAATATCCTCAGGCAATTATTTTATATAATATCTATGGTCTAGAAGTATATATTTCAAAAGTATAGTATCTGAGAAAACGAATGCCTCTTGGATGACTACATTCAGAAACTGTTGCCACAGAAACCATGGGGGAGGACAGCATCAGGAGAATGAGAAAGAATAGAAACAAAAGAAGTGGATTGGCCATTTATGCGCAAAAAAGCAAGAACGGATATTTGGCCGTCTAGAAGTGTCAAAGCTTCAGATATCCAACAGTTCATCTACTGAAACACAGCGCTGCGAGATACAGCTCCAGTACGGTTCCTTACAGTATTAATCAGACATACTACAGGAGACACCCCTGTACAGTAGAGAGTGGACGAAGTCTTCAGAAAATGACACAAAGAAAATACGCCAGCATGCTGTCAAGCCCGAACCAATAACACAAAAAGCAATTGCACTATTGCAGGGGCTTGTAAGATTATCTGGGAGATAACTCAGTTTGGAAAAAATTACGTGGGATCAAGCGGAACCATACAGGCCATAGAAAACTGCAGGCACCTTGAAAGGCACTCAGATGGAAAGTCAGAGATTGCCTTGAAGTTTCTTCCTACCCATAAATTAGAGAAAGAAGGCAAAATATACTTTGTGTGAAGTGCTGCTTTCTGTAGTTCCAAGGGAAAAATTAGATATTGTGGAGTATTGGACCACATTTCAAATAGAGCGGGGGATATATGGCTATGCTGGCCTGCATCTGACAAGTGTGGGCTAACGGTGGCTGGAGACTACGCAGAGCAGCTGGGAAGACGCTAAATTAGTAACCGACAGAGAGAATGATTTATTTTTTTTTTTTAAATGCCATGTAAACTGAGGTGCTGTGTTATGAGCAAACTGAACTCATGCTACATAGAATGAAGGGAAATACAGAAACACTTCCTATACCACTGACCATTAAAATGAGGTAAAATATGAGGAAATGACTAAAAGAATTGGAAATTACCATTTAATTGTCATCATTAAGCCCCTTGGGGTGATTGGAATTATTCACAAATAAATTATTCCAGGTGTTTGACCAGCTAAGGAAAAGGGGTGGGTAGACCAGGATTGCACGTGTGTTTGTGTACAGTTGAGGAGACAGAGCTTTGAAAGCAGTTACGGAGTCAGTGTAATGCATACAGGTCAGTATGGTAACTAACCCTGTCCAAAAAAAGATATCAGTTGTGTCTTGTGTCAGTGGGGAGAGACAAGATCCACCTGACAAAATGCACAAGAGCATCTTTGCCAACTGGCCAGCCAAGCTGCTGAGGAGAACTTCAATTAGGAACAAGGAAGTCTCTTGATCACACACCCTGAGCTTGGGGGGAATTTCAGCCTGCCCTGACATCTGCTACAAGTACCACACATCAGAGTGCAAGCAGTCAGGGAGATTTCTGAAGGGCATCAAGGGTGACTGTCTGGGCCAACCAGGGGTGATTTGCAGCGGGATCTGCTCTTCACTAACAAGGAAGAACTGGGGGATGCATTAATCAGTGCCTTGGTTATCAAAGCCCGGGCTCTAGTGACTGAAGAATGGAGTAGTGGAGTTCATGATCCTGTGGGGGCTGAGGAAGGGTAGCAGTAGACTACAGACCCTGGCTTTAGGGGAAGAGACCAGTGTATTTGGGAAACTGGTAGGTGGGATCCACTGAACAGCAGCTCTGAAGGGTAAAGTGGCTCAGGAAAGCTGGCAGGAAAGCACAAGGATCCTAATACTGAGAAAAACAAATAAATGCATTAGTATTTTCATCAATGAGAAAGCAAAACTGATGTCCTGTGAAGAGAAAGGGAGTGGCTAAATGGGAAATCAAATTCAGGCTGGGGTTATCATAAGATCTGTATTGTTTGATAAATTGATAAATCCCATTCAGATACAGTGTGTTTTGATATAAGCATTGAGTTACTTAAAAATAGAGCGATCAGGTCATGTCTCCAGACATGAGGGGATGTGTTGTGGAGAGCAGTGACTGAAAAGAAATTAAAAGTTGACAGTTGCCAGGAAAGCAAAAATTAATTTCTGTTCTAATGTTATGGTACAAGCAAATAATGGAATCCTTGACTATGTAACCAGGGATGTGGCAAGTAGGAAGAGATGTTATTTTCCTTCTACGTATGGCATTGGGGAGATTTTTGTGGTAATACTGCACTAGCCTCTGGTGTCCTTGGTGTCAAAAGAATGCTGAGAAATTACTTGAGGCTGGAGAAAATACATTGCATGGAGAGACTTAAAGAGCACAATCTGTTTGGCTTATTGAAAAGAAGACTGGAAGGTGGATACAGTGATCTTTAATCTTGCACAGTGAGAGGTGTAACAAGAAAAATACCTATAAACTGAAATCAAAGACATTTGAGTTAGAAATCACACACATTTTTTAACAGTGGAAGATATTAATGGTTGGAATATGCTGCCAAGAGAAATGGCATATCCAGTATCTCCTAAGGGCTTCAGTTAAAGAATAGATGCCTTTCTCACAGAAGTACATTAGTGGAACAGATAGAATTAATTCCCTGCTCTGAAAGTCTCTTGGAGCATGTAGTTGTTGTTATTACATAGAATTTGAATTACCATAACACATAGAAACATAAGTCAGAGGCCGGAGCCCTTCACCTCCTTAGTCCCTACGTAAGATGTTAAGAGAAAACCACATTCTGTCTTCTGAAGAACTTATACTCCAAATGTACAGAGGCACCAACAGACACAGAGGAGCAAAGAGAAAATATCGCAAGTGTAAACTGCTGCTGCTCATCCTGTGCTGCTCCTTGTTTCATAATCTTGTGGTTTGGCAGGCACCTCGCTTACTTTAGGGTGCGTGGGCAGGTTGGTTTCAGAAACTGAAGAGTAGGCATGGTACAGGTATGTTTGCGCCTGTATCATCTGTCTGACTACAGACAGTTTTGTTGAGTTTGGGGCATGTCAGGTTTTTATTAATGTTGCTTCACAACAGAATTGGTACCATGAACCTATTTACCCCTCCGCTAACCAGTGGAACCACCAACTGGTTGGACTATTGCTGACAGACCGCATCTGTTGTTGGACTAGTACACAGTATGACTGTGAGATCGTAGCATAATAGGACCATAGAATAATTCAGGTTGGACGGGAACCCTGTAGGTCTCTAGTCCAACCTTCTGCTTATAGCAGAGTCAGATCTGAGGTCAGAACAGGTTGCTTTGTATCTATATACCTCTTAACTTTTTCTGGAAACTCTTAAATTTGGATCCAGACATAATAGCAGGGCGGTCTGGTTCTTGCAAGAAAACTATCTGAATTCACCATCTTTATTTTTATTGACACATAGCTCAGTGAAGGTCATCCACCATTCTCTCGATGTATTAACGAGCCTTGTCATTGGTGGGCAATGAGTCTTTCAGGATTTGTGCTATCAGGTAATGGAGAGTAAGACATAAGAGAAATTTTCCCAAACTTGAATTTCATAATCCAAGAAAACCTGAAGCTGCATCAAATTATACAGAATGTGAATCTTCACACATTATGTGAGTGAAATCGGATCCTTCTGGGGAACAGAAGAGACAAACAGGAAATATATTTGGAAAGACGTGTTATATCAAACCATCTTGTACTGACTGACAGGTAGCTAAACATCTATATTAGTAGATTAATCTTTGTGAATTATGTTGGTGGTACGTTTTCAGAAAATACAACTGTTCTCATAACACTTGTACATGCTCTCTGGGAGCCATGACAGGGGGGTGACAGTAGGCTAACTGGATATGGGAAGATCTGAGCAAGTAGTTAAACATCTTGTTCATAGCTTCAAAAGAATAAATTTAGTCTTGGTTGTAATCATAAGCAAGGCATTAATAAATTATTATCACAGAAAACTGTACAAACTATAAAAATTACAATACTATAATTGTACAATAGATAAATATTTTTTCATTCCTAAGCACTTTTCATCAGTAAACCTCATAATATTTTACAAAGAGATGTGAGACATAATCATTATTAGACCAAATCTGTAAACAGAATAAATTAGGTGAGATTTCTCTGTCAGGGTAAAATTTGCTCATGGTGGGTTTTCCCTTACACTCATTTTGGAAGAGCAAAGCTTTCCTCAGTAAGGGTGTTGAGTTTTGTTGGTTTGTGTGTTGATTTTTTTAAGCAGGGGGTAATAGTTGTTTCTTGCAGAGTTCACACATGGGGATATTTTGATACTTTCATTTTCACAGCTCAGCTGATACTGGGCATCTTGCCATATATATGTAGCTGGCAAACAATTAACCTGTTATTACACAAAGGATTACCAGCATCTGAAAAGCTGAGATGTCCAATAAGACTGTAAAATATACGAATTTAGTTGTGTTGAAAATAACAGTAGATTTCTAAACTGTTATTACTGTTTGAGTCTTTAGGCTCCTAAAGACAGGTGGAATTCTAACTGAAAATAAATTACAGTTCTTAAAAGGAATCCCTTTATAAAATCATAACTCTTCTGAAAGATGTCATTGTATTCTGCAAGAGAACTGTGTATAGTTTGGGTCTCAGTGATCCCAATATGAAAGGACGTGAGCTAGATACGAAAGCAGTAACTGTGCTTTTTGACATTGCTCTGAACAGAATCTTTAGGAGAAATAGGGCCACAAGTATATTTAGAAATAAGGGGGTTTAATATTGTAATGAAATACTTTCAATAGCAAAACCTTTTCTTAAAAAATTAATGTCTTTGATCCTTGACATGAGCACTAGGGAAACCAGAGTCTCAGTAATTCCAGTTTCTCCTTAGTATGAAAACCTCAGAAGTCAGTGACAGTGCTCTAACACTAACTTGGAAAACCCATTACTAGAGGTGAGAAGTACAAGATGCTTCTTCAGTCTCTGTGTTCGCTACCAGAACAACAAGCAAAGCTTCCTGCTGCAGTCAGCAAGATGGTATTTTTGTGATCTTCGCAGCAGTTCTCCAAGAGCAAGATTAGCTGTCATGTAATAACAACAGTGACGCACAATGTGACAACAGGCAGCCTCCAGGTGAAGAGTCTTTGTATCATTACAGTCTCCCCCACTAATCAGTTCTCTACAGTACCAAGATCTAAAGGAAGCTGAGGAGGAATATGTAAAACAGCATGCAGATAGCTACGCAGTGGAAAAAAATATCAGTAAGAGGAGAAAAAGTACTGGAAACAGCTTTGTGGAGATAATAAAATTGCTAAAGAGCATTTACTGTTAATAGCCTGTGTTTTTTGTGACACTAACGGGTGGTTAATTATTTTTGTTTTAATTGAAACATATGTCACAGTTAGCAATATTTTATGCTTCCGCTGATCTGAAGCTATTGTTCAGCTGCATGTTGCAATCAGTTCGCAAACAATGCTCTCTTTGTCAGCAATACAGAAGTAGAATGATTTTGATTTCTTCTCGTGGAAGATTTATACCCTGGAAAGCCCACAGTTCCCCTCTGTACTTGCAGATGGTCAGTTAAATACTCACATCTGGTTATACTTGTTTTTTGCTGGTTATACTTAGTTTCTTCTAAAAAAAAAAAACAACCACAAAAAACCCCAAAACCAAAACAAACAACCAACCACAGGTTATTGCATGAGCAGCAGAACTAATAAAGCTCAATTTCATACGGATTTGTGCCCTGTGTCTTTATACTGCAGTAATCCAGGCATCACCTCTTTGTCCTGTATGGCCTCATTTCCTCTCCCCGTTTCCCCTGTGATTTCATTTCCTCTTCTCCCCCTGCAGCACTTCTTGCCGTTTGCCCTCTATTTGATTTTCCCTGTTTTGCCCCTTCGCCTGCACTGCCTCTCTCCCTTGGTTAAGCTGTGGCTGCCTTGGAGCAGCGTGTATGTCAATTATCTCACATTTCTGTTTTGCATATTCCATGAAGGACTCCACAGCATTTCACAAATATTAGCGAATCGATCCGTAATAATAACCCTGCTCCATAAATATGCACTATTATTCCTATTATACATCTGGGAAAGTTGGTCTAGTTTACCCTTGGTTGGTCACAGCTTGGTCAAGTTTATTCTTTGTTAATTCTCCATTTCACTGCCCCCTGACTGACCATTAATTTGTTCTTTTCTGGCTATAGTATTTGTTCGGAGCAGCCGTTGTCTCATTGACAGGGGTTGTCAGAGCGTAGCCAACTCTTCATTATTTTATCACAAGCCGTGTGATATTTGATAGTTCCCTTGCAACCACAGTTCCTGAGTTCAGGTGATGAAGATGACTTGAGAAATTCACCTTTTGCTTATTAGAGCAAGTTTCTGGCTCAATAAGCTAGAAAACTCAAAAATGTGGTGGCAGGACTGACAACGTTAAAACAGGGTGAAAACACATGTATTTTCAAAAAATACAACTATTTGAAAGCACCTGTACCTTGTGCTGCCATGGGGTCTGTCTCAGGTTCGTCGTTTAAGGTACCAGTATGTGTAAGACTGCAGAAGCTACAGACCATTTCCCATTTTGGAAAGGAGGCTGCCCTCCAAAAAGCAAATTCCTCGTTGAAGGCTAACATTTTCTGACCACAAATTCAAAGTCTGCTGAAGCACCTAGGAAAGAATACGTAATTGGAATTATAATCACATGTGAAGCGCTTTAATGCAGAGAACAGCATGGTTTTTATTCCTGTAGTTTCTGTATTTGATTCTTCCTTCCTTTTCTTTCGAAAAGAGGCTATGAAGGCAGGATAGGATTTTCTTTCATCATCCAGAAGATATGTAGAACTAGAGTAAGACAATAACGTTTACCGAAAGATTGTTACAATCTGTTCAGTACTTGAGTTTGCAATAACTCTGGTTACTTCATGCATTATTAAAAAGAGCATTTTGTAGCACTATTAAAATCATAAACATTCTTCTTTGTCTTTATGTGCTCATACAAAAAACCAAATTCAATTTGGCATAGTTTGAAGTCAAATTTAAATTTGTGCTTACTGGAGTTCAGCTAACACTAAGTAGAAAACATTCCTTTACTTTAAATAAAACTAGCAGTATTTTACATAGCCCTTTCCTTCCAGCAGGGTTCTTTGTCATTTCATAAACAATTAAAAACAATGATGTTAATGGCTCTGATTAGAACAGAGAAATACAAATGGCTACCTCAGACACCAATATGCTAATACAATGCCATAGGATATCTATAGAATAGAGAATGATTACACTCGCAGCTTTACTTTATGCTGTTGCATTCATCAGGCATGTTGCCTTTGTAAACTACAGCACCTGATGTTGAGAAGTTGGAATCCCAGACTCAAAACAACCTCTGGCACCTATGGAGGTCTTTAGTGCCATCCTCTGCTCAAAGCAGGTCCAGCTACATCAGGTTGCTCAAGGCAGCAATAAGTTTTAAATAGCTCCAAGGATGTAAATTCCACCATCTCTCTGAGCAACCCGATTGAGTTTTTGACCACCTTTACATTAATAAACTTTTCATTACCTTGAGTCAGAAATTTCCCATGTCCTAACTTCTGTTCATTGCCTCTTGTCCTTCTACTCTGCACCCCCAAGAGGTGTCTGTCTCCATCTTCTCTGCGCCCTTCCATGAGAAAGTGGAAGAGAGAGAGAAGATTTCCTTCTCCTCTGCCAGTTGACCAAACACAGCTCTCAGCTTTTTCTCCTACATCCCTGTGCTTCAGATCCATGACCACCTTGGTGGCCCTTCACTGGGCTTGCTCCAGTTACATCCATGTCTTTTATGGCCTGGGGAGCCCAGAACAGGATGCATACTCCAGATGTGGTCTCACAAGTGCCAAGTGGAGAGGAAGAATCCCTTGCCCTGATGGCTAACCTCTTGCTAATACAGTCCTGGATATTACTGGCTTTGCAGCAGGGGCACACTGCTCTCCTCCAGGACTCTCAGGTC
The DNA here is from genome assembly GCA_013400135.1 of Rhinoptilus africanus. NCBI lineage: Eukaryota > Metazoa > Chordata > Aves > Charadriiformes > Glareolidae > Rhinoptilus > Rhinoptilus africanus. Next base: position 101,086 of record VXBO01007537.1, on the reverse strand, counting down.
CTTTTCAGCAATGCCCCTTTTGGGCGTTCGCCCGTAGCCTGCCCTGTTGCCTGGGGCTATTCCAACCCAAGTGCGGGACTTCGTGTTTGCCTGTCCTGAACTTCAAGGTTCCTGTGAGCCCATTTCTCCAGCCTGTCTCACTCTCTCTCACTAGCAGCCCTGCCCTCCAGTGATTTGACTGCTCCCAGCAATTAGGTATCATCTGCAAACTCACCTGAGAATTAGCACCAAAAAAATAGTTTTGTAATATAGTTTCAGTGAGATTTCATCACTTCAAACTTAGCGTGCCATTACAATAAACTATTCTTATATATGATACTTTACATCAGGTATTACATTTCAGCAGCAAAGCTCATACTCAGATCTACTTAAAGCAAAATCTCTTTGCCCTCCAAAGTTAAGCCTGTCTTGAAAAAAAACAGTTGGCATAGGTTGAGCTTCTGTTAAAATTACACTTTATAGTGAATAAAATAGTCACATGCTAGAAATCAGATAAGGAAAAGGTCAACTAAGCCTGGCCCTTGCCAGTCTGCAGTTTTTCCTAGAGTGTATTTGTTTTGTTTTGGCCAATGTATTATAAAGTAATTAAAGGCCAATTCTGTCCTGTTTATTGCTTACAGACAAAAACTTTTTGAAGACACTGAAAGTTTTGCCTGAGCAAAACCACCAATAGATAAGAACTGACTTTGTGCCATGAAATCACTGAGAGGCCTGCTGTTGCATGAGTGTTAGATTAAAAAATCGTCTCCTAGTTCCTGGATAGCAGGTTAAGGACAAGCACTGAAACATTTAGAGCCAGAAAAAAAAAAAAAATTCAACCCCAGGAGCTTCATGTTTCATGGATTGTGATCGTCATCAGTAATAACAGGAATTTTCTCAGAAATAATAATTTCTGTGCACAGTAAATAAGCTGTGACTGTTGTATACAAATATAATCACTGATACTCGAGAGAGACATGTGGGAATGGGAGCAAATGCCCAGAGCCTGCTACGTGTCTGGAGGCTCCCAAAGCCTGCTTTATTCACCTTNAAAGCGAAATCACTGAGAGGCCTGCTGTTGCATGAGTGTTAGATTAAAAAATCGTCTCCTAGTTCCTGGATAGCAGGTTAAGGACAAGCACTGAAACATTTAGAGCCAGAAAAAAAAAAATTCAACCCCAGGAGCTTCATGTTTCATGGATTGTGATCGTCATCAGTAATAACAGGAATTTTCTCAGAAATAATAATTTCTGTGCACAGTAAATAAGCTAACTGTGACTGTTGTATACAAATATAATCACTGATACTCGAGAGAGACATGTGGGAATGGGAGCAAATGCCCAGAGCCTGCTACGTGTCTGGAGGCTCCCAAAGCCTGCTTTATTTACCTTCGAAAAATGAAGGTGTAAAGGGGATATTCTTCTGTGTAAATAATTACAGAAAAAGGGCAGGCATTGTTGTTCTTCCAGCTAGAAGTACATGTAAGATCAGACATAAACAAATGAAGATAAAATAGCAGTATGTGCCTAATCATTAGGTCAGCAGGGGGTTGGAACTAGATGATCTTTAAGGTCCCTTCCAACCTGAACCATTCTGTGATTCTATGATTATTTCTTAAACCATAGTTAATAGCTCTCAGGAGGGCTAGCAAAGGGCTTAAGAGGGATTGTGAAACACCAGATTTTTAAAAATATATTTTAATATGAATTCTATACTTATATTCAATACATTATCAAAAGAAAATCCCCACGAAAATCCCCGCAAAATTCCCCACATTATGCAGATTTACTGATGGCAGCAGCCCACTTCCTCCATGACAGCAAAAAGTATCTGTAATTACCAGCTGTGCCAGCTCACGAGTGGCTAATCACCTTTAGTCAAAACAACTAAATACACAGCAAAGCTGATGCTCATGATACGAGGACTTGCTTGTTCCTGGCTTGATGCGCTGGACTCAGGGGAGGTTACACAGAGACAGATGACCTGAAAAAAGCAGTACCACAAGAAGTCTGAGAAAACACTGCATTGATGAAACCAGTTTCCTGAAAAGCCACTCCATTAGTAAGGGAGGAAGGGGACATTAATTGCTTTTGAATTGAAGTTTGGTAAATGGATTACATTATTTGGTACCCATGAGAAGCTGGTCTCGGTTACACAACACATTCCTTGGAAGTTCCTGATGATTTCCATATGGTCAGTAATGCAGTATTCACTGATGCACATTTACAGGTGGCATGCCATGTTATTCAAATATGCAGCTGAATGACAGAACTTGTTCAGTATTTCATATTTTATGTGGAGGTCAAGCTAACGATAGAAAAAAGGCCACTTGTTTGGCTTCAGTATCAATCTACCTGTACCTAGTAACATTTTGAATTAGCGATTAATGTATACGTAACATTAGTGTAACAAAAACTTTCACCCATGTGTGATGTGCTGGGCCCCATCGCAATTCTTGGTCCATGCAGTTTCTGCATTTTCGTTTCTGTGAAAGGCACAATGCCATTATTTTCCATTCCTCTCTCCGTGGAACGCCGCACTGGTGATGCAGCTCAGTAGACACCTGTACTGGCAATTCTGTGATGCCACGGTGAGCCCACTCAAGGAGTTTGTCTGTATAGTCATCTCATCAAGAGATGATTGGTCACTTCAAAACAAATTTTATTGATTTTAACTCCCATGAAACTAGGCTTAGGCTTATATTTACAGAATGGGTTTTGTGGATGAGGAGTTGAACTGACTACCAGAAATAAAAAGGCTGTTAGAGCTTGAATCGTTGCAGAGCTAAAGAGATCACGAAAGGGGACAGAAGCAGAACTCTGAGATGGCACATAACAAGATCCTTTTGGAAAGAGTGAACAATGGAACAGGGTCAACTTAAGAAGCGACACAGATGACTTTGGTCAGTAACTTTTTGATCAAAAGTGCCGGGTAGATGCTGCATTTTTATGGACGGGAGCCTGCCATGGGGTAACCAATTAACTTCACAATTTAGACTCTGGGTTTTGCAGCGTTACCAGAAGAGGAACTGCAGATTTCAGTCCTCTTTATTTAATACCTATTCTCAGTTCTGTTAAAATTTTGCTCCAGTCATAATCAGCTATCTTTTTTTTTCATGTAATGAATGCATTATGTGAGACACAGGAGACCTACACCCTACTGAAGGGGAATATTTTTCATTTTTCACCTCAAAGCCCTTCACAAACTCTCATTAATCTAAATTCCTTCCACACCCCTGCTGAATAACCTAACACAAATGGAATGTCACAGTCGAGATCTCTGCGGGTATCACTTGGTCCTCTGAGCGCAGGAGCGAGCCAGATCCCACTGTGCATTAAAATTTCAGTGAAGGATTCCTGACAACCCCATGTGCAGAATCGTCATAGTGCATTTATTCTTTAGAGAGAGCTGTTGTCCAGATGGATGCTGCAGAGAAGTGTCAGAAACAAAATGGGTCTCTCCCAGAGAAGATACCAGAATCCTGACTATGGGAGCCTGGGGACTGGAAGTGGGTTGGGTTTTTTTGGCACGGTGCTTTCTACTCTGAAAGACAAAATGATGTTTATCTAGTCCTCACTCTTTTGACTTCTAATGAGCCATTCCTTTCAAGCTGCTTTCCCTGCCTTGCTGCGTGTCCAAGCCAGGAAGAGTAGGAGGGAAGCTCAGCCTACCATGGTGTAGTAAGATTTCCAGAGTGCATTCATGGGTGGAGCACCAGCCTGCAACCTTCATGGGGTTTTAGATCTTCACATTAAGCTGGGCATTGCCCCTCATGTTCACCCCAGTCTTGAGGATGCAGTGTTTCTGCAGCAGAACCAGATGTGGTTCTGTGTACAGCCAAGGAGAAACGAGAATCTGGATCCTGCAACTGCAGTTTGATCAAGCAAGAGCAGTTTAGGCTGGATTTGTGAGGGGACGAGGCAGGGGAGTAAGGGAAGCACCTGTAGTCTGGAATGTAGACCTGCAGGTCTCCCCCACATCTGCTTGGCTGCTAGCTCTGGTTTCCAGACCAGAACTCACCCCACAACTTGTGCACCTTTATGCACTCGAGACAGCCATTGTTAAGAAATCCTTTTGTGAGCAACACACAAAGGGTCTGCAGTCTCTGAGTGCTCAGTAGGACACAGTTCTGGGAAACCGTGTATCAAATATTGGTAGATAGGATTGACTTCTGGATCAGACCCAGACAGCGTGCCCAGTGAATGATTCAATGGAGACCGACTGTGAAACATGATTGTTTCTTTGAAATGTGGAGCTAAAGGAGGATGATGGGAATGTGCTAACGAAGGTAAATTTTATGAACAAAAACATTATTGAAATTTCGAATAAACCCGTCTTGCAATTTATTCAGGAAAAAAAATATAGCAAATCCTGAATGTCTTTCTTGGCTCCAAACAAAGCAGAGTTCAATTAAGTTCACAGTTACTGCTGCCTTATGAATTACACTTACATGCTCTATGTGTAGACATGAGTTTCAACATGTGGAGTTTCTTCCCCATTCCTTCCTGCTTGATGTGGAAAAGATTTGCCCTCTATGTAAATCACTGGCAAGAGTAAGGCATTCAGCTCACTGAAAACGCCTATCTTCCTTTATTCAATAATGCCTTTTAGATTTGGCTTCCTGTGTTTACTTTGCTCAATATCCTCCCTGAAATATCTCTCTCTGTTGCTAATATGCTGCCCCATCTAAGAGCTGTTCAAGCTTATAACTATCTTAATGCTTGGAAAAGTTTCATGGTACCTAGGCTTAATGTGTATTAAATGATACAGATTTTCTCTGCATAGGTATCAGATGCTGTACATTAGAAATTTTTCATGGTGCAGAGCTGGAATACAGACAGGTTTTTTTCTAAATGTAACACTTTACTCCAAGAGATTTCATGTGGAGATGGGGCCGCTGTCTGCCATAACACGCCCTGACAGCCAGCTTTGCAGGCAGAACCTGATAGTGTATTTAATCCTCCATATCCATTCTTGCAATCCATAAATATTAAACTAGCTTTAAAATGGGGCTTCAGTTTTGCAAGACAACGTTAGAATAACTGTGAGGTTAGTCAGAGGATCAAATATGTTTTTATATGCCACTTTAAGTAATCATCCCTCCCCCCAATTAAATAAGTGCTTCTTTCATTCAAAACAAAAATTCCTGCAGTAGGCCAGCTTCTCGCCCAGACAAGTTCTGAGCCGCCTCTGCGTGTTTAGCTCAGGGGAGGGAGGCCCTCTTTTGACTCACTGCTGCCTGCCATCAGCTTCCCATGACAATTCCCATCTGCTCCCATATTGAGGATGCACACAGGGAGCGAGCCACATCGGCAGCTGGGGAAACTGCTCACCACTCTGCTTCCTCTGCACCTTTCCAGGCACCGCACAGCTGATGCCACCTGTGGCCCTGCCAAGGCTCCTTGTCCCGAATCCGTATGTTATTTATCTTTGTGGAAACATCTGCCACGCAAAGTGAGAGATTATGGCATTATCATAAAAAAGAAACCCCAAACGTGAGCAGCCTCCTTGCTTCTGCTGTTGGTTTGCCTCTCCCGCCGTGCTTTCCTGCACAGGGCTACCCGCGTCTCCAGGCAGGCAGCTCTGGCTGGCACGCAGCAGCAGAAGGCTCACATTACTGCACGTTTAGATTTCGGCGCACTTCTTTAATGTCGTAAACCAATCTCTTGGCTGCTTGTATTTTACGTGACCAAACACCCCTCCTCGCAGCCGGCGGGCCAGCCTCCCCACCACACGGCGGACCCCTCGGCATCCCTGACAGGCACCTGCCTCGTCTTCCCGCCACCAAACCTCTCCTAGCTACGTCTCACAGCACAGCCGTGGAAAAAAAAAACAACCCAGAACATATTTATCCCCGCTTTAGCGGAACGGCCAGAATTCTGCCGAGGGAGCTCCGTGGTTGTACAGCTGGGCGGAAGAACGCTTCCTTCACCAAATTTACCTCAGGCGGGCAGGCGGGCGCCTCGCCGGGACTTTCAGTCAGGCGCGGCCCGGGCAGCCCCGCCAAGGCCCCGCTGTTAAGGGCGGCCGCGGCGCCGCCTCTTCCCTTTCGCCCGCAGCCGCCATTTTGTGGCACACACGCCGGGAGGTGCGCTGGGCCTCGCTCGCCGGCTTCAGGTGTCTCCGCGGCTCCGGGTGGTGGTGGGAAGGCTGACGGGCCGTGTTGGCGGCGGGCGGGACACCGGCAGCTCCGGCTGGGGGCGGCGTGGCCTTGCTGGGGGGGTGTCTGAGGGAGCGGGGAGGCTGCGGCCTGCAGGCCGCGGTGCGGTACGGCGGCCTAGGCCAGGCCAGGCCAGGCTGTGCCGGGAGGCTGCTGAGGGATGAGGGTAGGGAAGGAGGGAGGAAGGTAGGCAGGCAGAGTCGGTGGTGGATGTGGGAGCGGAGGAGCGGGTGGCCCCACGTGGCGGCGGGCCCGGTTGTCACCGTGGCTGCCGCGGGCTGTCGGTGGCCGAGGAGCGGCCCGGGCGGCTGGGGCAGCTCCCTGGGGCGGGCACCGGAGCGGGGACCGCCGGCTGCGGCGGGACTCGGGTCTCGATAACGTGTGTAGTGGTCGGCGGTGTGCGCGGCTCACGGTGGGCTATAAATCCGGTAGTGGAAATCCTGAGTTTTGGATGCCTTGCGAGGAGAGGGCGAGGGAGCTGGGCTTACTGGGCCTGGAGCAGAGGTGGCCCCTAAGAGCACCCTTACCAAGAAGGCAGGTCATGGAATCACAGAGTGATTTGGGTTGGAAGGGACCAGGCACACGTTGCGGAGGAGGAGATGACGAGTTTAAGTCAAAAATGAGAAAGTCTGGCTGGATATAAGGAAAAAGTTTTTCATCATGAAAACAGGCTACCCAGGGAGTCCGTGCAGTAGTCTCTCCATCCCTTGAAGGGTTTCGAGGCCTGACTGATCAAAGCCCTGAGCAGCTTGGTCTGATCTCATTGTAGATCTTGCTTTTAAGCAAGAGGTTGAGCTGGGTGACTTGCTAGCATCCGTTTTGACCTGAGTTAATCTGTGGTCCTGTAAATACTGTTCTATATGAACTTCTAAGCTACTTGAATTGACCCAGCAATTTGGAAGTGGTGTCATTCTGAATAAGATTAAAGACTTGATTTTTCTGAAGTGTCTGAAAATGCTCAGTCAGATTTTTTGTAAATGAACTCGTAGTTCTGAATAATTGGCATTTATTTTTACAGTAATCAGCCAAAATGACAAACACAAAGGGGAAGAGGAGGGGGACACGTTATATGTTCTCAAGGCCATTTCGCAAGCATGGTGAGTATACCTTGTAATAGCACTGCATTAAGTTTCTGGCCTGTTGAATGTCAACAGTCCCTGAGTTTGTTAAACATTTGTAAAACAATGGCTTCTGTCAAAGGGTATCTGACAACTGAGGCTGAAAACTGTGAAATGATGTGTGAGTAAACTCTTACACTATGCATTGGTAACAATGCTGATTCTGTCAGTGCTTAAAAATTTATTTGAAGATGAAGCAAAGAAAATTTTTCAAGTTACACTTACTTAAAATGTATGGTTTACCTTTCAGCAATGAGTGGGGATAACAACTGTGTTCAGAATGAAATAGTAAATAGCTGTAATGCCTTTTCAGCTTCTGCATTAGGAATGCTATAAATTTTTCATGAGTTGGATTTATTTAAATTTGGGAGTGTGTGAAGAGGTAATTACTGCTTTAAAAAAAATGTTTCTTAATGTTTTTGAAATTGAATTTAAATTTGAGGTATTCTTAAGAAAACTTTATGAAATGCATAAACTGTGTCCCCCACCCCATTTTGTGTGTGTGTGTGAAATGTTGAGCTTCATAAGTATTCCAATTTGTTATCTCTTAACAGGCGTTGTCCCTCTGGCTACCTATATGCGCATCTACAAGAAGGGTGACATAGTTGATATCAAGGTACTTTCTACAGTGCTATGTAATTAAAAGCTAAAGCAGTGTAATCCTTTACAGCCTCCAGTTTCTTGAGGTAGTCTTGGTTTTTTTTGGTGTTCTTGTTTTTTGACTCGGATAATGTGTGTCAAAGAAGTACCTGCTGCTCACTTTTGACGCAATAATGGAATGACAGCACTACCGAACCAACAGTGATGCTTCAGTGTCACATGCTGGTTTCTGTGGGGGTTTTGTGTGTGTATATATATTTAATGTATTCAGCAGTGCTCCATTAATGCGTATTCAGATGAAAAAAGTGAGTGAAAGATGCCATATCTAATACTCTGCTTGCCGTTTGGTGCCTACCGGCACTACTTTCATAGGACCCCCAGGTGTCATTTTAGTGGATGTTCTGTTTTGCCTGGTTTGCACCTGCTGTTCAGAAGAGGTACAGTTTATGATGGTGTAGCTGATAATTATGTCTGTGTGTCTTTATTATTGTGGGACTGTAGTTAAAATAAGTATGTGCAGGGACAGTGATTGCAAAGTCACATTAAAACTACAAGAAATAATGTAAGCATATGTCATGGATATTAATACAGGAGAAAAAAGTGAAGCAGCATTTCCCATTGCTTGGCATTTTTTAGAACCTGTCCTTTGCAATGAACTGTACTTTCAAAATCAAATTTTAGTGGTCTGAAAGCCTTTCACCAAGGTTCCTACTTTGTTGAATCCTTTAGTTACATTTGAAATGCAGAGTTTTCGTTACAATGACACAGAAGATGATGTGTAATTTGCTTGTTTGTACTGTTCAGAATTAACACTTCTTGATGCACTGGAGCTTGATGATGATTGTCTTCTGTTGATTGCTTGCTGAAAGCAAAGTGATCAATCATTTCACCGACACTGAAAGCAACCAGAATTATAGCAAAATTTGGTAGTCTTCAGATATAAAACACATGGTTATAAATTCTAATCTACAAATACAATAGGAATATTTTTAAATCAATCTCAAATAATTTGAGGTGTGTACTTTAAATAACTTCTGAAAGAGAAGTCTTTGATTTTGCTTTTTTTTTTTTTTTCCAACTTCAAGTTTACCGTTTATTCTTGTTTTATCTCTTAACAGGGTATGGGTACTGTTCAAAAAGGTATGCCCCACAAGTGTTACCACGGCAAGACTGGAAGGGTATATAATGTTACTCAGCACGCTGTGGGCATTATTGTTAACAAGCAGGTTAAGTAAGTAATGAAATTCCGTCTATTGAAGTTTTGTATTTGGGAAGCCTGATCTGTAATTGCACCCTCCTTTCACTTTGCCAGTTAGACAGTTATTGTCTTGATTGGTCATTCAAGGTGGGTAAAGTGTATATCCTTTTTATAACCCAAGCAAATGATGCTCATTTGACTTGGATCCTGTCAGAGGAAACAGTTTTTATTTTTCTGAGGAGCACTTGCAGTGACGTTACCTTGATGTCTTCTTCCTGGTATCCAGTGTCAGGACACATGGGAATCATAGAATTGGTGAGGTTGGAAGGGGCCTTTAAGATCAAGTCCAACCATTAACCTACCCTGACAAAAACCCCTTCTAAATCATGTCCCTAAGTACCTCATCTACCCTTTTCTTAAACACCTCCAGGGATGGGGAATCCACCCCCTCCCTGGGCAGCCTATTCCAATGTTTAATAACCTTTTCAGTGAAAAAGCGTTTCCTGATATCCAATCTAAACCTCCCCTGGCATAACTTGAACCCATTTCCTCTGTGGTGAAATGGTGCAGAGCTGCACCAGGGGAGGTTCAGACTGGACATTAGGAAGCATTTCTTTATGAAGAGGGTGGTCAAACACTGGAACAGGCTTCCTGGAGAAGTGGGTGAAGCCCCAAGCCTGTCAGTGTTTAAGATGCATTTGGACAATGACCTGAACGTGTTAATGTGGTCAGCCCTGAATTGGTCAGGCTGTTGGACTAGATGGTCTTTGTAGGTCCCTTCCAACAGAAATAGTCTATTCTGGCATACCTAATGGGATTTTCAGATGACTTTCACATTGGTATTGAAACCCTTTTTAAATATTAATTTGTAGCTGTATTCAGCTGGATTTTGTACAATTTAGTCAGAAAAAGACAAGTTGTGTTTTTTCCAGTAACTGGACTGGAGTACAGTGATAATTCAATTCTTTGTGTGTATGCTACAAGGTTCAAATTATGTGTTCTCCACAGTCTTAATCCTAAATTGTCAGCACATTGTTCTATATTAATAAGTATTCAGTTATATATGCTATCTGATTTGCATCTGCAGCAGTGTATTTTGAGTGATTGCCCTTTAAAGAAAAATTATTTGTAATTGAGCTTCTTGAGTTACTCGCGTAAAGGTCGTAAGACTAGCTTTGAAGTAGCCTTCTTTCAAGTGCAGTAGAATAAAAACTGATTTCCTTTCTCAGGGGCAAGATTCTTGCCAAGAGAATTAATGTGCGTATTGAGCATATTAAACATTCCAAGAGCAGAGACAGCTTTCTGCAGCGTGTGAAGGAGAATGAAAAGAAGAAAAAGGAAGCAAAAGAAAAGGGCATTTGGGTTCAACTGAAACGTCAGGTAATATTTTTATTGTTGTTGACACATTGTTGATTCAGTTCACAAAAAAACCCCAAAACAGCTAGAACCAAACCAGTTGAGTGAAATGATGTTTTCTTCCAAAGTAAGTGTTATGCTGTAAACTGAGCTCTTTCTGTATGTCTTTGATTAAACAAAACCAAAAAACCCCCACCCCACATGAATGAAGCTGCTTACAGCATCCTGAAGAAGCCAGGTCTCTGGCAGACTGTGGTGGAGGTGTCTGGTGCCACCACCCTCACTTTTGTTCACAGTCTTTTTGCGGGAGGTTCTGTTCTTTTTTTTTTTTCCTGAGTGGTGTGGCAGCATCAGTGCGTCTGCATCTGAGCTGTCTGGTGTGGTTGGTGCCTCAACAGAACTGCCCTGTTCCTCGATGGAGATTGTGTCCTTGGCTGTGAACAAGGAGGTGGATGCTTCCTCTTCTCTTGCTGATTTGCGGCAGAAGCTCTGGCTGATTTCTAGGATCAGTGTTGTCTTTGGTTGAATTTAGCTGCAATAGTTCCTGTTGTAACCCTTTAAGAAAAGAATGAATAACTAGACTTTAGAGAGGCGATAATGGCTGTTGCTTCTGGAACTGCAGGGTGCATGCTTTGTGCTAATTTCGGTTATTAAGTTGTGGAGGGTAAAGCGTAACTTGTTTCATTCAGCAATGAAAGTCAAGCATACTTTCTAGCAAATCATTTTCTTACTGCTATTCTTTGAATCGAATTTTAAAGAGGCTAGAATGGCAAAACTGCTGTAATGATTATGTAATAGTGTGTTTAATGGTTGTCAAAATGAATTTTCTGTAAGGTTGCTTTTGAGTTTTAGTGCCATGAGTTTTCTTTTTTTCTTTTTCCTGTTTACAGCCTGCTCCACCAAGAGAAGCACACTTTGTGAGAACTAATGGCAAGGATCCGGAGCTGCTGGAGCCAATTCCCTATGAATTCATGGCATAATGCACATTTAAAAAAAATAAATTAAAGATCTGGTTTTGGACAAGTGTATGTGATTGTGGTTGATTCTTTAAGTTTTCTGGAATGGATGCTTTAAATAGCTTTTCTTTTATTGAAGTTTATTTAACTTGCCTTACATGGTGTTGAGTCATTTAAATCATCTGCAGCTTTTGCTGATCAGTTTAGTCATTTGTATAGACCATAATTCCTGGGAACACTGAAGTTTGATAATGCCTAGTGATGATCGTGAGGCAATAGGAGAGAAAATGGACTGTTTCACCACCAGCAAACTAAGAGCACATACCAAGAATTATACAGTGTCACTTGAAGGTTTAATTTTTTCCTTGGAAAAGAGATAATGAGCTTCAGATTTCATTGATACAAGCTTTTGGCTAAGGGGCCTCAGATTCATACCAGAGTTGTGGAAACTGTTTTTGAAAGCAACCTCTTGGGGAGTGGCTGTGGGTGGATTTTGGTGTTTGACCATTGTAACCTGCAAAAGAAGGATATTTTTTTTTTTTTAACGTCCCCAGACCAATAAGCTTTCCTAGGAAATACAGTAGTTTAGAAACAAGGCTTTAATGCCAAAACTGTCAGCCTTTGTAATTTCATTTTCATCATTTGAATTGGCTGGTGTAGCCAAACACTTGCATTTTGTATGTTTATTGCATGTCTGTTGAATCGAAAAATCTACCTGGATGTTCTAATGCATTCCTCTCGTCCCATTGATGTTATTGATAGTTCACAAAAACCCAGTGCCACCTGCCCAGTGTTTCTTGAATGGAAGAAGACCTTTAGCTGACTAATTGCTAACCAGTGCTATTTTTGTGAGACTTGTGTGAAACAGTGTGAAGCCTGATAAAGAAACTGCTGGAGGTAACCGGCTTGGTTAGCTTTGAACGCCCGTAAATTCAAGCTTAACTGTGTTACGGATATGGATAAATAACCTTCTGTCTTTCTAAGCATAATTTAAGGCGTTGCTTAGATGCCTCAACTAAGTGATGTGAAACTAACATCTACATATATAGAGAGAAAAATACTAGAGAAGTCGGTGACCTCAAGCACTTTGTAGGTATTGAGCGTTGGAAATTATTGAATAGCCAATTGCAGGAGAGCTTGGGACTAAGAAATTGAGAGATAACAAGGCTTGCTTGTTCTCTTAACTCTGAAGTGTCTTGTGCAGAAGTGTCAAACCATGTACAGATTGTTTATAAATTAAGGGATTAACGTCTGATTGGATCTACCTAATATTCAATGGTCAGTGTTCCCATTCTCATGGAATGTGTTTTTTGGACATTGAAGTCATCATCTGGCTTGGCCTGGCATTTAAGGGTGACAGGCTCTAGGCACTCGGAGGTTCAGAGTTGCAGTGAGCAGACACTGCGTTTGAAGTTTCTCCAAGCTCCTGTTGGAGCAGGAATAGTTGGAATGACTTTGGAAATGCAGAGCTTACCCAACCACAGACTGGTACCTGACTCTAGGATAGTATTTTGACACTATGAATTGGACACGGAGTGTAGCAGCATCACCTGAGGCAAGGTTCACTAATCTTGAGGTTCATCATCATTAAGGTTCATCATAACTTTCACTGTTGCAGCTTATGCACTTAGCTTCTGTGATGAAGTGGGGTTTTCTTGGAGCAGCTAGATCTGTATACTAAGCCTTAGACCTTTAGTAGCTTCTTTGGCTTTTGTATTTCCACAGCAATTTAAAATCAGTGTTTGGCCCACAAGATAAGCAGCGTTTTCCATTAGGCTTTGCCTCTGAAGGAGTTAAGGGGGGAGGTTTTACTGTGTATCTTTGGTATTTTAAATTTTCTCATGCATGCTTGTGTAAGTTATTTTAGTTCTGTGCTTGTTTTGTACTTGTCAGCCAAGACTGGAGTGAATTGGCTGTAGCATGATGAAATGGTTACCTCTAATCGGTGGGTAGTTCTAAACTTCTGAATTTATCTTAAACAATTTGGAATAATAAGACTGGACAGCATGCAGTGGTCTCATTTAAGAGCTGCGCTTCCAGAGGCATTGTGCATTGCAACAGTTTTCAATTTATTTAGTCTCAGTGTTTTTAAGCTCACTATGCCAACAGTAGATGCTCATAAGTGCATATTTGGAAGCTGTGTGTGGGCTGGGAGGAGAAGAGGGAATGCTTTCCTTGGTCAGGATTCCCAGAAATGACTGAAAATGAAATTGGGTTTGTTCAGGAAGAGAATAGCCTTTTTTAGGTTTTCAATATTTTAAAAGAGAAAAAATGAACTAAGATTTAATCTGCCTTGGCTTTGTAGCCACTACCTGTTGCTTGCTCTCAGTGGTTTTCTTGGTAATCTCAGTTTTGCAGAAGCACACCTCCAGATATTTCCAGCTCTTGGTATCTGCTGCTGAAGTTTGCTTCCCATGTGTTTAGCTGTCCTGTTTTTGCACAGTCCTGGCAAAAGAGGGAGATCTGTGAATTGTGACAAGTTGCTGAAGAGCTGCCTGTGAGGACAACTACCTGAAAGGAGGTTGTAGAGAGTTGGGGGCTGATCTCTTCTCCCTGGGGACAAGTGATAGGACAAGAGGAAATGGGTTCAAGTTATGCCAGGGCAGGTTTAGATTAGATATCACGAAACATTTTTTCACTGAAAGGGTTATTAAACATTGGAATAGGCTGCCCAGGGAGGGGGTGGATTCCCCATCCCTGGAGGTGTTTAAGAAAAGGGTAGATGAGGTGCTTAGGGACATGGTTTAGAAGTGGTTTTTGTCAGGGTAGGTTAATGGTTGGACCTGATGATCTTAAAGGTCCCTTCCAACCTCACTGATTCTATGACATCTTCAGTCATGAAACCACTGTCTTCGTAGTGTTTATGGATTAGCACAAGCCGTTACACTTCAGTGTAGTGCTTTGTCTCCATTCCACAGAGCCTAATTAGGAGGTGAGGACTGAGCTGTCTCCTCCTTACCAGGTTTTACTGCCTCCAACCATTACAGCTGGTTCCCTTCCAAAGGCCCTGCCAAAATCTCCAGTTGTCTCTTAGAGAAGAAGCCAGGAGGCCTTCTCCAGACCTGTCAGCTTCATCTTCTGTAGAGTATCAGTGGCATGAAGATCTAAGGTTTCCTGGAGGCTGTGCAGACAGTATTAGTGCCAAATACTGTGTGTGCCCCAAAAGGGTCAGTGAAAGGGCTGGGGAGGAGGAACTGTGCCTGTCCAAGAGAGCTGCAGGCTGGGGACCCTGGGAGGGAGCAGGGACAGTGTGCGTGCCCAAGCGGGGCAAGGGGTGTGCAGACACCTCCAACCCCATTCCTGGGGGCCCACTGGGTAGGCAGCTGCCACGAGGACATGCAAGCAATGCATGCTTTTGTTATCTTCCTGTTGTATCTGTCAAATGCGGGGAACAATCTCAATGTTCACCCTCTTGTCCTTCCTGCTCAGTGCAGTCCTGGACTCGGCACGGTCATGGCCCTCATGATCAAAGGGGCGGCTGGCATCCCAGACACAGATGCTGTGGTGGGGTGCTGTAAGTGGTCCGGAGGGTGCCAAGAGCTGTGCAGATGCCTGCCAGAGGATGTGATCCTCCCTGTCTCACCACAGGCAGACAGGCTCCCTCCGTCCTCGCAAGGTGGGGTGGGTTCTGTAATTCAGTGTGTGGTGAGAAGACGTAAACTGGGCTCGTCGTCATCTGGGTAGTGCCGCAGGATTCGGGGGGTGTGGGCAGTGTCTCCCACAGCGCAGGGGGCAAACGGTCACCTTGCCTGGGAAGAGAAGGTACCAGCAACCCCCATGGTTCTGAGGGTGGTGGTGTGGAAGACACAGATTATGAGCATTTCGTGTCCTCAGTAGATACACTGCCAAGGTCTGTATAGGAATCAAGTTGTAGCTGCTTGGGATTTACATTGTCACAACCATCCTGGCTCAGGCGCTGAGTGGGGATGTGGCTCCCATCAGCAGCACCCGTACAGCGCGAAAACCCAGGAAACACAAAACTCTGGTTGAAGTTGCTGATTTCGTTCTTCATTATTTGGAGGAAGAGGCTTTGGGTGATGACCCCTGGGCCCTTGGTCACTTCTTAGTTTGGAGTGGGCATGGACAGTTTAGCCGTTGACGAGGAGGAACTGGGGAGTGTAAAGGATAGCTGTGGTCTTGGACATGGGCTTGTGCTCCTGAAAGTTTGTAGGAGAGTGGTGAAGCCAAGCCAGCTCACAGCAAAGGTTCCCACCAGTGCTCGTCCACGTGGAAAAGCTTTGTGCCTGCTGCTCCTTATCTCACATGGTCCTGCCAATCTTAAGCCTAAAACTTCTAGCTGACTCCACAATGCCAGGGAAACCCTGTCCATTTTTTTTCTTGGAGAAGGGAGCTCCAGAGCTTCTCAGCCTCCCTGCTGCAGCCACAGGAGTAGGCCTACTCCCCCAAAAGTACCTGCTGTTGAATGTTACTGGAAACTGGAATAGGGAGACGGGTCAGGCAGCACTACAGTGTCCCTGAGACTCCATGTCAGTGGGATTGAATGGAGTTGTTGTAGACCACAGGGATGGTGACATGGGATGAGCGAAACTACAGCCTGGTGCTTCCAAGGAGGACCTCCAGCCAAGAAAGCAAAGGCTCCTTGGAGCAGCTTTGAGGCCTGTTCATCTCAGGGTTGGCTTTACCTGCAGAATAGGGACAGCCGATCTGAGCCCTCAGATGTAGGGAACCTGAGCCCCAGCTGCTTCAACCTCCTGAGCTGCTCCTGTTGCACCGGAGTAGGTGCTGATGGAGAGACAGCCTGCTGCTCCCTGGAAATGAGTCCCTTCACGGTGTTTCCCACCTAAGTTCACGCACTGCCATCTCTGCTCGTGGCCATCACCGTTTGCCCTTTGGGGGTGCTCTCAGAAACAGGCGAGGCTGCATGAGCCCTACAGTTGCCCAGAAACAGGCAAGTTTTGAGGATGGTGGTTGTTTAATATTCCTGCTCTCACAGCTCAGCGCCGAGCAATCATCTGCCTGGAAGGCCCTCGTTTCAAGGGCTCGCTGAAGGTACTCCCATAGCTCTTTTGTGAAGAAGTGTGTAAAAATAGCCCGTGTTGGCACTGTGTGCAAGGCCAAAGGCAAGTGATGGTGCATGATGATGGGAGCAGATGACAGTAGCATGAACCTCTGGAAACCAAAGGTTTTCGGTGATAGATGAGAAATCTTGTTTACAGGAAGAAAAGGGCTCACTGGCATGATGGGAAGTGAAGTAAAAATTTTAGAGGCAATTAGTTTTTGAGGTTAGAAGTGTCCTTGATAATACCGTAGGCATTCTTAGACGCAAGAGTAACAGCAATAATCAACAACACTTCTTCCGCCGTGCTTTTCTGCAGGCAGCGCTTTAACTGATATTAATTAGCGTGGTCTTAACTACTGTCAAGTGCGTGTAACTCTTCAGCAAAGAGCAGTGTGGAATCATCATCAGGTAGAAAATTTCTGGGGGATGAGGGGAGAATCTTGAAGAGGGGGTAGAACATTGCTCTGGGGGGGTGGCTGGTCCTCTGTGGGCTGCAGAGCCTGAGCTGTGCCTCTTCCCCCCCCCCCCCC
>VXBO01007537.1:12051-82924 GCA_013400135.1 Rhinoptilus africanus | reverse complement strand
CGCGGCGTCGGCAAGAGCGGTGAGTCGAGGGGCGGCCCGTCCCCCCCTTCCCCCGTCCGTCCGTCCGTCCGTCCCGCCTAACGCCGCCGCTCTGTGTTTCAGCCATGATCGTGCGGTTCCTGACGAAGCGGTTCATCGGGGACTACGAGCCCAACACAGGTGAGGCGGCGGCGGGCGGGGGGTGGTGGGGACCCCCCCGCGGCCGCGGCTTGTGGCTGACGGGTCTCTGCTCCCCAGGCAACCTCTACTCCAGGCTGGTCCATCTGGAGGGGGACCACGTTGCCGTGCAGATCCAAGACACGCCGGGGTGCATCCAGGTAGGGAGATGCTGCGGGTCGATCGGTTCCTCTCGGACACCTAAAGGCTCAGCTTTGGAGCCCCGGCTTCCCACAAGGAAGTCTCCTAAGCCAGAGCTCAGGCTTCCCTTCGGACCTGTGTAACGGTGCTATCAATGATACAGGCTTTATACTTTCGTGACCCCATGCCAAATTTGTGCTCCCCATGGTATGGCAGGTGCAGGAAGACTGCGTGCAGGTGCTGGATTCCCTTTCCCGGTGCGCGAAGTGGGCAGAGGGCTTCCTCCTGGTCTACTCCATCACAGACTACAGCAGCTACCAGTCTGTCCGACCTCTCTACCAGCACATCCGCAAGGTCCACCCAGATGCCAGGACTCCCGTCATTATCGTGGGGAACAAAGCAGACCTCCTCCACGCCAGGCAAGTGCAGGCGAAAGAGGGACTACAGCTGGCAAATGACCTGGGCAGCCTGTTCCTGGAGATCTCCACGAGTGACGACTCCCAGGGCGTCTGCGATGTCTTCCAGTATCTTTGCAAGGAGGTCAGCAAACTACAGCACGCCGGCAGCACGGACAGGAGGCGGTCATCCATCATCCCTCGCCCCAAATCCCCCAACATGCAAGATCTAAAGAGACGTTTCAAACAGGCTTTATCTTCCAAAGTCAAATAACACCCCTCCACCCCCCGCGATGAGGTCCTGTGTGACTCAATAGACTTTATTTTTGTAAACTTGTTAATAAAAATCTTTATTTTTGTACTAATGCCAGCAGTATGGGAGTAAGTATGTTGAAGCTTGCAATTTCCTTGGCATTCTCTCTTGTTTGACTGGTTGGGTTATTTTTACACACACGCACACACACACAAAAAAGCTGCATAGCAACTAAGTAGAGGTAGTTGGAGAAGGGAATTTTTGCCAGGAGGTTTTGATTCCATTTCTGTTTGGGGCTGGGATTTGCTGTTTTTCACTGCTCAGATGGCTTTTTTGGGGCCTCAGTTACCTGTTTGTAAAATACACATGGTAATGATGTAACATTCACCTGCCTTTATAAAACGCTTGGAAAGCCTTTGATGGAAAGCTTTATATGGAGAAAGGAAAAAAACCCCATGCTTTATTAAACATGAAAATATAAAACTGTCTGTAAGAACTCTGATTGTAATAGGATCGCTTTCCTCCCTCAAAACTGCTGTTTTGCTTGCATCCGTAATTGCCTGAATGGTGATAAGCTGCTAGGAATGAGTTCCAGTTTCGGATGTGCTTTAGAGATCTAACCCACAGAATCAATCTTTTGAGCCCCAAGCATTTATCAGGAGGGTTGAGTTTCTCCTACAGATTACCGTGGGACAAAGTGCTGAGCAATCGTCATCGGAGGAGTGTGTGGGATGGCTGTTGCTTTCTCTGGAGATGTGTGATGGGAAGGACTGATGCGTAGGTTCCCTTAACAGAAAATAGCTACATTTGAAAGGAATCTCATCTTTATTTCCCCCAGGGCGATTTTGTAGCCATTGGAAACAGGTCAGACTTTTAACTCTTATTTCAAATAAGCTCTAAGCCATGCTGGAATGGTTTTTGTTAACTGTTTGCTGGATGTCTGAGCATGGAATGTGGGTTTTACACTTCAGATATGCCTCTGAAGTATGTGCATGGTATTGGTAAAAAATAAAGCTCTGCTCCATGATGAGTAGAAAGTGTGGAAGTGGAGTGATCTGTACAGGAGGGAACTTGCTGTCCCCACTCAAGCACAACTCCAGTAAGACTTTTTAATTTTTTTTTTTATTTAATCTCGTAGGTTAAGTCCAAAGACTGTTTCTTCTTTCCTTTTTGTTAGGAAGGGCAGGTAGCTGCTGTGTAAGTCCCCGTGCTGCAGGGACGCTGCTGCGCCTTGCGGTTAGCGGGTGGTCTCTGTTGTTTTTGACTCCTGGGACATGAAGCTTTCTGGGATGCCTCCACTCTAGATGTGGAGATGAAAGCCTTCCTGATGGCGGTAAGGGAAGGGTGACTGAGCAAGTTAAGGGTGATGCTCTCCCAGGAAGCATCAGAGACCTCTGTTAGCACTGGGTAGGGGATGCCAACAGCACCGTTCCCCATCCAGGGCCTCGTGTGGAACACCAGTCCAGGCACGTTACCTGTGTATCTCCTCTCTGAACCTGTGTATCTCCTCTCTGAAGGCCCTGTGCTGCCCTACCAGAGGGAATGGGAGAGCCAAAGGGAGGCGGCTCCAGACCTGCAGGACCAGACTAAAACTGGGACTGCAAACTGGGTCCCAAACGCTTGAGTTAATTCATGTAAGCGCAAAACCATGGTGGCAGCCTGGACAAATCAAAGTAGTGTTTAAAACACGTTTTAAATATTTCTTTGCTATGAGAGATGCTCTGCCAGGCCAGGACCCTGTACTGGTGGCTCGAGGGGAGCGATGAGACCAAGCACATCCCTGGCAGCCTCCAACTCACCACATGGGACACGCGTTCGCAGGGAAGTTTGAAGGGGAGTTGAAAAATCACAAGTGGGATATTTATGCAGCATTTCACCATCCTGAAATCAGAGATAACAAATTGTTTAGTTTTTTTAACTGTAGCTTTTGTCTTTGGAAATGATGGAGCTTGGTTTCCTACTCATGTGTCCAGTACAGAGTTTTACCAAGCAAGTCTCTCGGAGTACCCAGCTCACACATGGGCA
Organism: Rhinoptilus africanus; assembly: GCA_013400135.1. Lineage (NCBI taxonomy): Eukaryota > Metazoa > Chordata > Aves > Charadriiformes > Glareolidae > Rhinoptilus > Rhinoptilus africanus. The sequence goes on along the minus strand of VXBO01007537.1, from coordinate 79,954 downwards.
CACAGTATGCTAAAAGGGTGGGTAATGTGTACTGGACCTGCCTGTGTCTCACCATGGTCCTCAAAGGCCAGGTGAAAAAAACAGTAGGCACCAATCTGTGGTGCCTCCTGCTGCCCCCTGTGAGCCTTTAAAAGCCACCGTCAGCTGTCCTGGTGGTACAGGGGGAGATTTTGGGCAGGAAGGTGCCAGGCACAGGGTGGGAAGAGATGGACAGGAGGGTAAATAGAGTGATTTTCCCTATCTGTCTCCTATGGGGAGACCCTAAAGAGATGCCCCTTGTCACATAGATTCAGGTAGAGGTACAACACCCCCCCATCCCTTCCCTATGCTGTCAGGCAGGCTTGGCTAAGTGTAAGGAGCAGGATGAGGCCTCTCGGGGATGTAATGTGGAATCTCGCTGGCTAAAGCAAGCCTGTGGCAGGGGGGGAGCACCTCTGACCTGCCTCCAACCTAAGGCAGCAGCTGAGCTGGGACATTCTGGGTAATGCTTTTGGGTACAGGTATATAGAACAGGCACTTAAGATGTTTGTCAGAATTTGTCCCAGCTGGCACAGATTTACCTTCTCCCATAAGATTTCAGCCCGTGCAACCCCGAGCGGACAGGCAAAGCGCAGGAGGAGCCCGCTGGCTCCCAGTTCATTTTGCCCCAGTGTTTCCTTCAGTCCTGGGTGAGTGGACAAAGAGGGGCACATCGGGGCAGGGAGGAAAAAGCATCTCTCATGCTAGCAGAGGAGATCCAAAGCCTTGTTTCTCTTGGGCCATGTCCACTCACACCCTCCCTGCTGAATACTTGCCAACAGCAGTCTCTAAGCCCTTCACTCAAAGGCCAGGGCGGATTCAGGAGGGTAAATGGGGCATGGCCTGGCCTTTCTCCTTGATCAGAGGAAAATATGCGTCTGCCTCCATCCTCCCACCACCTCCGCTATGAAATAGAATCACAACAATTTCCCCCTGACAAGATGGATGAGTGGGTTTTCAGAAGCAGGAACGTGTGCAGCGTCATGCACTATTATGGCTGCTACTACATCAGCATCTCCCCCCCAGTGGGCTATTTTGTCTAGTTATCTCCCAGCACTGAAATCAGCCAGCAATGCTTTAAGACTTCATGAATTTTAAAATAGCTGCCACCATCAACCTGTTCCGTCTGCTTCAGCTCAGGAGCCGCAGATCCCTAGACAGAGATAGGGATGTTTTCTTCAAAAGGCTTTATGCATGCCCCCTTGCTTTCTGCCCTGCTCGAGCGGCCTGGACCCAGGCTGCTTCCTCGATGCTGTATTTCTGTAGTTTGTTCACAAGAATGACCGTGGATGAGACGGACTGTGGACGAGAGGGACCGTGTTCACATTGTGGGCAAGAGCTGGGTTCCAGCTTCAGACAGGGACCAAAAGTGGTCGAGGGCTGGACGACTAGAAACAAACGTGCACCTCATGTCTGGCCCCTCTATAAAACAGTTTTAGTTCTGGGGGACTTCAGTAGCTTTTGGTGGAGTTGCTGCTTATTTAGGAAGATCTGAATAGGTTCAGAATAAAGTCCTTTAGGGAAAGTTGAACTTTTGCTGCAGTTGTTGCACTTGGCATGTGACCATTGGTGAGTCACACCAGTAAGGCAACGGGATCTCTTCAGTTGCTCCTAAACCCTGTATCTGAAGCCAGTTGTCCTTCTAGGAGCAATATCTCTGGGGGTGATGCTGTCACTGCATCACCGCACCAAGGTACATGCAATCCCCCAAAGAGCCGTCTGCCTGAGAGACCTTCTGAGTGACATCCCTAAAAAGCTTATTATCAGTTAGAGCATGGCTTATGAAACAGCATCTCAGCTTGGGGTTTGGGTAATTGGTGACAATGCAGGCTTTCAGAAAACCCTGTTGATTCTCAGACTTGCTCTTCCACTGCTCTCCTCTTTCCATCTACCCACAAAGGAGGAGAAAGCAATGCCTTTTTGTTGAAGATGGTTTTGAGATAACTGGTTTTCTTATTACATTCATTGCTTGATGTTCTTGACTGAAAGAAGCATAAATACACGTTGTGACTTCCCACACTACCAAAGGAAAAATCAGGATATAGAAATTGAGCATCCATTTCACTGGCCTATGATAACTCAATTTACGTCTGAAAAGCTATGTAGTAAAGTTTGCATAATGACTGTAGAGCTCCACAGGTGTTACAGCTGTGGTTTTTAAAAATGTACTTGGTTGTTTGCTATCCATATTTTCCTTCCTTGACTGGAAATAACCATCCGTAGGAGAAATCCGCACCCAGAGGTCCTCCTGTTGTGAGCAGATGTGTAGAGGTGGCTGCTTTAGTCCCATGTCTTGTCCTCTGGGCTTCACTGGGTAAGTGCTTGGGCAAAGGCATCTGCCTGTGTTCCCTGGGCTTGCTGGGCCACAGTTCAGGGAACTGTATTTTTCTCTGCATCTATGCACAATATTGCCATTAAAATGTATCTGTCCAGGAAATTGCGCAAGGTTATTTAATAGTCAACCTGCATTACTGGGAAAGGGTAATTAATTCTTAAAGCTGGAATATCTCTCTTGTAAGGCATTTGGCTCTTTCCCCATTACTAAAAACATCCTCAGCTCAGGTTTCAAACAGTCCTTGTAAACATTTCATAGTAGTTTTCCCCTTGGCGGTGCTAAGCCAATATCAGCAAATATTGTTTCTGGGCGCAGCTCCGAGGGGACTAAACTCTCCCCCAGCTGGGGCAGCGAGGGGAATTACAAACTCTGGTCCTGCAGCTTGTTCTTCCTTCCCCTCCTGCAAACAAATCCCACCGCAGGCGCATCCATATGCCTGTTGTCTGGGCCCGGCAGCCCTGAATCCTTCCAGGAGCTTTTAACAACACAATTTGATCTGAACCATGCTCAGCAAATAGACTTGCTACTGATGTTGTTTCTTTTGCTATTAAGAAGTCTGAAAGTCTCTTTAACCCTAAGAGACTCCTAACCTAGACCCGAGGAGTGCAGAGATCATGGAGAAACCCCAGTGACAGCAGCATGGTGTTGGCAGCCCCCTAGGATCTGAAGCAGCTGAGGAGGTGTTGCCTACCTGTAACACAACAGCAGGCTATAAATATGGATGCTATTAGGGTGATTTGGATGAAANGATGCAGCCCAGGATGCGGTTGGCTTTCTGGGCTGCGAGCGCACACTGCCGGATCATGTTGAGCTTCTTGTCCACCAGCACCCCAAGTCCTTCTCCTCAGGGCTGCTCTCAAACCATTCTCCGCTCAACCTGTGTTTGTGCCTGGGATTGCCCTGACCCAGGTGCAGGAGCTTGCACTTGGTCTTGTTGAACTTCATGAGGTTGGCATGGGCCCACCTCTCCAGCCTGCCCAGGTCCCTCTGGATGCCATCCCTTCCCTCCAGCGTGTCAGCCACGCCACACAGCTTGATTTCATCAACTAGATCAACCAAATAGACGGGTTGCACTCCGCCTCTAGGAAGGAAAAGGCCTGGCTGCCACCTGGTGATGCCCAGTGCCAGTGATGGGGGCGACTGCCCCCCCAGCCCCCAGGCGTTAGCCCTGGGTCCTGCCCGGCAGCTGGGGGGAGGGACTCCCCTCACCTGAACTGAGACACCTCAGCAGCTTCTGAGCAAAGCATCCTCTACAGCCCATGAAGAGCAGGAGGCACATCTGAACATTTGCTCCTCCACCCAAGTGAAGAGGAGAACCACCCTGGGTGAAGTCCCCATCTTGGTCAACCCCCTCCCCGGTCTGTGTACCCCAGCAATGAGGTGACAAGTTCAGATTTACAGTATTTTATCATTCTTCACTGTCATTGAGCAGCCACATTTCCTCCACCCATCTCTGAGCCCAGTTGGGAAAAAGCTGGACCAGGCTTTAGACATGAATTAGCCACTCCATCAGCGCAGGCAGGAGGGACATTGGAAGATTTTATACCACAACCTTTATTATTTTTTTTTTACCCTTTCTCTCACCCCTTCATGTCTCAATCAGCCTATAGCGGCTAAACCAGAAAGCTTTCTTTGGGCTTATTGCATTCTTCAAGGTGCCCAGTGTCCCGTTCAAGTGGCAATGTCCCTGCAGAGTAAAGTGCTTTACACACAGCATTGGTCAAGAGGGAATTTTTCCATCTGTCCGAGTGCTGTTCACATATGGCCAATTAAAAGACCTCCTAATGGACCATTTCATGGCTGTTTTACAACAAGGCTTTGGCTGTTATTTAGAATGTGCAGATGAGTTACAGCACCTACTCTATGCTAGTGGTTCCCTGTCCCTCAGCCACCCAACAGGGGAAAAAATGCCATATCATTTTAAGGAGGACCTCAAGAAAGCACTGATGCTTCTGGAGTGAGCACAAGCAGGTGCAGTTCTGCACGTGGGTTTGACTCCATTTTCCTTTAAACAGGTACCAGCATGTGCAGAAGTGATTTGCTATTAAAGAAGTATATAAAATGTCAGCTCTGGAGGCTTTTGTAGTTTTTCAGCACATAGCAAATGGATGCAGATGGAGCATGACCCCTGGAGTCCTTTTAGAATTTAAATAGGAAGATGCAAAGGTAAGAGGTGGTCTGAGTCTCACGTGCCTACCTCATGCCAGTGATCTTGGTGTAGAAGATCCTATTTAGAAATAAGGGCCACTGATAGGAGGCAAAGGTCTGTGCTAATTCAGGCTCATACCTTGAAGATAAATATGCATCTGATTGTTGAGGTGACTACTAATTTTAGCTCTGGTTTTGAATAATGGAACAGTGTTATTAGTTTGATGTAAAACTGTCCATATTTCTTATGCAAAAGAGCCATCTCAGTAGTGAAACAGCCTACTTTGATTTTGCCTGGATACTAAAGAAGAGCGGACGATAAATATGCATGCAATTAGGCTAATTTGCATGAACAAAGAAGTATTGCCTAATATAGCTAAAATTCCAAGAACTCATGCACGAGGATGCAATGAATTGTTTTCTTTGGCTTTTGATTGATTCAGGGATTTCTGAGCAAGCTTGCTTAACAGACGTTAGAGTCCATTTGCATTTGTTAATGAGATGCTCAGATACAAAGCTGGTAAAATACAAGCAAGATCTGAAGAAGAACCGAGATATTTTAATCTGGGCAATGAGCTGTCTTGCTGCCTGCATTGTCCCCTTGCACAGTAAGGAGAAAACACTGGGGGAAACTGTCCCTTTCATGGGTCCACCTCCACGAGGACCCAGCAGAGAAGGAGAGGTAAGGAGAGGACACTTCTGCTCCCCACACAGACACGTGCCTCTGAGCCGTACAAAGGAAACTGGCAATTATTGAAAATTCTTACTTACATGGAGGTAACACAGTGGGCTCTGCCTTTCATTGCTTGTGCCCTCCCTGGTCTCCAGTCTCCTGCTAGTAGGTAGCTGAGGCCGGGGATGGGAATTACAGCCACAGGGGAGGGTTCTTTGGAAACCAACCTTAAGTCTCTGTGGCTGTGCCCATGCTGCCAGCTGAGAGAAGGCCAATGACTAAATCCCAGCCCCGTGTCCCTGTGGACTGATCCGTATCCACTCCACTTAAATCTAATTGTCCCTAGATTAGCCAGGTCTACACGAAATAGCATTCAGTCCTGCGTCTCTTCTGGGCCCTCTGGGATACTTAGGTCCCTAATGACAAATTTTCTCTCTCTTTTTTTTTTTTTTTTACCTTGCAGTTCAAAATATCCCCAATGATATGATACCTGAGACTGACCTCATAGGAGTGGTATTTTCATAATGCAAACCAGACTGTATAGCTTGCCACTAATGTGGAGAGTTTGGCTCCGTTGTCTTTGTCATTCCCCTTCATGTAGGTGCAGGCTTGTTTTAGCTCTCCTAAGCCACCTCTTTGCTGGACTATCCAAACTCACGTCCTTTGGCATCTCTTTGCAGATCATAGCATCACAGAATAGCTTGGGTTGGAAGGGACTTTTAAAGGTCATCTAGTCCAAAATCCCTGCAATGAGCAGGGACGTCTTCAACTAGATCAGGTTGCTCAGAGGCCTGTCCAGCCTGGCCTTGAATGTTTTCAGGGATGGGGCATCTACCACCTCTCTGGGAAACCTGTTCCAGTATTTCACCACCCACATCATAAAAAATTTCTTTCTAATATCTCGCCTTAATCTACCCTCTTCTAGTTTAAAACCATTACCCCTTGTCCAATCGCAACGGGTCCTACTAAAAAGTCTGTCCCCACCTTTCTTATAAGCCTCCTTTAAGTACTGAAAGGCCACAATCATGTGCTCCAGGCTACTTACTGTCTTGGCAGCACTCCAGTGAACCTTCTCCAGTTTCTCAACGACCTCTTGAACTGGGCATCCCGACACGGGACATTTCTGGGATAGCCTCACCAAAACTGGGCAGAAAGGGAATAATAGCTACCCTCCGGCTGCCAGTCACATTGGTCCTAATGCATCTCCAGTGTATGGTTTGCCTGATTTGTGGTAAAAGCTCACTGAAGTTTCACAGTAAAGCTCAGGTCCTTTGCAGCATGGCTGTTATGCAGGCAGTAGGATGCCATCCTACACCAAAGCACAGGGTTGGCACTGCTCCTGTTTTACGCTGTGGGGTTCCTGTTGACCCAGGCCCCAAGTTTCTCAAGGTCCCTCTGGGCTGAAGCTCTACCAGCTCTGCCAAATGGAGATGGATGCCATTGTTTCTAACCTATCACCCTCTGTAAATGTGCTGAAAGTGCCCTCTGTGTCATCAGCCTGGTGACTGATGAAAATATTGAACAATATCAGTTCCTGTGTCATTCCCCGAGGACCTCTGTTCATCACTGGCTGCCAGATGGCCCATCACAACATTGATTACTATTCTTTGACCTAATGGTCCAGCTAATTTCCTATCCATCTAACAATTTGTTCATCCAACTCATATTTGCTCAGGTTTTGCATGAAAATGCTGCGGGAGACTTTCCAGTTGTCAGAGTTGTCCCTGATCACTGTGAATTTCTGATGATGGACAGTGGCCATGAAGTCACATCAGCTGCCTCAGGTGAATCCCAACTGCTTACCTGGATCTGAACACTTACAGCTTCTCTCGGTAGACCCTCACTTATTGCACCTCCCATTGGTTGTCCCTCTCCTTCCAAATCATGCTGTAAAGTGTAAGAATAGGCTCTGTCAATGCAAACCTACACAAAAAAAGGCATTGAGTACATTGATCTTTTGCTTATCATCTGTTCAGTGGGTTGTCTCTCCATTCATTAGTGGACCTACAATTTCTCCAAATTACCTTTTGCTGCTAACGTATATGTAACATCCTTGAGCATTTGTCTTTGTCCCTAGCCAGTCCAAGCTCCAGCTGGGCTTTCTCCTTTCTGATTTCATCCCAGGGTGAATGAACAATGCTTGCATGCTCCTTTTTGTTACTAGCCCATTTCCTATTGTTGTTATCGCTTATTTTGCATGTCAGGTAATTAAGAAGATACTTGCTTAGACAAACTCCTGGTCTTTCTGCACAAGGGGATGGTTTGCTTCCGAGCTGTCGTTTTCATACCCCCTGGGCCCCAATTACTTTTCTCTGACCTCTCATGCCTTCAGCTGGGCTTAGAGTAGCAAGTCACAAGTGTTCCTCCTGGGGATCCCATTTCCAGACTACAGTCCCCCGTCCGTTTGCGCTTTGGGCCCATGGCACCAGCTCAGATCTCATTTCTGAGAACCACAGGCTTAGTGCTGAGGAGCCCTCCCTCCCTCTCTCAGGAATTTCCAAAGCTCAGTTCCCTCTCAACAGGGCTTTTCTTCTCACCGCCACATCAGCTGCAGATAAGAGAAGTAGTAACGGATCTAAGCTGCAGCATGGGGGTTTAGGCCAGAAATTTGGAAATAATTTCTGAGAGTCCGGACTGTTAGCTCTGGGAAAGGAGCGCAGCAATCCCATAAAATCTCACCCTCCAGAATTTTTTAGAACAGTCTAGAGTTGTATATAAAAAAGAAGAAAGAAGAGGGCAGTAGGGTTAGGTGCTCCTGCTCTGGGGCTGGCAAAATTGGACAAGTTCCTAAGCCCTGCTCAGCCCTGTCTTTCTGTCATCTCTTCCACTTACCGCCTGCTTTGTTTAGGTGTGAGTCTCTGCCCATTTCAGCTCCTTTCTCCACACAACCAGATATTCAAGGGGCCTCCCCAACCCCCCCCATTTTCCAGGCTAAAGAAATGCCTTTCATTCCTTCACTATTTGTGGCTTAAATCTCTTCATGTCTTCAAACACGATGGAGCCACGCAAGTGGGTGCCTGTGAGAGCATGAGCTCCTTGGAGAAATGGCCCGTTATCATAGCATCATAGAATAGTTCGGGTTGGAAGGGATATTGAAATCACCTAGTTCCAACCCCCTGCCCTGGGCAGGGACACCTCCCACTAGACCAGGCTGCTCAAAGCCCCACCCAGCCTGGCCTTGAACACTTCCAGGGATGGGGCATCCACAGCTTCTTTGGACAACCTGTTCCAGTGTCTCACCACCCTTAGAGTAAAGAATTTCTTCCTAATATCTAACCTAAATCTTCCCTCTTTCAGTTTAAAAACATTGTCCTATCACTACATTCCTTCATACAGAGTCCCTCCCCATCTGTCCTATAGGCCCCCTTTAGGTACTGGAAGGCTGCTGTAAGGTCTCCCTGGAGCCTTCTCTTCTCCAGGCTGAACAACCCCAACTCTCTCAGCCTGTCCTCACAGCAGAAGTGCTCCAGCCCTCTCATCATCTTCATGGCCCTCTTCTGGACCTGTTCCCTTGGGGGGCTGAAGGCTGCCCACCGACCCATAAGCCAGACTTCCCTGAGTGCCCAGAGAAGCATCGGGAGGGTGCATTCCTGAATGTGAAAGGGATCTGGAAAAATGAAAAGAACAGGTCTCTCCTGTTGAGATGCCTGCATTGAGATGCCTGCTGCAGGGGGTGGATCTGGCATAAAAAGCCAAATGAACACCAAACCTCCACATTTCCTAACGAGATCAACCTATTCCTTGGTGATCTTGTGCAATCTGCAGTTTTACAGCACCTCAAAAGTGGTTTATAAAAATATTAACCCTCAAGTGTTCACTGCTTTGTCTTAGTTTCCAGTGAATGCTCAGGATTTGCTGCAAAACTGTAAGCAAGGTGGGATCTAGTTTTTGGATGGTATTTTGCACACTGCAAAGGGTGAGGGAAAGGAAGATGATGTTGCTTGTGTGAGATGAGTATCATACACATAACAGTGAGCACTCAATCAAGGAAATTATAGACCGTACAACACAACTGCTGTAAGAGTTTACAGCATTTAATCAGTATTTAAAATGCAGAAACCTCAGGAGGCCTCCTGCAGTTTGTCAACAACAATTTTTGTCCTGAGGACACTTTAGAGAAGCAAGCTCTTTAATGAAAGATTTCCCAAAGGGAATGGAAATTCAGAAGGCTTATATTTATTACATTTTTAGTAGTTCTTGTATTTCTGATATTTCCTTTCTGCTCGTGACCATAAACTCTGTATACAATTTATCTACAAGCAGGTGGACTGAGAGAAGATTTTATTTCTGACAAACACTGGCAGTGTTTCTCCTGCCTGAATAATAAATATAGATTTATGTAGTCACTGCTGCTGCTGTCAAGAAAATGCAGCTTTCTCAACAGAAACCCTCCACAAAGGCAAGCCAGACTTCTTTCCTTACTCATTTTTCTAAATTATTTCTAATGCTATGCACTTTTGCGTTCAGAGTACAAGTCCCATTGTGTGAACATCTTCAGATGATTGTTGTAGGTCCCTTCCAACTGAAATGGTCTGGTCTGGTCTGGTCTGTTCTATTCTGTGCTATGCTATGCTATGCTATGCTATTCTATTCTAAAAATAGACTTCTACTTAAAAACCCTGGGCTCTGGAGATAGATCTCTGCTGTCATTGAAGGCAAATTTCTAGCTTTCGCATGTGAAAAGGAAAGTGATGTGCTCTGATTTAATGTGACCCAAAGGCTTAGATAATAAAAAGGCATACTGAGCTACAAAGCTTATTTTTTAAATTAGGTGATTTTAAGTTAAACTACTGATATGGAGACAGAAGGGAGGAGGGAGGATGGCTTGTAGTGATTTTTTCCCTTGTCCAGCTTTTCTATACTTTAAGGAAATGTCCACGCAATGCATGGGGGTGAGCTGGGAAAGCCGTGTCAGGAGAATTCATCAGCTCAGAGAAACCTGGGAGCTGCAGCTCTTGAGAGGACCCTCCTGGGAACTCCAGACAGGGCCTGGCTGTGTTTTGGGAAGGGAACAGCTGGTGACTGTGCATCACCCTGCCTGCTTTCCTGTTGCCCTTTTCTTCCTCCAGGATTGTTGAGCCCCTTGATTCATCCCTTATGCTCGGAGAAAATGTTGCTCACTGAGGACTTGGACAGCTTCGTTTAATCTTCCCGGGGCTGTGCTCGAAGGCTTGAGCAAGTTGATACTAGCAACAGCTCTAATTTGAACCAGGCCCTTGTTGCTATCAATTCACACTGGTCAGAGGGTCACGCTCAGCTGGGAGAGCCAAAGCAGGCAGCCAAGGAAGGAAACGTGCAGGAACCAGAAACCCTGTGGGCACAAGCCCGATCTGGGCGTCACAGCCTGGGGTAGGTTGCATGGAGAAGGATGGGAGCTACTGGCACCATTTTAGCCCTGACTCAGAGAAATAAGCCTCTAAAGAGAGTGGTATGCCAACTTTAGTCCTGTCTCCTGAAATGAGCTCAATAAGCACCATAGGGATCAATGACACCAGAACCACCATGGGAGGCTCTTAAAATCATAGAATCACAGAATCATAGAATGTGTTGGGTTGGAAGGGACCTTTAAAGCCCATCTAGTCCAACCCCCCTGCAGTAAGCGGGGACATCTTCAACTAGATCAGGTTGCTCAGAGCCTCATCCAGCCTGGCCTTGAATGTCTCCAGGGATGGGGCCTCCACCACCTCTCTGGGCAACCTGTTCCAGTGTCTCACCACCCTCATTGTAAAGAACTTCATCCTAATGTCTAATCTAAACCTACCCTGCTCTAGTTTAAAACCATTGCCCCTCACCTATCGCTACATGCCCTTGCAAACAGCCCCTCCCCAGCTTTCTTGTAGGCTGGGGCTAGTAGGTTCATCCCTATGAGGAATTTGTAATGCTTGGAAAAGCCTTTCTGGGTCTTATTTGCCCCTGTGCACAGGATAACACTGAGCCCAGGCATCACAAGACACCTGAGCAGGACGTATCGCTGCAGCAGGGAGTACTCTTGGCTCCGTGGTGGCCCAGCGTGGGGGTTTTGCTGCTTGTCCCCAACCTTACAGAGACCGGCATGTGTCAGCTCAGGCTGAGCACAAAAGAAGGAGCACAGGAGAAAGTTACAAGGTCTTTTGAAAAGTAAATGTTATTCTTTTTCTGTTTTACAGCATTTAATAAATAAATATTCTCATCTTGCTAGCATTATCCCTGGTGCCTAGCTATACTGTTCCTGTGTGTGCAATATCATCCTGTTAAATGTCTGTTCTATGTGTGCACAGCATTTTCTGCTGAGCTCCTCATCGAGCAGAGGCACTGGCTCCAGACCTGCTGAGGACAACCTCCTGGTCCTCTGCAGCCCAGCCGCACTCCCTGTCCCCATCCCTGTCCCTGCTCCCCTCGCTGGGGTTCTGGCTCCCCTCCCTGCCTCTTATTTGTGCCAGGAGGGCAGTCACCACCCCTCTGTCACAGGCAGGGCTGGGCGCCCTGTCCTCCCGTTATTCCCCAGCATGAGCTATTGGGATGGGGACGTTTGCTGAGTGGGTTGTTGTGGTTTATTTTTTCCTGGAGGAGGAGATGAATGGAGGAGCTGACAGGTCGGCAGGTAATTGGGTTTGTCTCTGCTGCAGTGGCCTAAATGGGTGATGGATGGTCCAGCCGGGCAGGAAGGAGGTGCTGTCGTCCCCTGCTAACACATCTCCTGGGTTTTTTTTCTTCAGAAGACCCAGTTGCGTCAGGCAACCTCACACACCGTGTTTCCAGCTCCTGCGTGCTTGATCACTCTTCCAGAGCCACCTCTGATATGTACCTGCTGCCTGGTTTTGGTAGGGCTGGGCTTAATGCCTGCAGAGCCCAGACATGCCTCTTTCTGGCAGTAGCATCCAGTGGCTCATGTGCCTGCGCTGCTCCAGTTTGCTCTCCAGAAATTTCTGCTGGTCAGATGAGGAGAGAATGTGCGTGATTTGCTGGTTTAACTTCCCACAGATTACTTTGAAGACATCAGCCAAGTTGCAGCTGCCTTGTGGCTTTTGAGAAGAGTGCTAGGAGATGGCTGCAGCATGGCATGCGGCTGCTGGTTCTCAGCTGAGCCAGGGAAGCTGTGAGAGAGAGTGAGAGACACCGGGAAATGCTGCTGTGGGCTGTTTCACCATTGCTTCCCTGCGGAGGCAAACGCCACACGTCCCTCGACCTCATTTCCCGGCTCATCTGCCCACCACAAACACCCTGCAAGGACACCACATTTGATGAGTGGCGAAAGTTTTCCAGTTCTTGATCTCCCCTCTGCTGTCCTCTGCTGACTAAGCTGCTGCCAAGAGCAGGCATTGACTGTGGCACTGGCCACCACAGCCGTAGGGGGGATGTGTGTCGGTTCCCGGTGCTCTCCACCCTCTGTGCTGTGTCCTTACACAAGTGTTGGGGAAGATGCTTGACACAAATATTTTCCACTTAAAGCGATGAAACAGCCTTGATGACATCATTTGCCAAGCAGCTGCAGATAAACAAAGAGGTGTTTTGGTTTTGTTTTTTGTTTGAAAACAGGGCTACACGTTGTTTTCCTCCTACCAGACCCACACAAATCCCACGATGGCATCGGGCTTGGTGCCGGGGGAGTCGTGGGTGCCTGGGGCATGGAGGGTGTGATCAGGGCAGTAATGGCTTCACCGTGCATCTTCGCCTGGTTGGTGATGTCAGTAATAACACGGCTGATATGCCAATACACCCACACTCTGCAGGAGGATTTGGCTCCTTTCCTTCCTCCTCATAAGAAGCCCAAGTAACTGGTTGAACTGGATTGTCAAACCTGCTTCAGTCTGCTTCTCTTTGCCAAGCAAAACCTTCCAAACCTCCACACAACCCATGGGAAGGAAAATCGAGTGAGAGGGATGCATCAAGGGGCCCCAGGAAGGTGCTTTTCACAGCTTTTACCTTCTACCTGTTGAAACGCTGATGCTCCCAGGCAGATGTTTTGCCTTTCCAACATCCAGACAACTCTGGTATTTGAGCTGCTAAAAACAGAGCAAAGTACTTTCCAAAATGGTAGTGAATTGCTTTGGTCGCCCTGGATTTCTCAGCTTCCTTGCCTGCTTCGCTGAGCAACCATACTGCAAACTGTGATGCCAAACTTTCTGCGTGCAATGCCTTTAACCCCGGAGGCCTCCGATACGCTTTGGAGAGAGATGTTCTGATGGTATTGCATCATTCCTGAAAATTGTTCTCTGTAATAAGAGCCGAATTATATCTTAGAGCATGAAAACTTACCACTTCTCAAGACTGCTTGAGAGGTAAGGCATTATTTTACTGACTGCGGCATCTGACCTTTAGAAAAGCACAGAAGGTTGAACGGGAGGCAAGAGCCACCATGAAGACCTAAGTGCTGAAATGAAGGTTTTATTACAGATGTATTCCTACATCTTCTGTAAAGATTTATTTTTGTATAGACATAGATAAATTTCAGTTTGCACTTAATGTGCTTTCTCATTTGTTATTATTTTCAGGTATTTCACTCCCACATACAGCCTCAGAGCTACGCGGTGTCTTCTTGCAGTCACTGGTTGACTGCATCATAAGCATCTCTCTTGTGTTCACAGCCATGCATAGAAGTGATCTGAAAAGTCAGGGTCTGACACAAAGAGAATGTCAGAGGACGGATACGTCAGTCAAATTTTTTTTTTTTTTTTTTTTTCTTGTGTATGTGAAAATTGCCTTTATTTTTTCAGGAACAGCAAAGTGGTAGCGGTTCTTTTATTAGAATACAAGTAAAAACAATTTCACTGATTATGGTTAAGAATGAGACCCAAGAAAAACAACCTTTAAGTATAAACCTGTTTTCATGCTACTGCTCATTTCACAAAAGCCTGCTGGGTCGGGCGCTCTTTCTGGCAACCTGAGGGGGAGAGGGATTACATATTCCACATCAAGATGACAGAAAATACTTTAATTGTTTAGCTTGTTTTTCTTCGAGAACAGCTAAATCTTCATTGATTTTTCTGGAGATCAAAGCTGAACATGCATAACTGGAAAGAATAGCCCTAGGGAGAGCAGAAAAAAAATGCATGACACTTTACATTGATTTAGCCATTATGTTATACTGGACAAATGGAATACGGCAAGAAGAGCCATTACACATAGTTGTTCCCCAAGGTGGCCTTGATATTTACAAGTACTTACACACAATTACAGTTTTAAGTGCAGTAGCAAGTGGTAGAGCTCTGCCCTTCCGTTTTTATCTTTTAAGTCATAAAATTACACACAGTGCTTCTTAGTCATCCAAAAGATGCCACAAAGGTGGGAAAAGCACCACTATGTTCCGTTTCATAGGGGAGGTACTAAAAGGATGGAGAGAAAAATCCCTAAGCAGATACAAAGAAGAAGGAGGAAGGCTTTTTCACACAGAAGAGATGCTCCTCTGGGTCTTACTGACTGCTGGCAGCTGAGCTTTCCCAATTCCTCTAACTCCCAGTTCCTGGAGAAGACACTCAAGGTACTGCCTAAGGCACCAAAGAAGAAGTCAGGGTTCGAATTGGGGGTTGCCATTTCCAGGCTTCACATTTTGGGCAGTGGAGCATGACCAAACCAGCCAGCTGCTAAAAAATCTTTCCTGAACAGAAGGAAATGTTATATGATGATTATTTAAGATCCATCCAGTGATTTTAGAGAAAGAGTTGTCACCAGCAGATTCTCATCTCACTTTTTGTTCCCCATGGAGAAGGGACAAACTCAAGTTGCCTTTGATTTGATAAAACTATATTCAGGAGTCAGGGATGGGAAACACTGCACGCATCTCCTTAAAGAGCAATGCATTTGCTTTCAGCCCAGAAAACCTGGTAAGTCCTATTTAGGACTGACTCGCTTCTCAAACTTTTCTGCTCATAAACTCACCTCTATTCTTGATTCATTTGTGGGCTTTCAACCCTATCTTGCTTCCAGGATCATGAGTGAACTTCATATCCTACTTCATGTGATCATGAACCTCTTTTTGTATCTGGAAGTCTATGGTTATGCTAATGGCCTGAGCATTGATCAGCTGTCCATGTATCGAATACCCAAACTCTGCATGGTTTTGTCCATACTGCTAAATACAGTGAAGACTAGACTAGTGTTTCTGGAGACTAAAAACTCACAGCCTCAGCACCACGCTGCTTTGGGTGTTCACACTGCTCAGGGATAGTCCTTCTGTAGGAGATTTCTCTTGGAAAAAGCTAGTTGAAGAGATCCAAATTGGAGCCAGGAAGCGAGCTCAGAGTGTGGACAAACGCATGGGTGATCCAGTGCTTGAGCTCTCTCGCTGGATCTCCTTTACTCAATATAGGAGCATCCTTTAAGCCTGCTTGTTCTTACACTTTTAGTTCTACTTGTTTATGTGTTTTTCACGTAAACAAGTATGGGCCTTGGCCAGCAAAGGTACCTGTTTCTTAGACAAAGCTGAAGTTCTACTGTAGCTCTCTTGTATGGGGTCATGGACATGGACAGCCTGGGCTAAGTGTAGTCTTCTAAGAGTCACTTGTGCTTAATGGAAGTACCACTGGGGTTCAACTTCTGCCTGGTGCAAAGGCAAGGGGTGGAAGACAGAGGACAAGGGAGGTCTCAGATGACCACCTGTCCCATCTCCTGACTGACCCAATTCAACTGTGCCCCTCTCTGCAGACTGTACCTGAGAAGGAAGGGAGGGATAGATAGACAGACAGACAATCTGTTTGACGTGTTAAATGCCTGAACTGCCCTGTTCCCTGGGTTGTTTACTGTCCTTCCTAGCAAATCTTTAGAAGAGAGCAACAGAAAAACTGTGAGCTAGAGCTGCCAGAAACATGGCAGAAGATGAGGAGGACAAGGATGGTCACGTCATAGACGTGTTGATCACGGTTGCCTTTGAGGTTGAAAGGGATACCACCAAGTGCATGATATGACTACAGTAACGCCTGGATTGTTTTCAGGACTTTCTGTCTTGTCACCAAGTCCCACTGAGTTCCATTTGACTCAATAAAATCCATAATTGCTGTCCATGGCATCCACTCTTTTCCTACCAGTGCTTCCGCGGGTATTTCCCTGTAATACACCTGCACTGCACGCTTGCCCTCCTCCTCTTTCCCAGACACCCTCTTTGCATAAGCAAGGCATGAAGACCCTACCTCTGCTAAAACATTATCTGCTTTGTTCTGGGGACATTTGCAGGGTGAGCATCAGGACACTGGTTATCACCTCACCTTTGCTCAAGGACTGTATCAGGTTCAGGCCCTTGCCCACGGTCCCCACCTGAGCTCCGTTGCAGGCATGGCTTTGCCTGGCCATGTCCCCACTGAGCCCTTGCTCCTCCTTGACAGTGAGTGCCCTCACTCAGGACACGAAAACAAGAAGGGGCGAGGGTCTTTTAATCTGTTTGTCATTGTGAAGTATTTGCAGATCTGTGGAACAATGAGTCATCCTATGCTTTGTCTCCATAATGGTCTCCTCCAATTAACCGCACTGGGTCCTGTGACACCTTAGCTTATGTAATTGCCTGAAGGTATAGGTGTAGGGCTGCACGCTACCGAGCTGCTGCTCCTCTGCCCCAGTCATGGCATCCTGGTTTTGTTGGACCGCTGTGCGATAAAGGCTTCATTCACTCTGTAGTGCTGTTGTTCCCTTCCAAGTGGCTCTTATGTTTCCTCTCCTTTATTGCACTGCTGCAAGATCTTTATTACGGGGAGCTAAAATAGAACTAATTCATTGTTTGCTAACAACCCCAGCGTTTGTGAGGCAGCTGCAGGCTTACTCTCTACAAAATAAAGAATTCCCATCATTGTAGGCCTGACTTGGCCCTCTCTGGAGCCAGGAGGACTTTGTTTTGATATTAATTAAGCCTCAGATGCTGAGGCTGATACCAGCAAAAGACCAAGCCCAGCTTTCAAAAGTATTATACAGGATAGACAGAAGTACAGTTGCTTCAGAGCTGGGTATTGGACATTCTGGTCAGTGGGGCTGATCATAATATTCACAGCCATGGGTTGCCCTCCTAGAGATGATGCTGTTAATTAGCACGTGTTTTGCCTGCTGGAAGCCAGTCTCTGCTCTGTAGAAGAGCCACATGAGCAAGCAATTGTACCTGATGTTTTATGTCCCCATCCCTGGAGACATTCAAGGCTAGGCTTGACGAGGCTCTGAGCAACCTCATCTAGTTGAAGGTGTCCCTGCTCACTGCAGGGGGGTTGGACTAGATGGCCTTTAAAGGTCCCTTCCAACCCAACACATTCTGTGATTCTACAGAACTGAAATAAGTTTGTCACCGCAACTCTGCTGAAAGGAGTATTGGGCAGGCAATGAAAAATACAGAGGAACTGCCTGGTGTAATTCTGCAGCCCAAAGTACATGGCATAACTTCAACTGCAGCTGATGGTTTTGGGGTTGGTTCTCTCTCCTGAGAGCGTCACCAGCTATAACGATTCTATTCCCAGACATCAATCCCTGTTGATTCGTATGGTTGGCCACTATTTTGGGCAGTGATGTCCTGAATTTCCAGGTTGGCTTCTCAGGCTCTTAGATGTCCGTAAATTCCAGATGAATGCCCTTTGTGGATATATAGTGGATCTGCTTCTTCCCTGACACTGGAGAGCAATTGTGCCAGTGTTGGTATATTGAATGGTCTGAGAGGAGACCCTGGCAGTCTTGTTTGAAATTGTTTGGGATAATCTAGTAAAGTTGACCAAGTTTTGGGAAGGACATCTAGATTTCCATGAAGTTTTCAGTTACTTCAACAGACTTAAGTCTACTTTACCAATTGCAAAGCAAGCCTGTTCATTGTTGTGACTGATTTGGCCCGATTTCATGAACAGCATGTGGTTTTGGAGGGGCCTTTAATTTTTAAGGAATGGTCTGTGTTTGACAGCTTTTCCTCCTGGGCTGCATCCTCCATCCAGTGTTACTGGAGCTGCACCGGTTCGCACACAGCACCAAGGGAAATGACCCAGTGATTCTTGGACAAGGAATTTGGTGAGATTTTGCTCTCAGCTTCCCTAGTGCATCTCTGCCCACATGATATTTTTGCTGTAACTAAGTGTAATTTGCAATAAATATCTGCTCAGGTACAAAACAATCACCTAGCTCATAAAAGGTCTCCAGTTAAATTGCCCATGTTTGTGTGGAAGTGTTTTCTTTTCCGCTGGCAAAGAGTCCTTATAAGGAGTAATAACACTGAAGAATCTGTAAAAGAAAAAATGTTTATCGAAGGTTTACTATTTCACAGGTTTTACTGTAGAATCATTTACGCAAAGCTGTGAGTCACAAGCTGAAGTTCAATGTCTGAAATTGCTGGCAGAGTGAATGAATTTTGTGCATGACAAGGAGATCAGTAATCTGCATGCATTACAGTCAATTCATAATTGCTTTAAAATCACATGGCAAATGATTATAATTAGGACAGGAGCTGTTAAAATCAAGAACAAAAGAAGGCCAGAATCTGAAGCTATTTACTGCTGCCTTTCTCCTCCTTGAAGATTTATGAAAGACGTCCTAACTCCTAACTGAAAAGCACAACAAAAATCATCAGTGCCCCTCCCAACCGCTGCGATGTCAGTAAGTTTGGCAGAAATGGCTGTGAAGTGCAACATCTACCCATGGAACATGTCACAGGGACCTAGGCATAAAGACCCAAAATAGATAGGTCTGGACAGCAATAACTTCGTTGTCTTGCCTGGATGGTCAAGCCTACCTAGCAAATTGAAATGACCTCTGTCTGCATCCGGGCTGTGCAATATCTATTAATACAGACCTTCCTCTGAGATGTTCTGTCTCTAGTAGCGGGGAGAACAGTTGTCTGTGTGTACAGGGAACGTCTCCACGGGTGAAAGATGCCTTAGGAAAGTACATGTCACTCCTGAAAGAGGTGACCATCCGTCAGCCCCGCAGACTGGAGGAGGACTGAGACCACAGCTAAATGGCTAGAAAAAACAGAACAGGATGAAATCTTGAAAAGAGAGACTTTGGTGATAGAGGCTAAAAGCAACCAAACGCCCATTCCCCAACCCGCCTTTCCCCGTGTGTTAGTGCAGACAGTGATCGACTGTTAGTCAATGGGTTAATGGAGTGGCGGGTGGTGCGGAGACACAGTCCCCTCCTGTGAGGTGTTCAGTGCCCCAGGACTTGGTGAGAGATGGCAGGTTCTCCTGGCGAGGTGTGGAGCTGAGGGAGGCACCTCAAACACACGCGAGGTGGTGATGCAGCACAGCAGCAGCTGAAACGTTGCCCAGAGTTTTGAAGCCATCAGAGCAAAGGCAAATTTCTAAGGCGGGGGCTTCATTTCAAGCTACGGCAGTTGCCTCTGGGTATTTGTGGTTTATCGGCAGGGTGGGAGGCAGGGCCCACACGAACAAGGGCCATGGGGCACTGCGGCCCCATTGCTGCCAGCCGGCAAGCTCCCCCAGCCCCATGGGAGTGAGAAACTTTCTGAATATGGCTCTGCACGGGAGAAGGATGCTGACTCCGAGTGCGTAGGCATAACTGAATCAAAGAAGTGAACTCACCCAGTTTACGGCAGCTGCTACAGATCATTATTTAACTGAATCAGAGCAGAGCGAATGCTTCCTACCCCATAAATCCAGATGAACCTGATTAATTCCTGGGAGATTTTGTTATCAAGAGATTATATTTGCTCTTCATTTGAGGATTTGTTTGAGGGTCTTTTTTTTGGCAACATCAGCTGTTGGGCTGAGGCTGCTTTCTCACCTGTGTAGCTATCCCCAACACTATGCTCGCTTTGTCATGGACATGTGGTGGCCACAGAGGTGACAATTTGGCCATGTCAGCCCAGGAAGCAAGGCCACAGGCTAAACCCTGCTAAGAAGGGGGGCATTGCCCACCCCACTCCTGGTCCATGCTGCAGCAGAAAACTCCTTGCTCTGCATTCAAGAGATGCCAAGACTTTGGTATCCCAGCTTCGATTCTGCTCTTAACTGCAACCTCCATCCCAAACATATGCCCAAGAGAGGGCCAATATTTTCTTGTCACAGATGAGACAGAAATCATATCAGCAGGTCCTTGCTGCTGCCAGGAAAACATGAGTCTCCTGGCTGGGAGGCTGCTGAAGTCCCTCAATCAAAGAAGTTTTCTCTCTTCTAACGACTCTTGGATGACACAGCAGCCCCTCTTACCTGCTGGCATGCAGTGCACATGAGAATTGTTTTAGGGCCCCTCTAATGTGTGCTAAGAAGAGATTAATCTGAGGAAGGGCCCTCGTCTTTCCTTCTGAGGCTCTGACTAGGAGGACTTTCTCCAGGTGACATTCTGTGTCACACCTTTTTGCTGTCAGCAAGCTGATGCTCCTGCCAGATTTCCCCTTCCTTCTGCCGTGCCCTCTGTAGTAAGGGAAGAGGAATGGCTAATTTTTGCCTGCAAGAGGCTGACCCCCATTCTTTTCCTAGAATTAAGAGTACTCGTCAGATATTTTGGTGGAGAGTTTAATAACCTTCCTGAATAGCACAAGGAGCTCCAGGGCCTGGAGGCATCATATTTAATGCTAACAATCAAGCACGCTGTCATGACTAGATTTAGCATCCCTGTCAGCCACACAAGAACTAGAGAAAAGAAACTTCATTAGGATGGGTGCGTTTTCATTGATAACAAAGCCATGCAGTGCAGGATCCAGACTGATCCTCTTTCAACAGGTGTGTGCAAGTCACTGCAGCTGTTCCCAGGATACGAAGAGTTTGGAGTGATGCCCAGAGGTCAAGGTGCTCTGACAGAGCTCAGCAGCAGTGAGGCTGTGCAATGTGCCCGTCTTGGCAGATGCAACTGGTTTGATGACTACGGAGACAAAGCCAGCGAGGAAGAAGTGTATGTGCTGTCAATCACCAGTGTAAAACCAGATGTTGCGAAGTGTGAGCAGCTGGGCACCAACCCACCTCTCTGCTGTGAAGCTGATCTGCAGGCTCTGAAGGTAGTTTAAAGTCATGTGTCCTAAAGAATTGCTGCCTGGGCAGTTGTTCATTGCTGGGGTTGTATGCTTATCATTTAAGATCAGAAAGGCTTTTTCCATCGTGGTCTTATCAAAGTCCTTATATCTGTTTCTCAAGCCTTTCTTGCAGGCCAGGCTTGATATATCACATTATGGTACAGCTCTTGTGCTTGTTTCTTTTCTTCTTTTCCCCAAGTCTAGAACAAGATTAGCCTCCAATGAGGCATGGTAGTTTCGTAAGAGGGAAATAGTACTCTAGGACAGATTTAATCCAAAATTCACAAGCTTGTATGGGCTCTGTTCATCTATTGGAGACCAACAATCAGCAAACCAGACACAGGCAATGAGTTTTTTAATGTTATCTGTAAGACAGGTACTTGTGAAGTCTAGCCATGTTTCCAGCATGCACTTGGAGCAACTGGACTTTTGTTTCCTTCTAGACAAGAACAGTAATGGGCGAAGTAAATGAATGGGATGGGATGGGATATCTACATCCCATCTGACAGCAGCACAGCAAAGGTTCAAAGGGGCCTCTTACAATCTCAGCTACATCCTTCAAGTCAGTTCAGTGTGGCTCAAGCAAACTGGGGCAGGGTATATCATTATTCAGAGGGACTTTAAGGCTGCAGTGGGCTTAAAGGAACCAGAAAGAAAGGAAGGAAGTAGCAATACATGCTATGGAGCACTCTTCAGGAGCACATTTCTTCATCTGAACCTTGAAGACTAAATCTGATTTTATTCCCTGACTTCCTTTCAAGTTGTGAAAAGAGAGCTATGAAAATGAAAGCCAAAAAAGAAGCCAGTCTGGAAGAGGTCTAACACTGTCCATAAGACCACAGGATGTCAGAGTGCAGTTGGACTCTTATTGACACAGACGGGGTGAAACATTAAACATGATGTAAATGTTTGAAAAGGATCACATCTCATGGAAAAGTTATCCTGCAGATGTTCCTAGCGCCTCTTCATACGTGGCATGTAGACAAAGATTCCCCAAGGATATAAATATTAACCATCTAATGGGACAGACTCAAAAGGAAATTCCTGTCCAGAGCACCTTTGGTTGCGGAGGAAGATGCAAGTCCAGTTGTTTATTCAATAGGCACGTCATTAGAGAAAGCACACTGCTGAAATAGCTGGGCTGCTCTATGCAGTGTCATGCATTATTACTTTGAGTTATACAGATTTAAAGTTAACTTCTCTGCCTCCTGCCAGCAAGATTCCCAGTCTCACATACCAACACAGTTCATGCGCAGGGTAGATTTATTGAATTTCTCTCAACTAGCGTCTACCCAGCCTCATTTGTTTTAGTCTTAGGTTTTCCTGGGGTGGCAAAGGCATAGATTTCTGCATTTTTGAGGAATGTTTAAGCAATTTCCAGGAAACAGATGCATATCTGGACGTGCTCTAGCATTACCTAAATGGTCCTCAAGAAATAGGCAGCAGATGTTTTAGAACAGAAAACCCCAGCATTTCACAAACAGTCTCAAGTTCTGTTTATTTAAAAAAATGTACTTAATAAGTCCATTGTGAGCATAATCATAAATAAAGTAAACTGGATGCATTTGCTATGACACTTTTATCTGGAACTCTTCCTGATTTTGTTTTCTTTGGAGTTCAGCGAGAGCTGAAGACCCAAAAGGTGACCTTCATAACTCATTAATCATCACAAAACACTTCCTTGAGGGAAAGAAATATGAAAGGTATGTGCAGTGCTGAAAGAGGGTGGCTTGCTTCACTGGAGATCTGAGAGTCTGGGCTCCCAGCCAGAGGATGATTTTTCTTAAAGAAATGGTCCATCCAGCCCCCACGTGCACGGTGGGTCCATCCAGCCTGGTGTGCATGGTTGCTCCCCCTCTGCCCTGCCTGCATCTCCCAGGCTGACACCTCCTGTAAGGGTCAGGGCTCACCTGAAATGGATGAGACAGTGCCTTAGCTTATTACTCCAGCTATGGCTTAGCTCTAAACACTGTCACCTCCACCAGAGACTGTCCTTGCCCTGCTCTTCATCAGACAGTTCCCAGCACAGCCCTTCTCCTTCTGAGCCTCCGTTTGGTCTCTGACTACACCTATGCAAGTAAACCAGAAAGGGACAGGACATGGGCTTTGACCACCGGCCTGCAGCTGTCCTGGTGGGATACTTAGCAGCATGCCGCCTGGCATGGTTTTGTGTCCTGGCAGCTATCCCTCTGTGCAGCAAATGCATAGGCGACCCAATGTACAGAGAGACCCAATGGACTGTATGTGCCTATACCTTAGCTGTAGATGAAGGCAGGTTAGCCAAGCAAATGCAAGCTATGTTGTGCCACTTGCCCTCAAAAGCTGGAGAAGAGGCCTTGGATGTGTTCACGTCACACATAGAGTTGCAGTTAATGGTGTTGCCGTGCATTGACCCTGTCTGGATGCCAGATGGCCACCAAGACATTCTATCACTCCCCTCCTCAGCAGGATGGGGTGGGAGAGAAAATAAGATGGGGAAAAAAACCTTGTGGGTCAAGATAAAGGCAGATTAATAAAGCAAAAGCAAAGATCACACACGGAAGCAAAGGAAAACAGATTTATTCTCTGCTTCCTATCAGCAGGGGATGTCCAGCCACTTCCAAGCAAGCAGAGCTTCAGTACACGTACTGGTTGCTCTGGAAGACAAACATTGTGAATAACGAATACTGCCCCCCCCCCCCGGCCTTCCCCCCCGGCCCTTCCTCCTCCTTCCTCCTAGCTTTTATTGCTGACCCGACATCATATGCTATGGAATATCTCTTTGGTCAGTTTGGGTCAGCCACTCTGGCTATACCCCCTCCCAAGATCTTGCCCACACCCAACCCTACTGGTAAGAGAGGGAATGTTGGCGACACATCTTTGATGCTGTACGAGCACTGCTCAGCGGTACCCAAAACACCTGTGTGTTACCTACACCTTTCTAGCTACCCATACAAAGCACAGCACTATGAGGGCTGTTATGGGGAACATTAACTCCACCTCAGACAGACCCAATACAGGGGTTCTTCTGCACTACCCTAGCACTTGGTTGCTCTTCAGAAAAACAGAGACAATCTGTTCTGGCACAGAAGTGACTAAAGGAACAATCAGATATCTTAGAAGAAAACTTCTTTGGACTTTTGGGCTCAATAACACAAAGCTCTTGATATCTCAACTCATGATAAGATAAGCCTGACAGAAGGAAGAGCCCAGATCTACCACCATCTTGGAGATGAGGCTGCTCTTGTGCTGTGTACGGATCTTTCAAGGATCTCAGGAGCCGCCCCACCAGTGATGCCAGCAGGAAGCCCAGGTTTCCCCACCATGCACAGAACAATGGCTACTCTGGTTTGGTGAGTCCACATGCCATCTGCAACTGGGGTGGGATGGCAGCTCCACTGGCACACACCATTTTCCAGCATAGGACCTCTGTGTGTCCTCCACTCCTCCCCCATGCATCTTCCTGCTCTCTACACCATGCCTTTGACCACTTCACTATCTGACTAGTGCAGATGAAGCCTGTGGTGAGTGTTGCAACTGCTTGCATGGTCTCCTGGAGTTCAAACACACTGATACTGTTTTTCCCCACAGATGTCACATCTTCAAGCCTGAGCTATTTGAAGCAGTCACCAACATCTGCCTGCCTTACCAGTGCTGTACAACCAGACATTAAAAATNCACACACGGAAGCAAAGGAAAACAGATTTATTCTCTGCTTCCTATCAGCAGGGGATGTCCAGCCACTTCCAAGCAAGCAGAGCTTCAGTACACGTACTGGTTGCTCTGGAAGACAAACATTGTGAATAACGAATACTGCCCCCCCCCCCCGGCCTTCCCCCCCGGCCCTTCCTCCTCCTTCCTCCTAGCTTTTATTGCTGACCCGACATCATATGCTATGGAATATCTCTTTGGTCAGTTTGGGTCAGCCACTCTGGCTATACCCCCTCCCAAGATCTTGCCCACACCCAACCCTACTGGTAAGAGAGGGAATGTTGGCGACACATCTTTGATGCTGTACGAGCACTGCTCAGCGGTACCCAAAACACCTGTGTGTTACCTACACCTTTCTAGCTACCCATACAAAGCACAGCACTATGAGGGCTGTTATGGGGAACATTAACTCCACCTCAGACAGACCCAATACAGGGGTTCTTCTGCACTACCCTAGCACTTGGTTGCTCTTCAGAAAAACAGAGACAATCTGTTCTGGCACAGAAGTGACTAAAGGAACAATCAGATATCTTAGAAGAAAACTTCTTTGGACTTTTGGGCTCAATAACACAAAGCTCTTGATATCTCAACTCATGATAAGATAAGCCTGACAGAAGGAAGAGCCCAGATCTACCACCATCTTGGAGATGAGGCTGCTCTTGTGCTGTGTACGGATCTTTCAAGGATCTCAGGAGCCGCCCCACCAGTGATGCCAGCAGGAAGCCCAGGTTTCCCCACCATGCACAGAACAATGGCTACTCTGGTTTGGTGAGTCCACATGCCATCTGCAACTGGGGTGGGATGGCAGCTCCACTGGCACACACCATTTTCCAGCATAGGACCTCTGTGTGTCCTTCACTCCTCCCCCATGCATCTTCCTGCTCTCTACACCATGCCTTTGACCACTTCACTATCTGACTAGTGCAGATGAAGCCTGTGGTGAGTGTTGCAACTGCTTGCATGGTCTCCTGGAGTTCAAACACACTGATACTGTTTTTCCCCACAGATGTCACATCTTCAAGCCTGAGCTATTTGAAGCAGTCACCAACATCTGCCTGCCTTACCAGTGCTGTACAACCAGACATTAAAAATCTCAGCTCTTCTTTTGTAGGTCACGTTGCATTAGAAAGCGTGGCCGAAGCTACAGATCTGTAGAACTAGCATTATACTCCTCAGTCCATACTTGGACATCAAAATAAAGCAGATCAGTCTTTAAAGGCACACAGCACTGCAGTTCTCCCTGATTCTGTCAGTTGTTCACTTAAAACTCACCTACCAACGGTCTTGTGAGGCTGGGGAGGTCCCTGCTGGCTGGAAGATAGCCAGTGTTATTCCCATCTACAAAAAGGGTGTGAAGGAAGACCCAGGGAACTACAGATCTGAAAAATTATGGAGAAGATTATACTGAGTACTACTGAAAGGCATTTAAAGAATAATGCAATCATCAGGCACAGTCAGCCTGGGTTCACAAAGGGAAAATCCTGTTTAACTAATTTTATATCCTTCTATGATAAGGTCACCCACCAAGTGGATGAGAGTAAGGCAGAGCATGTCATTTTTCTGGATTTTAGAAGGTTTTTGATACTGCATCCTTCTGGACAAGCTGTCCAGCTGTGGGATGAGTGGGTTCACAGTGTGCCAGGTGAAGAACTGGCTGAAGAGCAGAGCTCCAAGGGCTGTAGTGAATGGGGCTACATCTGGCTGGTGACCAGTCACCAGTGGTAGTGTTCTTGGTTCAATTCTAGGGCCAGTTCTGTTCAATATGTTTATCAGCGATCTGGATGCAGGAGTTGAATGCACCATTAGCAAGTTTGCTTATTATACTAAACTGGGAGGTGCTGTTGCCTGTCTTGAGGGACAAGAGGCCTTGCAGCGGGATGCCCCAAGCCTGCCAGTGTTTAAGAGGCACTTGGTCAGCCCTGAATTGGTCAGGGAGTTGGACTGGATGATTGTTTTAGGTCCCTTCTATTCTATTCTATTCTATTCTATTCTATTCTATTCTATTCTATTCTATTCTATTCTATTCTATTCTATTCTATTCCGTTCTAATAAGAACGAGAATATGATCGGCACAGTACAACTCTTCGTAACTCACCAATTATCTGAAGTAGCTCCTTGTTTCCTCAAGCAAGTCTCCTTCTAGCCTAGCTTGCTACAGAAATCAAACTCTTGTGATACCATGGTTTAGGCAGAACAGGACGTGTGCATGTGTTCCTCCTTATTTTTGCACTATCAAACTGTGATTGACATGACCCAATGTGTCCCAGCGCTCAGTTTTTACAAGTTTCACAAAAATAAATGGCAAAATATAGGAGAAAAAGAGACCCTGTGAATGTGGGGAAAGCAGGAGAAAGGGACCAATGTCTCTACAGATACCAAGGAAGCTCTACTGGAGAGGTACATTAGGACTATCTCAGCCACTGGAAAAAGTCCTGGAGGTGGCACAAAATAATCCAATGACCCAGCATAAACCCCATAGGAAACCAGTCCTACACTGCCTGCTGGCCACTTCACCTCTGTTTCCACCAGAAGTCATATTTTCTCAGAGCAAACCTATCACCAAAGTTATCTTCATCCCCACACTTGTCCAAGTGCTCTTTTTAAGCTGGAGAGAAGATAACAAAAATGTGTCTTGGCTTGGAGGAACATGAGCTCCTTCTGGAAAGTTAAAGCCCCAGACATTTGCAGGGAGGAGAAGCACAGATACAAGACCACATCTGGAGACACTGAGGTGATAGTGGGCAGCGAATCAGACAAATATTTGCAAGAAAACAAACACCCCTTGAACTCCATTCACACACAGGCATTATGCCACAGAAAAATGAGTGAAAAGTCCTTGTTTTAATGGTCTTGATGCAGAATAGACAGAGCCCTCTGGTCCTGCTCCAGCACAGCAGCTGAGCAAGGTTTTAGTTTAAGGGCATGTGTAACCTCAGTAAAGCAAGTAGGATTACTCACGAGCTTAAAGTTAAGCGCAGGTTGAAAATTGCTTCTCTGGGCATGGGCCAGGGTGCTTCCCATGCAGGTCAGCCGTGCTGCCTTCACAGCTTCTGGGAGTGTACGCTGGGCCCTGAGGCCACCGTCTTGGTGGGATGACAGAGCCCAGAGGAAAGCCACAGTATCAGGAGTGATCAGCTTATAAGGGAAAATCATAAAGCTAAGTCGGGTTTGTCTAAAATATAACGCAGTGTGTGGGCAGATGTGAAAATAGTCTGTAGATATCTGTAGAGAGTAAACACCATTGATAGAGAAAAATTGCTTAGGCAAACACAGTGGCAGCGTAATTAGGGTAAATGAGAGGAAATTAAGAAAAGGAAAATTCAAATTAAACACTAGGAACATACTACTGATGAGAGAGTTTATACTGTGAAACTGCTGTCTGTGGTTCTGCTAACTTCTGCAGTTCTGCTTCTCATAAAGTCATCAGGCTGGAATTGAGCAAATTAACATTAATGTTGTGGATTTTTAATTTGTTTTAGTTTTAATTGAAATGTCCTTGCACGGTTCAGTGTACTCCTGTTACACATCAGACCACTCAACGCCACCTCTACAAGAAGGGAGATAATGAGCCAAATTGTGCTGTCAGTGATACCAGTATCAATCTTCTTCACCTTCACTGGTTTTGGGTAAGTGACATTGGAGCAATGGAGATCAGATGCTGTTCCAGGCTATTCGGGTTTAAGTGATGTAACACATTTTGAATGTCTCCTTTTTCTTTTTTTTTTCATCTTTCAGTGTCAAAGATCTTATTATACCTTCACATAATTATTTCTATCATCTAAAAATAGTTGCCATTTTACAAAATTTTTCACACAGCTCTTTAGCGTGGTGAAGCACACCACACCCTGAGATTTTAATATGAGCAGTCTGCCTAAATCTTGTGTGTCATCTTGTGTGTATCATCACAACAAAAGATGGGTCCTGGTACCACAGCCTGCAGTGAAGGGGCTCCTGCCATTACCTGTGGCTTTGTGTTTCAGATTGCTGATGGCTTTGCTTTCACAGAGGACACGTTGTTGGTTGATCGGCCCCTGGATACAGATCCATGGGACAATTTGGTCCCAATTGGAGGGCTCCAAATGCCTGTGATGGCCAGATGATGGTGTCTAGAAGAGTTTGCGATGAAACCATCATTCCTTGGCAGCGTTGCATCCCAGCTTTAGGTAGGGCATATCCTGCTTCTGCTCCCATCCTTGTCTTTTAATTCTGTTTTTACTTCCACACAAATAGAGCTCAAATAGCCACCATCCGGGGCCCAGACTCATGGGCACATATGGCCGTCAGAGCAAGCTGTGCAGAGGAATCATTCCCACTAGCACCGTCAGCTCCTGTTTGCCTAGAAACCCTCCATGGATCTCTTGGGGATGTTTCACCAGAGTTGGGTGAGCACCATGCTGTCCTTACCTGGGAGCTATTGTGCAAGGGTGAGGAGAAAGCCCAGCCCAGCCCATGTGTGTGGCACGTCCCCATCCCCAGCATAGAATCACAGAATCATAGACTGGTTTGGGTTGGAAGGGACCTTAAAGATCATCTAGTTCCAACCCCCTGCCATGGGCAGGGACACCTCCCACTAGACCAGGCTGCTCAGAGCCCCATCCAGCCTGGCCTTGAACACTTCCAGGGATGGGGCATCCACAGCTTCCCTGAGCAACCTGTTCCAGTGCCTCACCACCCTCACAGGAAAGAATTTCTTCCTAATATCTAATGTAAATCTACCCTTTTTCAGTTTAAAAACATTACCCCTCATCCTATCACTCCACCCTCTGATAAAGAGTCCCTCCCCATCTTTCCTGTAGGCCCCCTTCAGGTACTGGAAGGCTGCTATAAGGTCTCCCTGGAGCCCTCTCTTCTCCAGGCTGAACAACCCCAACTCTCTCAGCCTGTCCCCATAGCAGAGGTGCTCCAGCCTTTGGACCACCTTCGTGGCCCTGCTCCAGCCCCCCCAGCCTGCTGCAGGGGCAGAGGGGCAGTGGGTCCCTGCTCTGCCAGGGAGGGTGCAGGGCAGCGGGGTGACCCCAGAGCTCTGCAGATGCTCCCCCTCTCCTGGTGGGACTTAAAACACTGAAAGCGCAAAGTGTGTTTTATGGCTTGATTCATTGCTGTGAGTAACTTTCTCTGCTATTTGCCTCCTCGGGGTTGCTAGAAGAAGCTGCCATGAGAGCATGGTTTGAGGCTTTGTTTTTCTTCTACAGCAATCCTTTTCTTGGCAGAAATGCCTCCCGTCTACACAAGCAGCTGGTGACTGAGCAAATAATTCCAGGGGAGCTCAGTTTCTGAGGAAGCGTTGCATGTGCCCCTTACTGTAACACTCCATAAACACTGGTGTCACTGCGAGAGCGGACGGCAGTTATCGCTGTGTTTCATGATAAACACAGATGGTGTTTATGTTTAAATATGCCAAATGTGGTAATGAGAGCAAACTTTGAAAGGATTTATTTTTATGTTGTTTCCATTCTGGCCTCTGATAATTAAGGCTGCTGTGACCTGCCTTTTGGAGGAGGAAAATATATTTATGCAGTGCTATTCAGGTTTCTAAAATAACTCAGGGAGGTTTTGTTTGGTTTTTGATGAAGGACACTGAGCTCCTTTTTCCCAGGAGGTTTTATTGCCCCGTATTGAAAACTAGACCAAGATTTACAGGGATAATCTGGCCATAGATTTATGCACATTTTAACTGCTTCGAAAACATCCTTTTAAAAATTATTATCCTTTTTTATTCCAGAAAAATGAGGTTAATGTACGAGTTGGAAAAGTTTTACACTATTCTATGTAGGTTGTTACTCCACGCTCATGCAGTAGCGTTGACCACCAGCGAGGAGCGTGTTCAGCCATGTGTCTGTCTTCTGGGGCATGTCTCTCCCCGCCTCTGGAGGCGAGTGTGCCGGGAAGCCCTATTTCAGGTAAACACTGACACATGCAAGTAGGCACACGAGTGTTTATGCTAGAGGCAAGATCTAAGAAACAGGTCCTACACCCTGTGAAGAAGGTGACGGTATTTCCCAGAGCTCCCTCCACAGCTCTGAGCATCCCTGCTCTCCTTGTCCCTAAGGGAAGGAGCTCCCTCTCCGGAGGGGACGATCTGGGGTTGCTTCACACACACGTTGCTACCAGCCCTCTCGGAGGAGACCCTGCTTCTCTGCAAAACAAGCACAAAACTTCCCCCAGATTATGGTCTTGAAAACCGGGACTAAATCCACGTAAGGCTGCTCTGGAAGGGCAATCCAATGGCCTGAGCTGGAGACAGCACGCCTGTTTGTCTTCTCTCTTCGGGCCAACGCATGAGGACTCTTTCAGAGCTAACACAACCTTGTGCCACCAGCACTGGATGCTTGACCTCAAAGAAATGGGCTGTGACATTTCAGTGGGGTCAGAGTGGGAGAGATGCTAATGTGGCATATCAAGCAAGCTGTGACAGACAGCTCCGGAGATGCTTTTCCTCCGAGGACCCGGTACAAGCCATGCTGGTTGTGGGGCCTCAGGATTTAAATTTTGATCCTTATTATCCCACTGTTTTATTGCACTAAAGGTCACAGACTCCCAGGTACCTCTTCTGTTATCCAATATAACCTGTAGCAGAGCCTCGTACACCGAATTCTTAAATAGCTGCACCTAAATGTCACCATTGTGGGAGGAGACTGCGTGCTCCGAGGCTGCATGCTCTGTTGGTACAGAGCTACTGCAGGGACAGCAAACTAAGCAGAATAAAAGAAAAAAGTACCATCTCTTTAAATAATTTCAAAATTTTGAAATAATCCTGAGGTGACTATATAATGCAAAGAGATTTTCAACCATTTTGACTTCCAAGAATACTGGTTTCTTAAAGGAAAGCAAAAGTCTCACTGCATATTTTGTGTCTTTGAGATAAAAATAATATTTTAAATCTTTATTTTCTCTTCCTGTTGCTTGCAGATACAGCGAGGAAGCCGCTAGGGTGGTTATTTCTTCTACAGTTATTACCATTTAAATCGTGGCTGACAAGAGCTTTGTGTAATGGTGCTTTCAGGATCCTATAAGACAGCAGCTATGTTAGAGACAGCTGTATCCGTTTTCTTCTCTACTTCAGCCTGGCATCTATAGCTGTATTTATAGACTTGCACA
The DNA here is from genome assembly GCA_013400135.1 of Rhinoptilus africanus. Lineage (NCBI taxonomy): Eukaryota > Metazoa > Chordata > Aves > Charadriiformes > Glareolidae > Rhinoptilus > Rhinoptilus africanus. Next base: position 48,097 of record VXBO01007537.1, on the reverse strand, counting down.
AGAGGCCTGATTTCCTGCACTGCCAAGCATCTTCAGCTTCCACCTTTGAAAATGAGCATGGATTAGGGGGCTGAACACTGGAAGCTGGAAATATTGACTTCCATGGCTACCTCAGCACCACGGCATCAATCGGCAAGACACCCAAATGCAAATTACAGACCAGGAGCTGCTAATCATGCCCATTTCTTTTCCAGTGCTACACATCAGTCTATAGGAGGCTACTGGTCCATGAAGTCTGTTTTCTGTAAAAGCTGACCCAACTGAGGACATTAACTTATTCTTCTAGGGTTGGTGCAAAAGTTGCGGTGAAATGTGGTGAAATGGTGACTGGATCGCTTGAAAGAAGGTGGTGTAGGTTGGGGGTGTTACACACATTGAGTGAGTAACCTACAATGAAAGCTTGCATAAATGTTAACTTTTGCATGTGTGGAAACCAATGAAAAAGCCCTGGCAAACTGGTCACTCACAGGGCCAAGATTAAAACCAAGTCCAAGTCAGTTGTTAGAGTAGCTGCTAAGCACTCAAAAAACTTAGGCTTTCAGTCCTGGTTGTCCAGATCCCCCTATTACCTTCAGCAACTCACCTCATACTAGATTTGTAACACTTAACTTCAGGTATTTAGGCTCCCTCTGTAATAAACGGAGAAAGAAAGGCACTTTAGAGGTAAAAATTCATCCAAATCACCTCCTGGAACAGATCTTGGTAGCCTCTGCTGAACTCACCCTGGCTGGCTGATGTCTTTCCTGTGTTGGGGAATCCAAAACTGGATGCAGCATGTAGACATGGTCTAGCATATGCTGATTAGAGGGATAATGTCTTCCTCGATCCACTGCGATGCTCCTGTTATTTCAGCCCATACAAGCAAAGGTTGAATAGTGGTCTGTATCCCTCATTCTTTTGCCCAGCTTCTCTGAAGTGATGGGGCTACAGGGTATTTCCCTGGCCCTGTTTCGAGCCCATGGCAAGAGCAACACTACAGCTCCACTCTAGATGGACCTCCAGGCTTCCCAATGGAGGTGCAGATGAGTTTTAAAGTTTAAGCTCATGCAGGACTTAATTTTACATCCAGTCTTAAAGATGGGAAATATCTGGGCGGCAATTTACTAGGAGGTGAGCTTTCTGCTCAGCAAAAAGATTCTGGTTGACCTTGTCGTCAGGATCCCAACATTTTCCCTCAAGAAGCCCATCATCATAATTCAGAACTTAGAATAACCAGTTTCTTAAAGGGGACACTGGAATTTGGTTTGGTTTTGCAATGACTAAGTAATAAAAATAGTCACAGCCAAACATTAATCCAAAAGAAATGAGACATGAAGGATTAAGACACAGAGATGACTAGATTTTCCACATCACTTGATTTTAAATAGTTGTTAGAAACTAGGAGAAACAACAGAAGTCCTTGTCTTTTTATAAAAATTAAATTTTTGAGGGAATGCCAACTGCCTGACAGCATCCTGAGCTGAATCTGAAAATAGGCTGTTGAAGTGCGGTGCAGGAACATGAAAAATATTTTAAGAGCAGTTGGAAGAGATTGGAACTGCCGTCTTCTACTAGAAAGAGGTCTCGGGAGCTGTGTTCAACTAACCCTTGACAACCTCAAATCGGGCCGATTTCTCTGAGTCTGTCCTGCCCTAGTTTCCCCTGGCTGCTGGCACCATCTTGTGGCATCCCAAATAACAGTATTTATTGGGAAGCAGTGAGCCTGGCCGAGGAGGGGCTGCCAGGGCAGCCAGTGCCCACCAATTCCTTCCTCTGCAGGAATGGAAAAGGCTTCAAGGGAATGGATAAATCAAAACCAGAGCAAAAATAGAGCAAACTCTATTCCGGCACTCAGAGTATGATTAGGAACTATCAATCAAAACAACTTTCCCTAATCTCTTTCTTATCCAAAACAGTCATGCTGCACTTATATCCAAATTCCTGTCAATATCATAGCTGGGCAGATTTCCAAGACTTTCATTTAACTGGTATTTTACAGAATACCACTGACATTTATACAGCTGTAAATTCCAAAGGGCCTTAAAAGCAATAATTATAAGACACCATTAAATTGTCTCTGGGCTGGAAGATGTCATCCGGGGGTAGGTGAGCAGAACACCTAAAGAGAAAAATGAGAATTTTGCCAAAAAAAATAAGTACAGGACCTTAAAATGCAAGAACTTTCCTTATAGGAGCTTTCTTTGTCCTTAGGATCTTATCCAAGCCACAAAATAAGCTGCATTAAATTTCAACCAGTCTAGCATTTGAGATCAGACATTAAAGCTGCTAAACATTCTTCTTCCACATGATTGACAGTCTGAACAAGTAATTTTCTGCATGATTTCCATTCTTATATCTCCAGAAGGAGCTTATTTCATAATTCACAAGATGAAGCATAACCTTACTCATTTGTATCACATGAAAATACACTGTGCTTGCTTACAGCGTTCCAATTTTTAGCACCGACTGTTAACTATGGGAGAAGCAGTGATTAATAGGTGAACTAACACTCTGCTTTGGAGCCTAGAGAAGCTTTCTTGGAGATCAGATGGAAGTAATCTGGAGACATTTAGATTGGAAAAAATGTAAAAGAAGTAATAAAAGCAATTTAACTGGGCTTAGCAGTAGTGGAGACCTATAAATCTGCAACAGTAAATAGTCAAGGAGGACTGAGCTGAGGTTACTCAGAAGGAGTAAGGGAGACTGGGGAAACTGTGGGCCCGTTAGTTTGCATGGTGGTGGAAAGATGAATAATGAAAGCCAAGGAAGCGGTCATAAAACAGGAATAAAAAAACCACATGGACCTACAAAAGACAGGTCACACCAGATAAACCTGCCACCTTTTCTCATAGGGGAAAAGCAGTATTTAACCTCTGTGGGTATCTGAAAAGCATCTCATTAGATACCCCAGGAGAAATTATTGGTCAGCTTGTAGAAAATGGCATGGCACATATGTAAGGCCAGGCTTTGGGGTGGCAAGAAATAACTTGCAGCATTCTTCAGGGACTGGTCTTGGACAGAACTTCCTCGGAGGTCAAGGCAGATGGCAGCCCTGGGTTGGTATCTGGAGATGCTCAGTCAGTGCACAGGAGGATCGGGGCATTGCAGGGCAGACCTGGTGGCCTCGGAGACTGGACCAGCGGCAGTGAGATGGTGCTCAACCCTATCAAATGGAAAGTCACAGTCCTGGGAAGAGATGTTAAGAAATTCACAGTAATTGAGTGCTCATCTTTCGGGAATGGGTAACATGAGTGAAAAAGAGACGTTCTTGTCTAGGTCTGATCTTGAAGCTGCCTACTCCCAGCCTGGACCAGCTCTCACATCCCCTGCCCTCTCATGAGCCTGTATCACAGCTGGGCACGTTATTCTTGCTCATCCTCCAGTAGGACTCCTCCTTTCCCAGCAGGACTCCCCCTCTCCCAGCCTTGTGCTTTAGCAGCTGTCTATAGGTGTGAAGAGATAATATGGGGAAAGAGGATGAGCTGGACTAACATTTAAGGCATTGCAGATATTGCAGGGGCTATTACACTGTGGGAATGCTGAAGTACTGCTCGTACAGTCTCTACAGCAGCCTCACCTGGCCTAAGCACTCACAAATTATACACCGACTGCCAAAATAACAAAAGGCTTAAAAATCACAATATTTGAAAGAATGAGTGTTGTTCACTTTCTATTCTACTTTGAGTATGAGCCTTTAAGTGCTGTATTTACAACTTCCTTTCTTTGTGGCTGCATGGGTGAGCGTTTGTAAATAAGCAAAGCAAGCTTCAGTCTCACGCAAGAACCAGGACGAAAAAATACTGCCCCAGTTACAGCCCTCTGGCCAGTCTATGCCTATGGCCAGGCACTTGGCGAGTTGTATCCAGCTATGGAAATTGGTTGAGGATGGATCCAAGTGTTACTACCTGCAGCTTAAACATAATATTGCATGACATCAGAAGCCACCAGCTTGGAACTACTTTTTAAAAAGAATCCAGGCACTTTGCAAATATTCACAGAATCACAGAATCATAGGGTTGGAAGGGCCCTCTGGAGATCATCTAGTCCAACCCCCCTGCCAGAGCAGGGCCACCTTAGAGCAGGTTACACAGGAACGCGTCCAGGCGGGTTTGGAATGTCTCCAGAGACGGAGACTCCACCACCTCCCTGGGCAGCCTGTGCCAGGGCTCTGCCACCCTCAAGGGAAAGAAGTTCCTCCTCATGTTTAGGTGGAACTTCCTGTGCTCAAGTTTGTGCCCATTCCCTCTTGTCCTGTCACTGGGCACTACCAAAAAGATTTTTTTGATTAATTATTATTCTGGGTTTTAGAGGTAGTCAGGCATTTGTTTTTTGTTAATATTACCTTCTACCCTTCAAAGGGTAAAAAACATTAGAGAAATGACCATTAGTTTGCCATTTTTAAACAAATCCTTGGACCAGTGGCAGCATTTTTCCGTAAAGAAAACTTCACTGTTTTTACTTCACATATTCAGTTTTGCTCTGGACTGGTTGTGAATCCTCCATTAAAGAAACAGGTCCAAAATCTAATCTTAATTACAGGGGAATAAATTACAGGGGGATAACCTTCATTCATGTTTAAAGACTTCCGACAGCTTTGCCCTGCTCCATTTGACACCAAGTCTTGGCCTTTTGTCAAAGCCCTGACGTGGGGCACGCAGCTTTCGTGCAGTTATAGAAATAATTTAATGGCTTTTACCCTGAGGCAGGTAAACAAGCAGTTATAACAACACACAAGCTCAGGTATCGCTTTCTTGGCAGTTTTGTTTTGAGTTGTAAAAACATAAAACGAAACGGAAGGCACTGTCGGTAGGTGTCACCCATGCACCAGGCACCAGGCGCACAAATCTCGCCCCCACGGCCACCCAAAAAGCCACCCTCCTGCTGCAGGCAGGAGCCCAGGCCGGGCAGGGAGGCTTGAGAGGAAGGTTTACTCCAGACCAGCCCGTGGATGGTGCGGGGATGTTCAGAGGGTGCCCGGCTGTGGTGGCCACGCATGGTGGTCCCGGTAGCCCCTGTGCACCTGCCCAGGCAAGCTGGGGGTGTCCTGAGTGGGGAAAACGCCTGTCACCCACATTGGACATGGGGACAGCACCCAAATTTCTGTCTTCACGGATGTCTCCTGTGCCAGGGGTGAGCCCAAGAGGGAGGAGGTATTGCTGTCAGCTCCGCCGGGCACAGGGAGACCAGCCCCGAGCTGGGTGCCAGCGCCCAGGGCAGCTGGTCTCCACCATCACCCCGTCTTCTGTCCCTGTCACCAACGGGGGGATTGGGACAGGGACGTCCCCAGCAGACTGTCACCCTTGTCAGCCCTGGGCGCTGAAGGACCTGTGCTCCTCAGAGAGACTGCTAGTCCCTTGTCGTGCCTCTTTGCACACGTGTCTCATGGAAATGAAACTTCCAGCTTGTTTTTCCCCCTCTAAAAATCAATTGAAAGCAGCTCGGTGCTATCCAGCTTAATTATTAATAAGTGCTGAGCTGGCTAATGGTGTTTGTTCAGCGTTTCCATAAAACATTTAAAGCCAAAACCCCGCAATCCCCCCCCAAAGCCCGCCCACAAGAGTCTCATTAATCCCAGACATAAACACACTGCTCAAACCCTGCATTTTTACTGCAAGAGGTTTAGAAGTAGCCAAGCTTACGAACTGCTCTGCTTATCATGAGGTCATTGGGGCTTGGACAGGGTTTTGCTGCTGCCGTAGGCTAGCAAAAGGCAACTGCTTTAACTGAGCACCCTTTGCCTCGCACCAACACCTGGTGCTAGAGATGAACTTCGCCATCTAACCAACTCTTGCATTTTATGGACTAATGTTGATTCTGGAGCAAAACATTGGGAATTTCCAGACTAAATAAACAAAAACAACCTCAGTTGGATATACCGGTGGCTTCGGCTGTAGCTTTGGGTTTCCTACTGAGAGCTCTGTGGAGCTCTGCGCTCTGGTGTGCAAAATCACAGGCTTTTGGAGCCACCTCTGTGGTTTGCAGGAATTTAGGCATTGAAATACAGAGTGGAAAAATCTGTATTAAAACAAACAAAAAAATCAGCCTAGCAGTGTGCGATGTGATCATCCCTGATTGTATTAAATGGATCAAAGAACATCACTAATGTTTCTAGAGTTTTTTTGCGTATCAAACAAATGGAAAGAAGATTTTCTACCACGTTGGCTCTAGCGAAATAATTCCCACAGGGTCCCTGATCACATATGTTGAGGGTAGCAGCCATTGTTTGCCAAATACATTTTTTTTTTTTTAGAGAGAATAACAGGTTTTGGAAAAAATGAAGCATTGCTTTTCTGAGCCATACAGCAGCAGACTTCATTTCCCATATCAGAAGCTTTGGAAGGGGATGAGTTCACTTTGTTTTCCTGAGAGGAACACGAAGTTGTCAACAGAAATCAAATGAACCCGATGGGGCAGATTCAGTCCTGCATCTCCTCGCAGGGCGCAGGAGCTCCTGACTGATGGTGCTTTCTGTGGGAGCCACTGGATGATGATTTCAGAGCTGCTTACCCTTCTGCTCTGGTGCTGCCTGGCTTGGTTTGGTGTCAAGTGCCACAGGACCTTCCAGGGGGGTTTCCAGCAAGAGGAGGAGAATGGTCTGTTGTTACCATCCAACTTTGTTTGAACAAAGTGGGTAGATATCTTCTCCTGAGTGCAGGTGGGGGAAAAGAGACGAGGTCCATTTCTCTATACAGAAACCCAGCAGGTACCTGGCTTCAAAGAGATGCTGACTTGCAGCCTCTCCTGGGCCACGTCCTTCTTGCTTGATGAGCAGCTCCCCCCATCAGTGCTTCCGTGATGGTCCTCAGCTCTGCTCTGCCTGATGCCTTCCTATTGCCGCCTGCTCTGATCGCATAAAAGGACATTTAATTGCGCTTTGCCTCGATGAAAGATGCTTGGTCTGGCCTTCAACCAGCTCTACGGCTGTAAATCATAAACCTGCTGTAATGAATAAATTTTTTTTTCTTTTCAGTGGTAACGCAAATGGTACTACCATTCACACGCGCTGCACAGATTGCCTTGAGCAATCTGGAAGCGTAAAACCCAGGCTCTGCCCGACGCCTGTGCTGTGTGCCTGCGGGGATGACGCTGTTCTGCCACCGACAGAGATAACACCCCGCGTTAGACTAATTGGTGTGGCAGCAGGTACGACGTGGGGCACCAGATTGTGTTAGGGTTCACAAGCCACCCCACGAAGGCCTCTGGTGAGCAGGGCCTGAGATCGCATCCACGAGGTGGGGCTCTGTCCCCAAATTTTGCGTCTCTTCTTGCTGTCCAGGAGGCACCTCCAGCTTCTCCCTCTGCAGCGCTGGTGGCAGTGGTCCCGGAGGTGGGAAGGGAGAAACATGGGGATGACAGGTCTTTTCCAACCAAAGTTCTCTTCCAACCAAAGAAGTTGGAAGACTTTTAAAGGTCTCTTCCAACCAAAATGATTCTATGAAATTTTGATGGGCCGGTGGTTGGGGATGCTCAGCGTGGGGATGCTCAGTCTCAGCCTCCTGAAAGGTGCCAACTGTCCGCAAGTGCCTCTGCAGTGCAGCCCCGGGGGCAGCTCAAAGCAGAAGCTTTGAAGCTCTGAAGCGCGGAGCTGGCGCTTGGACTGGGCCTGTGGAGGCCAAGTCCTGCCATGTACCCAGCACTTTTCCACCCCAGGTACCGAGGATGTTCGGTCAAGGCAGCGTGCTTCGCGAAAAGGGGTTTCCTTAGCAGGCTTTGCTTCGGGAAGCAGGCTCACAGACACAGGCATTTCTCCCCTTTCCCTGCACTTGATACCAGTCATGTTAACATCCCAGTAAACGTGTTTTCTTTTCAGCTACACTGCTTGTAACAGTATTTGCCTGAATTAGAGTGAGTTTGCTCTGCAAACTGCATTTACCTTTCCCAGATACAGAGCAGCTGTTCCCTGTACGCTCTCGCAATGGCCTTGTTTGCACAGACTTTTGTCAGCAAATACACCCCCTTGAACAAGCCACTCACTTCGACTTTCCAGCACTGATAGGGGAGCTGCGAGCCCTGCGAGACACCTTCATCCTTGTCTTTTCGTTTCAATAATGGGCACCTGCCTTCCAGACGGCGCCAACAAGGCCTTGCTCATGCCATCAATCACGACGCTAAGGTTGACCATGTCTTGCAGAGTGTGAAAGAAAGAAGCAGACGTTATTAATTCTTCCTTCTGTGAAAGCTCTTTGATCACACCTTGCTGACACCTGCTACGTATCCCCACCGGCGCAAACATGAAGGTCGCCAGCTCCCAAGACAGGACTCAACAGAAAATGTCACCCCTGCCCTGGCTCCCCAAAAGGATGACAGTAGTTACTGTGACTCCGGTGGAATCACAGCCCGTGGAAAATGCCAAAGCAGTGGTGCCTGCTGTGATGGTGGAGGTGCAGGGAAGTGTCCTGATCCCCAGCAAGCAGGGCTGAGGGCAGAGCAAGGGCTGGCTGTGAGTCCTGCGAAGACAGGGGTTTCCAGGCTTTAACATCAACCTGCAGGAGTCAGAATATTCTGAAAAATACACTAATTTCAACGATGCATGGGCACGTGTCCATCAGATGTGACTATGACATACTGACGGCTTGTCTTGCAGGCAGTGAGGCAGCCTGGACCCCTGGGTTCTGCTGAGCCAGGGCTGTCCGTGACAGACTGGGGACCTGGGGGCTTCCTGGGATTGTGGACATCTGTTGCAGAGCTGTAAGATGGAGACCAGGCTCTGGAGAGTCAGAGCTCTGGTGTCCAGGAGAGATTACTTTGAGCATGGATCGTTCATATGGAGGTGTCAGTGTACAGTGTACGGGGGGTATGGAAATGGTGACATGCTGGTGTGTACTGGGGTCCTTGTTGCTCCCACGCTTCTTCCTGCACATCCAGAAGCCTGCAGTCCTGATTCCAAAACTGGCTTTCCAGTCTCATTCCTGTCTGCCAGGACTTCAGCCTGAGATTCAGCCTTTGAGGGATGTATTGATTACTTGGATCTGATGGCAAGAGAAGGGATGAGTCACCAAAGGGTGTCACTGGCTTCAGACAAGTGTTGTCTTCTTCATACACGTCCTGAAGAGAAAAGAATTCTGTGGATGTATGTGTGCAGGGAGGAAGATACATAAAAGTGAACAGAGCAAAGACAACCACCATGGGAGTTTTCATCTCCATTTTTCACCACCTGACAAATGCCCCTGAGATAGATCCTGGGGGGCCTAGAGAAGGCCTCCTCCTCCCTTCAACCCCAAGTTCAAGAGCTGCGGTTCTGGACACCTGTGGGAAGAACCACTCTTGAGTTTGCCAACAAGTAAACTTTCCAACTAATGATTTCCTCTATTTTTCAATCTGCCTCTCAATTACGCCATAGAATATTTTGGTTTTGAAGGTGGACAAGGAGAGAATACCAAGCAGGGCTTCATGCCATCTATTGTGGGTGTTCCATTAACCTGAAGTTCAGAGCATCTGTTGGCATCTCTTTCCTACAGATCTCAGGGAATGGGTTGCTCTGAGAGGAGTTAATCCATGCAATAATCACCATCCAGAGAAAGAAGTTAAAGTTTCTTCAGACTACTTGCTAAAGATGCCATTACATCTTTGTCCCTACTCTGATTGCAGGGAATCTTGCAGCTCTGCAGAGTCAGTTGCCTGGATCACCTCCCACTCTTGTCCACTCACACACCAGGGTGGGTGTCAAACACAGCTGTAAAGGACCTGCCCAAAGTGTCAGGGAGAATCTGGAGCAGAGCCAGCGACCGCACTTTCGTCTCTTAAGTCTCCACTCCATGCCTTCACCTGAAGACTGTCATTCCTCAGAAATAGTTGTGTCTGATGCCTGAGCTATGTGAATGAAACCACGTGAGAGAGGAGGTGAGACGCTGACTGGCAGAGGGCTAACACAGTCCTGACACGCAGTTTGACTAACGTGCTGCACTGGGGGCTCAGGGGTCCAGGTGCCTGAGGGGTGTTCTGGGACGGACCGCATGACCAGCACAATACATGGCTTAACTGAAGGCCCCCTCACAGCTCATGAAAGACCCTAGTTTGACAGTACCGAGGAGGGACACCTTCCTCATGCAGTGAGATCAAGCGAAGCTGTTGACTGTGGTCAGCCTACTCCAGCTGGCCACAGCTGAGGATCTGTCTCTCCTCTTCCTAGTCCTGAGGAAGTCCATACTTACTGCTTCTTCTGCTCTCAGGAGCAGGTACACCTACAAACATACACACTTCTGCTCTTCTGACCCCTACCAGAGCTGCCAGATGCTCAGGCCAGCTCACAATGTTTCTTTGAAATGTATTTAAAAACTCAGTCTTCATCAAAGTCAAGCTGTTGCCTAAAATAAGAATGCAGTTTATTACATCATCCACGGTTTTAGGCCTGTTGCAACTAATTCATCCGGCCCCAGGTTCCTCAGAGGCAAAAGCAGATGCCCTGGTAGATGAGTGCTCAGGAGAGATCTTCAAGGGCAGGTCCAGATTTCAGGGAGATGTGGGAGGTCTGCCATCCTGTACAGTCAGAACCCTGGGAATCTTTCCGGAACTTATTTTCCTCGCTCTGTTTTCTGTCGCAGAAGATCTCCACTGCCTTTTAGCTGGAGAAGGCTGGCTGTAGCCGCCTTTAAACTTGAGAGGGGTTGAAGGCAAGACACGGTTCTCTTCCCAGAAAGTGCCTGCAGCCACCCCACCCTGTGAGCTGGCTTGATACTATCAGAAGCCATTTAAGCAGATATTGCATGAGTAAAGAATGTCATACATCAATCACACACTAAAAGACAATGCAGTAATGGTATTTTACTTTATCTGCAATGGCTTGAGCTGTTGTCCCTGGCCCATCCTGGTCAGGGGACACATCTCCATCTCCTTGATAGCAGTCAGGAGCAAAACTGTTACCCTAGTGATTCGTGCCCTCAGCTAACTCCAGTCATTTCCAGGTCCAAGAGTATTAATATGGACAGTTTTTAACTGTCCAAGGTTATTTCAGAGGCCTCCTTTGATCCACTGAGAGTTGAGGATGTGGAGTTTATTACAGGTCTGGATGCAGACAGTTCTCTGGTAAGGGCTGTGGTCTGTGTTGTTGTGTTAAGAGTCGAGCTGAATTCAAGAGTATGAGCGATGAGGGCAGAGTGATAAAGGCTTTTTTCTGCATTCATCATCCAATGTCAGGAAGAAACCACGGTGATTTTGCCCCTGTTAAATGGAGTGGCTGAGCTAGGTAGGTTGGATGGAGCTGGAGGTGGAATCCAGAACCATTTCTCATTGGACACTCACAGTTCAAAGCAACTGGGGTCAATAGAGAGGGATAATTTTTGCTATCTGATGAAAGCTGAGTCACTTCAATCCAGTTCCCTTTGGGCAAGTGTCTACCACCACAGCTAACATCTGCAGGTGATCCAGCTGGTTTTCAGCCCAGGTCAATTACTTGTAGAGGCTTGCAGCTTGTGGCTCAGGCTTACCTGGGACCCCCTCAGGCCTGGAGCATTTTATCAAGGACTGATTCTTGTTCACATATCTAAATCTGCCAACAAAGGATGTTTTAGAAGCAACACAGTGAGATTTCACAAAGGTCATGTGGCTTCTCTTGCTCCACTGAAAGGTTATCTCTGCTGGAGAGGTCTGACTTGGCGCCTTTCCAAAGGATATACTTCTGTGCAATAGACAAAACATTCCACTAGATGTAGGCTTATTTTCAACACATGTTGGTGTCTTTTCAGGGAAGTTTGAATGCGATACTAAGGCAGATTGTGTCCATCTTTATTATCACTGCCTTCTGACTATTCAGGCTTGAACTCAGTTGACAGAGCGCCAGAGGGACATTATAGTCAAATGACCACATCAGGGAAACTGAGCCAATCATAATTTAAGGCTACATCAGATGAATCAAGCAATCTATGAAAGAGGAACAAAACTTGCTCGGCATGCTATCGCTTCTTATCAGACTGGGATTTGCTTTTGATGTAACAACTCAGTTCATCACAATAGTCAATGGTGAGGAAAGGTGAGGGAACATGGGGATGGTCACATTAGCCTAGAAAGGCGTTAAAATAACCAATGAGAAAAAGGAGAATGAAGAACTAGGAATGTGCAATGTGGAACATGAACTCATTCCATAATCTTTAGGAGAATTATATTTACTGAGTGATCTTGGTTATCCAGTGCACATGAGCAGCGCATGTCTCTTATTATATGTCTGACCAGCAGCTGGCAAAGTGACACATAAATATCATTGACGATAATTTTATATTAATAATCACAAGCATAAAAGCAACAGAAGATGATGTCTTCACACCTTCACAACAGCAACCGGCAAAGTTTTAAGCTTGTTGTCCGCAAGGATGTAGACAGCATTCAAAAGAATATATGGAAACTGTACAACATTGGTGTTAACTTATAGCCCAACCGCAAAAAAAGTAAAATGTGTAGCATGAGCTTTCAAAGTAAAAAAGAACAGGACCCACCTCTATAAAGGAAAGGAAAGGAAAGAAAAGGAATCTTCTTCACCAATTTTTGAAAAAGAAAGTTTTCTTCTTTTCTAATAAATAAAAGTTTGGTAGTTCTGGACTGTGAATAGAATGATTTAAGCCCAGTAAAGCACTTTGATGACTACAGAAATGCCAGCTAATTCTTATCCCATTAGTGTACAGACAGAAAGTATCAGAAATACTACTATTTTTGATTATTTTCTTTGTTTGGTTCAATTAATGTAATTTAAAGGCAATGGCTATCAAAGGGTGTTTCAGAAACACCACGGGACAATATATAAGCTCATCTGTTGATCTGTAACAGTGAACAAGTGTGGTTACACTTTTATTATGTAGCTTTCTGAAACTGGGAAAAGCTTTCCCAGGTTTTCAATAGGTGAAGAATTGTAGTTGTTGTTGCTATGCATAGATTTGTCTAATCTCACTGTTTATCAAGCATCCTCACCTAAAAACTTATGATGGGTACCAAAATAAAGCAAAGACACAACTGAGAGCTTTGAGTCTTTAGGACTAAGGTCAAAAATCAAAAAACTTAACATTTAACACCCCCCTCCTTCCAAAATCTTACATATACACATAGGAAATTGCATCTTTCTCAGATCTGCTGCTTTAAAGAGAAAACCACAAATCTGAATGGAAGAAGAGGCATAAAAGCCCTTCTAAATACAAGACTGTGTCTATTCATTTTCCTGTGTAACAGAAGAAATAAAGTATTGCTCGGGTGATCCTCTGAAGACAGTCTAGGAAGACACTTTGTAAGAGAGGGAGCTAAATGATGGAACACCAGGCTGTCCGTGCATGGTTGCTAGCAAGCAGATATCTTGTTTACGGCTGGGAAGAGCCTGCTTTTCTCTCTTTTATACAAGAGCCTAAAAAACGCAGGCACTGGATATTGCCATCTGGACGGTGAATGAGGAGGTGGCAGCCTGCAGTGATTGATCGGTGCTGAGAGGCAGTGAAAAAACAGACCAGTGCTCCCGTATTAATGGCATTGATTTCCCTCCACAGAGACCCATTAGACACCCTGGAATCAAACACAGTGCCTTCCGGTACCATTTAAAAATCCAGCTCAGATGATACACCAGGCATTCAGCAGCGTCTGGGTACCTGTTCCCAGGCACGTGGCAATCTGTCCACCCAAGGGAGCTGTAGGGAAAGCCCTCTCTTCTGGCCCCATGTCCCCAGCAGGGCAAAGGAGGGTTCATCTGGTGGCACAAGCCGAGCTGCGTCACCCAGGCCATGAGCTGTGAGCAGGACTGAGCAGGTCACGTTGCAGGGTGATGCACAGCGTGACTTCCCTCCCTGCTTGCATGCCTGGAATCCTCCGAGAGCGAGTCGGAGCGTGCTGGGAACTCGCCTTTAGTCCTGGGAGTCAGGACATCTCCAGTGTAAAACCAACCCCGCAACGTGGGAAAGGGAGCTCTGACACACGGTGGGTGGCAGTCGAAGCCCGCCCCAAAACACAACGAAGAGGTCGTACACTGTGTGATTTTCACAGCAGACACGCTCAGCTTCAGGTCAGGCTCACAGGGAAGGACCTTGGGTGACTGGAATGGGCAAGCAAGCCCCATGGCAAGCACAGAAGCCTGCCAATTAATAGCTAAACAGCAATAAGAGCTATAAATTCAATCTAGCACATTCCAACCAAATCTGTTGTTATCTCAAATCCTTTGAGCGGCACATTGGGCACCAAAAAGGACTGTCATGGTTTAACCCCAGCTGGCAACTAAACACCACGTATCCGCTCACTCACTTTCCCCCGGTGGGATGGGGGAGAGAATCAGAAGAGTAAAAGTGAGAAAGCTCATGGGCTGAGATTAAAAAATTTTTATAAGTAAAACAAAAGCTGTGCATGCAAGCGAAGCAAAATAAGGATTTCATTCACCGCTTCCCATCGGCAGGCAGGTGTCCCGCCTTTCCCAGGAATGCAGGGCTCCATCACGCATAATAAGAAGACAAACACCGTAACTCTGAACATCCCCCCTTCCTTCTTCTTCCCCCAGCTTTATACACTGAGCATGACGTCTGTGGCATGGGTATCCTTTGCTCAGTTGGGGTCAGCTGCCCTGTCTGTCTCCCCTCCCAACTTCTTGTGTCCCCCCAGCCCACTTGCTGGTGGGGTGGCGTGAGGAGCAGAAAAGGCCTTGACTCGATGTAAGCATTGCTCAGCAGTAGCTAAAACATCCCTGTGTTATAAACACTGTTTTCAGTAGAAATCCAAAACAGAGCCCAATGCTGTCTACTATGAAGAAAATTAACTATCCCAGCCAAAACCAGCACAGAGGGGTAGGTCTGCACACAGCTGATGTCTCAGACACGGCACCCTTCCACATATCCATGCCGTAGTCACCACAAGCAATTCCACGGCTGACGGCTTTTCCCTGTTTTCCCTGATGTAGGTGCAGGTGACAGCCAGGGGCAATGCAGAGAAAGGACTACGCTGTGTGGGAAAGAACAACACTCCTCTCCTGGACTGCGGACTGCTACAGCCTCATTTGCATGCCATATAATGACGCGCACAGATCACTGCATTAACTGGAGCTGAAAATATAGAAAAGATTCCTTTTTCCTCATCATGCCTTTGCTTGCGATTTAAAATACTCAAATATCTCTTTACTTTTCTCAGATTTTTCTTATTTAAATTTTTCTCATTTTGATTTGAGCCCTGGAAGTGACGTGCTCAGGTTTTTCAAATCTTTCCCAGCTAGCGGAGTACGTGTCAGCCCATGGATTTACATTGAAGTTTGAAATTAGGCTCTTACTTGTAGGTACTGCAGAAATGGGACCTCGTGACATGGTCTGAGTGTCTTTCACAGAGCATCAAACATCTCCTCTGGGAAGTGAAGGCACATGGTGGCCCAAGGAGCTGTGTCCATGGCGAGCTTTGCCTCTGAAATGCGATGGCTCTATTCCCTGTTCATTGTGTCAGATGCCTGATGCACTGGGGGATCATAAAAGAGATAAGTCACTTGCCCAAGGCACATTAGGTTCTGAAAAACTAGCATGCCTTTCATGCATTTAATTTTACTTCAGACAACTAATAAACATTGGTAAACTGCAGGAAGAATGCAGGAAAATCACAGTCTAAACTGTTCACTGGCTAACATGCCACGGACAATTTGGGAAGTGCCATATGATTCAGTGTGGAATGGTCTCTCAAAATGTATTGATTCTTCCTTTTTCTTCCTCTCAAATGTGTTGTTGCAGCAACTCCAAAAGTGGCTCATCATGTATCCCGCAAAGGAGAAAACAAGCCCAGCCTGCCCCATTCACTGCTCCCTTTCCCTGAAGTATCGTTTTCCCTGAGTAATGCCAGCGTCACTCCGGGGTAACGCAGTGAGTGAATCAAACCCACGGGGATAATACAGACACGCTCCGTGTGAAGACTGCAGCGGTAAGTTCTGTGAGCTCTGCTCCTGTGTGCGTGCCAAGTCTCCCCATTGAAAATCATGCAGACAACAGCTTTGTGGTCTGCTCCCTCCTTCCTGCGCACCCACCTCCTGGCTGCAAGCAGGGGTTCTACTGCCGCAGGTGTAACCCGCGTCCCACCTCACAGCCCCTGAAGATAGTTTCCAAAAATTTCTTGGGTTGCAACAATGCAGAGTGAAGCCTTTATATTGCAAGGCAATTGCTCTCATGGGCCTGGAGGTTAAAGACCTTTTTTGTGCCCCATTCTCTCCCACTGACTTTTTCTGTGCTGGGATAAAGCACGGAACCACTGGTGTCTCACGATGTCCAGCCCATCAGCCCCTTCGGCCCAACCAAACTGCCCTAGCTCTCACTGATCTTGGCTATAAGGGCTATAAACATAAAGCTGTTTTCTTGCAGTTCAGCAACTGAAACAATTTAGCAGTAAATTCAGCAGATATCTGCAATGTCAGACTTCTGGAGACCAGATCAGAGCCCAGGAGAGTTCTCACTGAACCCAGCATACTGCGGGTCACCCTCTCTAGCCATGGAGCAGGCCACGCAGACACACGTCATTATCCTAGAACAGCTTACAGCAGCATAGGGGTAAATACATTTGGCTCAAAGAAGCATCGAGCTCTTCTCAATTCATTTTCATATTAGCCCCAAACCTTGCAAAGCCATTCAAGCCAAAAGGCCAGCAGTGTTTCAGACTGGAATGAGACACTTGGAGTGTATCGTGGGACATTTGGAGTATATTGATCTGCCTAGTAAGGCAGGATAAAATGGACTTGTTGAAGTTGGTCAATGTGGCAGCATGAGCACCAGATGCTCAGGCCAGAAGTGGCAGCCTATTTCAGGCTGCATTTGATGTGCTCACCTGAGAGGTCATGGACAAGCAAAGTCCTCTACCTGTATGCTCAGGGGAACCACATCATTAGGGAACATGAAGCTTTGGAGCCAACCTATGATACAGCGTACTTTGGTTTGATACACTGATTAAATAATACCCAATCAGATATATCTCCACTCATACTCGTCTGGATGGGTCCCCATATGAGCCAGAGCATCACCCTTACCACTCCCCGCTCCCCCCAGTAATGATGATCCTGTCCGTTTCAGTATCAGGGCTCCAAAGATAATCAAGAGCTGGAGGTTGCTGTGGGCTACATCAATTCAAGTTGGCCCCACCGAGCCACTTTTTAAGCTGCTCTGGCCCTTTCCTTGGGAGAAATCACAACCACCCTTTGCAGACTTTCCCACTCAGGGCAACACCTTAGATATCAGGTTTCCTCTGACGCAGGCTGCTATAAAAAATACAGTCATTACTGTACATAAAAAGAGACATAAACCACATAGAACTAGTGTGAAGGACAGACTCCTGTACATCCAGCTTCTTTAGATGAATTTTACTCTTTGCAGAAGAGGAAGTCAGGCAAACTATCTTGCCCAGAACAACCAGCAAGCAAACAGCCCTTGAGTTGCTCCAGAGGACCTCGTCCTGGTCAGCAGCTTTGCCATCGGCCTGCCTGCTGCAGCTGTGTGCCACTCCAGTGCCTGTGCTGATTAAGACCTGGAGAGTAAATAGCTGTCCACAGCTGCTGAAAATGGAGCCCTCACTTAATCACGCTTGAAGCTACCCTCACCTGGAGTGGCAAAAAACATGGGTTTTGAAGGTGGTGGTTTGAGTTTTTTTATACTTAGTGTTTGCCAATTTACGGGTGTATAGTGTTCTGTCAGGTTCAGCTGTTTGCAAGGGGATTGAGGCCGTTGCCCATGATCTGTGGGATGCACTGTGGATCCTTCCCCCTCCCACACTCCCCACTGCCTCCTCTAAGCACAGCACAGCTGGAGTTATGATCCCATGCACCTTGGGGAAGGGCAGGCAAAGGAGTCATGCCAGGAATTGGGCTCTTCCATGTCAAGCACGGTGGTGCCTGAAGGTTAAACACTGCCCTTCCTTTGCAGAGGGAAGTCATGCACCACCATCTCACTCCTGTGGTTGAGTTTAGGCCGCTCTGTAGAAGAAAAAGTGACATTTCAGGAGGACAAGTAGGGTACTTGGGTAGGAGCCTGACATTGCAGCCCAGGGGTGAAGTCATTTCGTTGAGAGAAGCAGAGGGTTTCTGGTATGGTATGTGTGGATCCATAATCCTCTGAAAATGATCTGCAGGGTAGGGGAACAAGGGAGAGGAACTGGGCTTGCAAGTAGTTACTTTAATATAACCTGTGTGTAGCCTATCTATGGTTAAAAAATGGAGAGGATACAGCATGTCCCCAAGAAGAGGTCACTTGTTCTGAGTAGCCCTTGCAAAACTGGAGGCAGCCCTGATGGAGGTCTTGACAAACACTGAGAAGACTCCTGCTCCACTTTCAGACACTCGTGCCCTTGCGCAAAACCATGGGACTGAAGCTGTAACTAAGGCTGAGAGCCTCTGGACATTTGTTAATGTTCCTAAGGGGAAAGGTGGAATTACTGTTTGTCCAATACATTGCACAAAAGCAACGATGATGATAACTGTAACAACACCTCAGTTTGCACTCACTGAGTGATGCTCAGAGCTGCTCAACATTGCTCATGATGAGAACCCACCTCAGTTAATGCTGAACCGGCCCTCAGCCGGCTTACGTGAGGGCAAAGAGACTGTGAATGGCCTAGTGCCCCAGGTCTCTTCATGACGTCTTTCCTCATATCCACCGGATCAATTTTATCTGAACTGTTTGCTGCCCCTGAGCAGCAGTGAGGAGGCAGGAATGCTAAAGATAACTCTGTAAACAGAGAAGGCACGGAGGGGTCAGAGCCCAGGGGAAGGATCAATATGTTGGTTTAGCTGAGGAGATGAACGAATTGTATCTGAGGGCCACATAGACATAAACAGAAAAAGCAAGGTGTTTTCTGCCTTTAAGAGAAACCACAGATGATTTTTTTGCCTGTGTGAGACAAAGGTCCATATTCCCAGGAAAATCAGGAAATAATAATAATAGTAATATTATTAATAGCAGTACTACTACTACAAACAGTAATAATGGTAATAGCAATGGTAATAGTAATAATGGTAATAGTATTAATCCAGACTGTGAACCTACAGCAAGCGAGGTGAGGACTTGGGCTGCCTGTTGCCTTTGGAGTTGGAATGCGGCATAGGGATGGGGACCTGTACACCAGGAATGTCCCCCACAGCCTGCAAAGGGCTTGCACAGGCAAAATTGCTGACTTCCTGCAGTACCTGAATTCCTTATTCCCTCATCTGTTGCCTTTTCATCAGAGGCATCATCAGTGAGAAAATAGGCTCCCCCATCAGCTGCTTGGGGCTTTTCTTTCTCCTCATTCCAGGCCCTGCTTTGCCCCATTCCCTGGTGTCTGTAGTCCCCTCCCCTTTATCCCCTTTGCTGCCTTTCCTTCCCCTCACATCTCCCAGCTCTCTGGCCTGGGGAGTCCCAGGCCCTCCCCCAGCAGCAACTAATCCCATCCGTGATTAAATAATCAATTCCAGTACTGTTTGAGGTGGGAGAGGCTGCAAGCATCAGGGAAGGTACCCCTGATGCCACCCAGTTTGGGGTGCGGAGTTGTCCCTGAAGGGAGAGAAGGAGGCAGGAAGAAGAGTGGAGCAGCAGGGCTGGAGAGTCCTGGTCTCACGGATCAGCTCCTGGGACCGGGAAACAAAATGTTAAATGCTTGGAAGAGCAAGACATGAATTTCAGGTTTGCCTCTTGGTTAGCTGGCCACCGAGCAGCCCTGCTCCCCAGTGCTCAGAAACATCAGGTCTACCTGGCCTGCTATTCATCCAGAGGTCTCTGCCTCGCACAGCTTCTGCTCCCCGGGGTGATGTCCTCAGCCCAGCAGCCTTTCCCAAATGTCACTGAAAGCATCCCTAGAGCTTTTCCTTCATAGGGTCTCCTCTTCCTGCAGCCAGGCCCTCCACTCCTGCCCAGTTCTGCCACCTCCCCTGGAAAGCCCCAGCCCTGATGGCAAGGGGAGCATGACTGCCTCAGGACATTGACAATAGCCACTTCCCAGCTCGTTCAGCCACCACTAGTCCATACTGAAATCATCGTTGTAATGCCAAGAGGGTCTGAGTTTTGCATTTTGTATTTAAGAGCTTGATGAAATACCAAGGTGGCAACAAGTGGCTGATCCCCTCAGCATCCGGTTGGGCACAGACTGTCAGCTATGAATCACAGAATCATAGACTGGTTTGGGTTGGAAGGGATCCTAAAGATCATCTAGTTCCAGCCCCTCTGCCATGGGCAGGGACACCTCCCACTAGACCAGGCTGCTCAGAGCCCCATCCAGCCTGGCCTTGAACACTTCCAGGACAGGGCATCCATGCTTCTCAGGGCAACCTGTGCCAGTGTCTCACCACCCTCACAGGAAAGAATTTCTTTCTGATATCCAATCTAAATCTACCCTCCTTCAGTTTGAAATCGTTGCCCCGTGTCCTATCATTACCACTGTCCTTGCTCCCAGATTTCCATCTGCTTCTTCATTTCCTCCCCACCCTGACCCTGCCACCACATGCAAAAACAAGTGAGATTTTCCATCAGGGATTTCTCCTGCCCATCCACTGGGTCCTCCCTCCCATTCCCTGTTTGATTAATTGGCGAGGCACCGGCACACGCAGCGGCAGACACCCCATCTACTGACGCAAGCGCTTTGTTTTTCCATCCTCAGCAGTGTGGTATGATACTGATTAAACAGGCGTGGGTATAAAACCGAGTTAAGGCTCCTTTCAGATAACAAGACGCTGTTTTCCCTTCCAATATTAAACCCTGTGGGAGGGGGCCCACTAGCACCGCGCTGGGAGGTTCACAGCGATGGGTGGTGGGAGGAGAGACGGCCTTGCTCTCAAGGTGCTGGAGAAGTACTCGGAAAGGCTGTGTCCATCAGCTCTCCGGCGCTGACTTGGAGGGTCAGCCTGGGCACATGGCACTGCCTCTCCAGGCTCTGGTTCCTCAAAAGGGGAAAGTTTTTCCCCAAATGCACATCTTGCCTAGTTGAACTGGAAGCTAACTGGTTTGGGTACCGCCTGCGCTGGGCTGCCAGCTGGCTGGAGAGGCTCAGCACTGTGCAGGAGCATCTCGGACTGAGGGTGTGGGCTGGTGAGCGAGTTGGTGCTTACACTTCAGTGACCAGCTGGTGAGGAGGACCTCTCCTCCTGCATCCCCTTCCCTCACCCCATCTCCAGCAAATGCAGGAGGAGGGAGAGGGCAGAGGGGACCTCAGCCCTGGGACAACAGCTCTGCACCATGGCTCACAGCCTGGCAAGGTTGTGTGCCCTCACTAGAAGATGAAACGCGACCATGGGGATTGTCAGAGGCTGCTTGGTGACTGCTTGGCTAATGCTTAGCTCCCAGCCTGGGGGGTCCTTTGGGACTCCCCGAGTAAGAAAAGCGTGACGCAGCCGCACGGCTGGGATCTGCACATTGTCCTCACGCAGATGCAGAGCAAAAGACTTCGTTCAGGGATGAGGTGCCTTCAAACACCTGATATTGCCACCTTGGGGGGGAATGATGAAATACAGGGGTATTTTAGTTTAGCCGCTTGTTTCATCTGTTAAAAATTGTGGGTTGGAAAAGGATCATACACAGGGTATTAAAAACTATCCAACTGCTTTTAAAGTTATCTGGAGGCGAGTAAACGCCTACTTCATGAGGGATTTGAGGCTGCTTGTGCAGAGACCAAGGACATGGCAGGCATGGAGCCATAAGAAATATCAGCCCTCAGTAAACACAAGTGTGATGTGGGGCTGTTTGCTTCCACGACAGCAGCGGCCGTGCTGCTCCAAGAGCATCCAGGTGATTCCAGCCCTGGGAAAATGGGGACGTTATAAGCTTCTGTGTAAAAGTAGCGTCTATCTTTGCTTCCCTTTTAACAAGATTAGTCTTGCTTTTCTCTCCCTCTTTCTTTTGCTGTCTGCTGGCCACCTCCGTGCTCTCCCACTAATGTGATTAGCGGTGCATGGGGACCATACTGGCAGCAACTGTCACAAAGATCTCTGCTTACTTGAGTGCACCTCTTTCCTCAATGAAACATCTTGTGTTTATGGTCACAGGGGGTATTGTTAACTCCTGGATTCGAATAGAAAGGGATATTTACGACCCTCCCATAAAAGTTGATTCAGGGAGACATTTAGGAAAGAAAGGGACAGAAGACAGATGTGTTTCCTACCACAGATGCTGAGGAGGTTCAATTGTTCTGCATATGTAATGACTTTTTATGGTTCCTTACAAACGCTTTCCACACTGCTAGAAAGGTGCCAAAGTCAAATACGCATAGTCACTTGCTGAAGGCAATTTAGTGACCATACAGGACACTACAACTTTATATCTTGTTAAATATGTTGGAGATGGACATGGCTACTTGTACAACACGAAGGGGAATCTGCCTGCACCGAGTCTTGGCTGCCTTGCTGCCTTCCCCAGCGCAGCTCTGATTTCATTTAACATACCCTGAGGCTTTCAGAGCATGTTTACTGTCATGCCCATATGGTTAACACTTAAAGAACCTACGGCTTTTTTTCCAAGCGAGGCACATTATTGGTGTTACATGGCCAGCTAAATTCCCTGCAGTTTCTGTCTTCCCAAATGAGCAGAAAAAGAAGTCTTCCTAACTGTTCAAACAAATAACTACTTGTAGGTGACAGGACCGGAAAGGTTGCTGGATTATAGGTCTGAAGGGCACAGATGACCAGTGACTAAAGCATAATTACAGGTAAGAGAAGAGAAGGAAGATGGTAAATTACTGTTATCCTAATAGCAGCTAGCGGATGCTTGGCTACATGATGCTTCTGCCTGGGGCTGGCTGGTTTTGCTCTCTAATGAGAGCTCCCATGGTGTGACAAGAGATTTAACGTAAGCGTACAGGAGGAAATACGTATCCCAAGTGGTGAAATGAGCTTGTGACTATTTACAGCAGTGGAAGATCTAGCAGAAGCCACAAACTCTGGTCCTACCATGCTCCTGTGACAGAAATTAAGCCATTTCCCAGGAGTTCTTACAGCAAAAATGATGTGCAAAAATCGGCTGTGCACTGAGATGCCTGCAGAGAAATGCAGCTCATCCCAGCTGCACCCACCATCCTCCCACCGCCATCTAAGGGATCAAAACTAACACTGACCGAGGAGAAAGTCTTCCTGTCTTGGCACACACAAAAGAAAGGGGAAAGATAGGCAGCATGAGATCATCAAGGAGCTTTTGCACCTCCCTTTGAGCTCAAACACAGATATTTCCAGCTGGCCTGGGGTTTTACAGTGTAACAGAGCTAAGGAGGGTTTCATTGGGACTGGCTCATACCTTTACCAAGTTATCTATGAACTTAAAACTCAGGCAGGGCAGGCTGAAGTTGGGGATGGATGGATAATTTCCACATGTCCAGACTGAGTCAAGCTTGTTATACCAAAGAGCTGAACTGCCATTTTGTGGGCAGTGCTGTCAGGGTGGCTCTAACTGGCAGGCTGTCTTCCTGTGTGGGGACATCACAAAATGGGTTGTGACCGGCTTCCTGGCGCAGACAAGTGATTTCTAATGATTTTTATCAATGGATGCATTTTTGTTTAACCATCAGGGATGCCAGCATCCCTCCTGCATTCTCACGTCATGAGTGGCCATTCACTACCCTATCATCTCCTGTCCACAAAGAAAAGAAAATATTCCTAGATGGGGAAATTTGCCTTCTGGGGTAAATAATTAATAATGAAACTACAAGCTGCTGCTTGTCTCCTACACTCATACAACAAATGGTACTTTCTTTGCCAGCATATGAGGAAGGTAAAATTCTCATGGGATAGACAGCATGTCTGCAAACGCCAAGCCCTGCTTGCTAGAAAAATCTGGGCTAAAATGACTGGGGAATAGCCAAGTTTAGTAAATGCTGGAGTAAAAAAAATGTTATGACTCACAGAAATCCCTGCTCAGGGGGAGCTGAGCTCAGCCGCAGTCATTTCCTCTCTCAGGAGACCTCAGGTGTCCTCCCTCCAGATTTTGGCTGGCCTGGGATTTACCTAACCATCCCAGCTACTGAGGGGAAAAGCAGAGGTTTGCAGCCTGCCTGCCACATCAAGCTGAAGTGACACACCAGAGAAGCCTGGAAGAAGGGGAAGGCCCCTTGCAGTGAGCATCAGCCCCCCTCCTGCCAGAGACACAGCGCTGACGCTAATGTAGGCTTTGTTAATGTTCAACCGCATTGGGAGAAAATAAGCTCTGATGTGTGTTTATGGTTTTTGAGGTTCTTGCATTATTCCCAGAACCGTATGGTCTTGCCTTCTCCTCCAAAATACTGCATTTTCGTTAACAATCGCTCTCACTACAGGCTTTTTGGTCCTGTACCAACCTCACTGAATTTTTAGGATCAAATCCTTTTCTTTCAGAATGTATTTCTATATTTCCTTTCTTTTAATGCAAGCAGGAGTGTTACATTATAAAGTACCTGCTGATAAGGAAAAACCCCTGGCTACCAGCCCAGGAAATTTGGTATTAGTGATAGCAGTGACAGCAGCTGTTCATGCATCCTTAGACTGTGACTTCTGCAATGTCCCCAAGGAGAGGACCACGCAAGGCAGCACTGGGCAGAGATGATCAAGCTGTTCCTTAGCATGTTAGCTCGGACACTGGAAGCCATAAGACCATGGCATTTCTCTGTGTTTGCCCGTGGTCCCAGTCCTGCACTGATGGAGCCCTTCCCACCACCTAAAGTCACTGGTGCCCTGCCTGGGCAATGGGGATGTGGCTTGGTGATGCTGGCTGTAAAAGCAAGCTAGCAGTTGCTACCTCGTCCAGGTTTTCCTTGTTTTAATTCCTGTAGGTTTTCAAAGCCCATCTCTCTGCTGCCCCAGTCATTGGCTTTGCCACCTCTGAGCCTGCGATGCTGCCCTGAGCGTCGGGGGGTAAGGGGTGGCACAGCCCTGCCATAAAAGGGGACTGCTGCGAGCAGTGAGGAAATGAAGCCAGGAACGCTGTGAGTTCTTGGCCATAAAAAACATGCTGCAGGCTATGTCTTGCTGGGCTATGTTAGTTCCCAAAGTTGTTTTCCCTAGTTGTTGTCATAAAACTTCAGTGAAACCATCTACAAGCTTCAGAAGCTGCGTGGGGGAGGGGGTATATGTTGAGAGTCCATTGTTGAAGCCTATAGAGCCTCTTTCACTTAAACTGGCTTATACTGGTACAGCTTTACTGGGCTCAGTGGGACAGTCAGTGAGTCAGATCCCAGGAATTAATTAATCATGATTTTCTTCCTTGAAAACAGAGGAATCAACTAAGAGAATTTTGAATAAAGGTCAACTAAGAGAATTTTGAATAAAGGTGTTTGTGCTGGGCTCCAAAACCTTGCTCTTTTGTCCCTGTAATTAGGGACCAGGCACCTATTTAGCAGGACTGTTTCAAGCGCGAGGTAAAGCTGAAAGCCGCTTCCCAGTCAATGTACTGAAATACAGAAAAGGAATAAATGAACTCAGTTGACAGGCAGTTTTGTGAGGGCAATCGCAAACAGTCGCAACACGTCTCCGTGCACACGTTCAGCAGCACGGTGCCTTCAGAGTACGGCAAATACGTAAATGTGCCTCTAAATGAATTCTTCGTCGAATGATTCATAAAGAAACGGGGAGTGAGCACACCCAAACCGACCTCCCTGCATATCATTAACTAACTGATAGGATCTCTCCTTCTGCCTGCAGACCCTCCCGGAGCCGATCGCAGCTCCCCACGCTAACATCCCTGTCTGCACGCTGTCCCTCCCCGTCACGCCTTGGCAGCGGCTCATCGGGTGTTTGACACTTTAGGTTGGAGCTGCAGAGAGCGTCGGTCTGTTCTGCTGGGCACCCAAGTGGCGCAGAGGTGGGTGTTTCCGGATGGCACAAGCTATGGCAGTGAGCAGGGACAAAAGGAGAGATGCAAAAGAGAAAGGATGTGGTCCAGATGTGCTAATTACAATTAAAAGCTATAAAGAGAGTTAGTTCTCTTTAGGAGGAAAGAAGACTTATGCTAAGAGACAGAGTTAGATGACTCATCCCTATAGTCCCCCCTCAACCTGTTACAGCAGGGAAAAGCCGTGTCCCGCTGAAGGAGACAGGGTATATTTAGGAGTGAGTTGGCACAACACCCATCGGGGGGTGGCAGCTGCTCCCCGTGGGGCAGAGCGACAGCTTGCAGGTGGGCAGGAGAGATGGAGCAGAGAGGAGAGAGCCAGAGAGCCCGATGAGTAAGTCTAGTTGATGACTTATCATCCAAGGCAGTTGTAGTCATGGACTTATTAATAGATATGAGGTAGAATTGTGAAAAACAGTTGGTTGTGTCTGCTTGATGCAGGGTTGAGGAAGGGCTTGGTTTTTTCTCTTTGCCGGAGAGATGAAAACTTTTCAAATAAAACAGAAAGCTGTTTTGCTTGGAGTCCTTTGCAGAAAGCACAGCGTATGTTTGTCCAGCTTCCGGCACTTGGGAGGGTCTGGCGGAATAGGTCTTCACAGAGAGCCTTCTCTTCAAATACATTCAGAATTAGGCCTTTAAATGAAAGGCTGACCCTGGCTATGTGTCACAGCCAGCACTGTGAGCCACCTACAGGCTTTGGACACGACTCTAAAGTGATTAAAGCAACTTGACTGAACCAACTTGTCACTCCCGGGTTCATACCCAATTAGCAATGACCAGAGTAATACCTTCGGATGAGAGGGTAAGGGAGAACTATGTGCTGTTAAGGCACTTGCGCTGTATTTGTAACAGCCCAGTGAGAGACTGGAAACCCTACCGTGCTAAGTGCTGGGCGAGCACGTAGCACAGCCTCTTGCTGTAGAATTTAGCATGCAGATTTATGAAGAGACACAAAATGTGGGTGAATTTTTCACCCACAAATGGCCAAAGGGAGCTGAGAGGATCTGGGAAGAGGAATGCATAACTAAATCAACAAAGGTAAGGGTGGCAGAAACTGACGATAATAGTTGCAGGGAATCACTCATCAGAAGGGAATTCTTTTTTTAAATTAAATCCTGTACAAAAGAACTTTTGCTCCCTTGATGGCTGCACTGCCCTTCTTCTCCTTCCACACCCTTCACTCTGGTAGCTCATTACATCCACTCATTTCACCTTAGCTTAATTAGGGATGTGCAAAACACCCAGGATGCTAGTGCTGAGTTCCTGGCAGGGACTGCAGGTACGAAGAAATCATTAAGTAGAAAAAGTCCCACGACACTTGTCATCTGATAGAAAGAAAACCTTTCTGTGGGAACAGCGAAAGGAAAATTTTGGCCTCTTGTTTTCAAAAGAAAAGCAGAAACCAGAGGCTAATCCAAACATGTAGGTTGACCTCAAAAAAATTGTTTTGCTTTGGGGTGTTTTGTGGTGCAGACGGTGCTGGGTTTGCTTCCATTCTGAGTCAACTCAAGCTTTGCAGCTGGAATTTCTCTGCAAAAGTGGAGTTCAGGTCCTTCTCCCTCCCAGCACAGCTTGATGTGGTTCAGCTTGTCTCTGCCTGCCCTGAGACAGGGTGATGCTGGCAGTGACCAGCCCACTCGCTGCAGAGATGACATGGTGGTCCTGGCCCTGCATCTTCAGACAGCCTCATCCCACACTCCTGCAGATATCTCCAACGTTGCCCTATGACAGCACTGCTCTAATGCGCTGCTGTGCAGCCCGCACCCATTTCGGATGCTTTGAAGTGGTTTCTGTTCCTGGCACAAGGTGGCAAACCTGTCTTTTGGCCATGGGGAAACCTCATTGGGTAAGAAGACCTAAGCTTGAGGACTCTGTGGTTGGGACACAACCACCTTGCCCTGGAGGTCCATCACTCAGCTGTGTGGATACAGCCTGAGGCACCCAGCTGGTCTGTGTCTCGGCTTTGCCTGCAGCAGAGACAGGGCTAGAGCTGGTTTTGGTCTCTCTCTAACCTGGGGCAAATGGTCTCACCTCTCGGCCTCCAGCAGGAGAATCCCTTCCTTCCCAGAAATGCCAAGAGACCTGGATGATGCTTGGGAAGGCTAACATAAAAGCTATGGTGGCTACCTTATCTCCGGCTTTATAAACTAAGAAGTGCATGGAAATTACCTGAGGAACAAAACCTGCTAAGTAACCTCATTATCCCTTTCTTTGGGGAGTTTACTGTAAAGTGGCAGGCTTTGGATCTTAATTTGCTGGGAAGTGCAGTAATGTAATTAGCTAGACTGATAACAAGCTGAGCTGTGTGAATTCTTCAGAGGAGAGGAGGAATGTGCTAGACAAAGAGAGAAGGGAAAGGAAGAAAAAAAAGAAATGCTTCCCCGACAAGAATTCAAAATTTTTCAAAATGCTAGTGATATAAAATTATGGAAGAGTTTTGTTTTGGTCAGAGGCAATGCCATTCTCAAATATTTCATCCTTTAAAAAGGACACAATTTCTAGAATCCTTTGATTTTTTTTTTTAAATAAAATTCATGCATCTTTTGAAACAAAAGTTTTTTGGTTTTTTGTTTTTTTCTTTTCTAAGAAGCATCTCTTCTCATTTGGCTAAAGCAGCTCAGAATCAGCTTGGGGAAACTCCTTTTCCCAACAAACAAGAGAGCACCATTTGCCCACCGTGTGGCTGGGGCCAAGCTCTGCCCACACCTGGCCCACGGAGCTGCCTACAAGGCACCACGGGCTCTTCCCAAACACAGACCTTGTTGATAACCAAAGCAGCCTTTTCTGCTCGGCGCTGCTGTCCCCACTCCCAAAAGCTTTGCTGAGGACCATGCAAAGCTCTGGTGGTGTGAACCTCATGAGGCTCAGCCATGTGCACACCTGGAGAGGGGCTGCCCATGCCCATGCCCTGTTGTCCTGGTGGCCAATACAGGCTTTGGGGGGCTTGTGAAGATCTTCCACAGCATGAAATGAAGAATGCATTGCTCTTGTCACTAGATGGCTCTATTTGCTTTCACTAAACACACACGGTTTTCTCTTTACATCCCCAAATGAGCAGCAGCCCTACAGCTCTGCATTTGTGGGGTCACCAGCCACAGCTGGGAAGGTAAATCTCCTTTTTAGGCGGCAAAACTTACCTGGATTTTGATGATGGTTCTCATTATGCTCTTGCTAACATCCCTGAATAAATTGAATACTGTTGTGAGAAACATGTTTTGAGACTTGTATGAAACAGTCCCCTTGGGGACAAGTTCTGGGTTTTCCTCGTCTCAGACTCCTCCAGCAGCCATTGCACTCCAGCCTCTGTGCAGATATGAACCAAAAAGGGAGGAATATGAGCGGCTGCCTGGCATTTAACTTGGGTGCAGGCTGGTGGAGAGCCAGAAACTTCCTTTTCTCTGTCCTTCATTAGGTAGGAGGCAAAGAGGGTCTGGCTCCCAGCACAACACTGAGGTGACTCAAATTGGTGGGACAATGCTTTCCAGGCTCCTTGTGCACCACCAGCCATCCCCGGGGTCACCTGACCCCTGCCCAAGGGATGCTGCACCCATGCCAGCAGCTGCCATCGTGCCCCATGCTCACCTCGAGGGATCTGCTTCTGCACTGTACCTTCCTGGGGGCTGTGGCCTCTAGGCACCAGTGTACCTTCTGAAGATGGTCTTCCTCAGGGATGGGGACCTCACTGCCACAGCCCGTGCACAGCAGCCTGGGGAAGGTCTGGGGTGGTGGTGGCACTGGGGGGCAGGGGGTTTGCAGGCAAGCCATCTCATCGTTTGACCCACGCTGGCAGGGGGGACACTCTCCTGGGATGTTGGCTTGGTGAGGTGGAGCAGGGCTGGAGCAGAGTCCATGGGCGTTTGAAGGAGGAGATGGTGGAACAGGGACAGGTGCAAGAAGAGCACGGGGGAGGTGGAGGAGAGGGCGAACCCTGGCAGAGGGCATGTGCTGAAGCCCTGCGGATGTCTGCAGCCTCAAAACCTTACACTGGAAGCCACAATTTCAGGTTTCAGATGTCTCCAATTAACTAAAAAGCTACGGCAGGTCTGACTCTGGACAAGAAAGCATATCAGATTGTTGCTTTCCCTGGGAGAAAAACTCAATGTTATAAAAAAATACAATATATTCAGAGGCTCCACTGTCTGTATTGGCTTAAGGCTGAGTATTTTATCAGCTGCCAGATCTCTCAGGTGTATTCAAGAGACATTTGAAGCAAAATTCCTGCCTGGAAAAAGTTACTATCTGAGGATATAATTCAAAGCCATGAAAGACTGGGGGCATTTCTCCTGATAGCAAAAGGATTTGAATCAGGCCCCGGGGAACTAGTCCGGCATCTCTTCCTCACATCAGCGGCCTCTCTGCACTTTGACAAGACAACTCCTGTAATAACAGCTACACGCAGGGGTATTTGCAAGATCACAGCTTTGGCTGCATGAATGATACAAGAGACTAGTGACTATGGTGGGAAAGGAAGCAAATTTGCTTATTTAGATAATTAACAGGCATTTGAGACAAGTGTTGCTGTCTAACGCATTACTGACAGGCTAATAATTCTGCCTGCTGAAGCAGCAATTATTACAATAATGTTATGGTCCACTAAAATAACCATCCCTCCTAGCCACCACTGCCAGGAGAGGACGGGTGGAATCGCGTTTCTCCTTCTTCCAGATGAAGAGGATATGTGCCAGAGAAGTGCCCTGTGGGGCTCGGCTGGGAGAGGAAGGGCTCGTACAGCTACTGTGGGGCAGCTTCTGTTGTAACCTGCCTTTGGAGGATGCCGTGTTTTTACGGCCCCAGATGGCTGCAGGCATAATTTTGCACCTGCGGTTTTGGTGAGATAGGTAACTGCCGTCCTCATTAGCCCATGTATTGCAATGCCTTCAGAGGCCAGTGCTGCGAGCGCAAATAGTTGTGACTGATTAGGAAAGGCACCATTTGCGGGGCAGATACACTGCTGGGTGTTCTGTCTCTCCTGCAAATTGGCTGCTCCCTGAGCCAGGGAGGACCGATAACCCCATCGACGTCCTTTGGGCAGGCAGCTCCTTCCTGGAGTTGTGCCAGGGGACTGAGGGCTAACTTTGCTCACTTGAGGGGACAACGATGGTGAAATGGAGAATTGGGGACACTTTGTTTTAACCTGGTCTTGTCTGATCCTGTCTAACAGCCAGGTGAACTGAATGGTCCAGTAGGTAAATCCTTCCAGGCTAACGCAGCAAGGCAGCGGCAGGAATGGGGGGAGGAGGTGTTTTCCAGGAGAGGGGTCCTCCATCATCCCACAGCCCACGGATGGGCTGTGCCCAAGTACTCCTGCAGGGAGCCAGCTCACACAGTCAGGTTTCCCATCTTGTCTTGCAAGCCATGGGAGAGGGGTAGAGATACAAGACCCCAGCAGGGGTATTAACTGACTGGCCTCAATTGTGTAAGGAACACCTGGGACCTGGCTCAAATTCAGTTTGTATGACACGCAGGAAATTTTATTCATAACAAGCAGGTCAGGATAGCTGATGGGAGGAGAGGGTGGTGGGGAGCAGAAGGCTCTGGGCACTGCTCCACACAGCTCTGCTGTGTAACTTCACCGTTGCTTGCAGCCCTTGCTTTCCACAGACAGAAGAGAAAATCAGGTAACGCAGATTTCTCTATTTCTTTTCTTGGGGGATCAGTCTGTTGAGAGATTCATTAAAATCTGCTATGACAGAGATAGAAAAACATCACCTGACAAGCAAATGCTCTTAGGGAAAACAAGTCTTTGATAGCTTTACATGCTTCTTGAACACAGGGAAAGCCAGTCAATAAAGTTCCTTGTGGCCTAAAAGCAGAAACATCTGTCGGAGGCAGCTTGCTAGGCTGAATATAGCAGCAGGAAAGCCCAACTGATTAACTCCATCCTCTTCCTAACATGTTGTTGTGGTTCCCAGAAATCCCTAGAAAGGGCTCCTGAGGACACTGGCACCATTACAAGCTAGCTATAATTCTGTAAACAGCGAAATCAAGGAAACATTATCCTAACTGCCGTTCACCTCTGGCATCCTGTTTGCACAATTCACGCGTACTTCATCTACTCACTTTTAGATATGGGACAAGCTTGTCATTTAGGGAAAGAGGAAGGGCCCATGCTCTGATGAAGGAGAGAATAAAGCCATTATTGCTGTGAAGAGGAAAAGAGAGATGGAAGGTTGGGCTCCATATAACCTTGCAAGTAGGCTGGAGCTGGGAAAAATGGCAGGGAAGATTAGAGCAGTCATACGGTAGACAGTGTGGCTGGGCTGATCCTCCCTGAAGCAAACTAGCCCCGTGACCCTACTCCCAGCCCCAGCTCTTCTCATCAAGATTCATCCTAAAAAGGAAAGCAGCCAGCTTTCTGGTGCTTCCTCTTGATTGCTTTTCACATTTTGGTCTTCTTGCATTTCTCTTTATGGTAATCCCATGGGATGCAAATGCTTAAGAGGAATAGCCTTTTCTATCCCCTCTGCTGCATCAACTTTTGCCAAGACATGAGTGAACAAGCTGGTAGATAAATCTCAGCTAGGCTCCCTTTGCCACTAAAGGTTGGACCAGATGATCCTTTGAGGTCACTTACAACCTGGGGTGGTCTGTGCTCTAGGGCTGAAGTCTGGTACCAAGTAACAACTTTGTCTCTGGCATGCATGAACCTCAGGAAGTTCAACTAGGCCAAGTGCAAGGTCTTGAATCTGGGCCACAGCAATCCCAGGCACAAACACAGGTTGGGAAGAGAATTAATTGAGAACAGCCCTGAGGAAAGGACTTGGGGGTGCTGGTGGACAAGAAGCTCAACATGATCCGGCAGTGTGCGCTCACAGCCCAGAAAGCCAACCGCATCCTGGGCTCCATCACAAGAAGCGTGGCCAGCAGGGCGAGGGAGGTGATTCTGCCCCTCTGCTCTGCTCTGGTGAGACCCCACCTGGAGTACTGCGTCCAGATCTGGAGTCCTCAGCACAAGAAGGACATAGATCTGTTGGAGCGGGTCCAGAGGAGGACCATAAAGACAATGCGAGGGCTGGAGCACCTCTGCTATGGGGACAGGCTGAGAGAATTGGGGTTGTTCAGCCTGGAGAAGAGAAGGCTCCAGGGAGAACTTATAGCAGCCTTCCAGTGCCTAAAGGGGGCTTACAGGAAGGATGGGGAGTGACTCTTCATCAGAGTGGAGTGATAGAAAAAGGGATTACGTTTTTAAACTGAAAGAGAGAGGAGAAACTGAAAGAGAGGGGAGATTTACATTAGACATTAGGAAGAAATTCTTTCCTGTGAGGGTGGTGAGACACTGGAACAGGTTGTCCAAAGAAGCTGTGGATGCCCCATCCCTGGAAGTGTTCAAGGCCAGGCTGGATGGGGCTTTGAGTAGCCTGGTCTAGTGGGAGGTGTCCCTGCCCAGGGCAGGGGGCTTGAAACTAGATGATCTTTAATGTCCCTTCCAACCCAAACCATTCTATGATTCTATGCAGAACAGCATGAGGGAGGCTGCCTTCTTGGTGGGAATAAGGGATGACTACTTGGCAAACAGATGCAACATGTAATTTTAAGGATTGTGTTAAGGAAATATGCATTTCCCACCACGTAGCATGCTATTTTTCCCCCCTTACTCGTACATTTCTGCGGTTCACAAATGCATAATTCAGTTAGAACAATATAAAATTTGCTAATTATAAAGGTACTAAGCAATTTGGATGACTTGTAATGCATTTTAAACAAATAATAATTTTTGTACTTGTAAAATTTAACATAACTTCAGTTTATAGTTTAGGTTAACATAACATTTAGTAATTTTTTTCAATCTTCCCAAAGTTGGTTACCCAAACAAACATTACTTTCACTGCTGCATTTTGGACAGACAAAAGTAGTTAATTCCACAATTTTTAAGAAATATCACGGACTAGAATTTAAGTTGGGGTGTAGATAATTTCCTAATGCCAGGCTCCTGAAGCGTGAGCTTTACGGACCACTTACTGTACAGTATTCCTCCTTATTATTACCCATATGCTGCCTTCTGTCAAGTCTGAAACCTTTGAGAACAATTACTTTTCCTGTAAGTTACCTTTCAATTAATGCATTGGCATAAAATGGAGGAGATGCAGCCCTTTGCCAGCCTCAAAGGACGTAGCAGTTCCAAGAATGCATTCACACTCAGGACTGCTGATATTTTCACAATTCTACTAATAAAAAGCTCAAAGTTTCAGATTTACAAGAAATGCTAGAATTACTTCTTTGCTTTATTCCACCTCCATCCTACCTGGTGTGACAGTTCCCCATGCATAGCTGAGGAAATTATCCACCAACTGCAGGAAATCTCCTTGACAACTGTTGCCCACTTTATTGAGCTGCTCAACACCATTTCTCCACTTACTCTGGAAAGCCAAAAGCCTTTTTTATTTTTTTTTTAAGAGACGTGTCTGGACTTGTTGCAGGATTGTTGACACTGCAATTGCAATTGTGGTCTCAAAACTTGTAGGAACCAGCTAAAAACACATAAATAGTAGATAGCATCATTCTTAAGCCACAGTCACTCTGCATCCCACCTCCAATGGACCAGGCCAAGGGATCTTAGATACGGTGCTTCAAACAGCCAATA
Organism: Rhinoptilus africanus; assembly: GCA_013400135.1. Classification (NCBI taxonomy): domain Eukaryota; kingdom Metazoa; phylum Chordata; class Aves; order Charadriiformes; family Glareolidae; genus Rhinoptilus; species Rhinoptilus africanus. Next base: position 13,822 of record VXBO01007537.1, on the reverse strand, counting down.
TTTAGCTTGCAATAAGTCTATAGGAAAAAGTCATCTTTCAGGTTGCAAACTTTCTCATGCAGGGGAATCATTCCTGCAGTTCCACAGCTATTGTGTAAGTACATTTAAACCATATTTATATGCATGTTAGTAAACATTTAACTAATTTCTATGTAATGTTCATAAACATAAGATCTTTGGATTCAATGGTGCTGCATAAAGATAAATGCTGTTCTTGAAAATTAAGTAAATACAACTTTGCCTAGAGCAGAAGAATAGGGTAGGAAAATGAAACAGCCTTTTGTAGACAGAGATACGTGGTCCATTCACCCAGCAGTTCTTTGGAGGGAGATAAGTATCCGTGGCACCATATGCAGTCTTTCCTGGATTGATATTTAATTCTGGGTAGATCCTGCCAGCTTAAAGGAGTAGTTTTAATCAGAGTCTGATGGATTTACTACCCTGTGGGTTTTATATCCGTGCGTGAGGGAGTTGTGTAAGTTTTTACTTGAGGGAATGAACTAGCTCTCAGAATGTTTACTTTCCACCTCCCACAGTGCAAAAAAAGGAGATCAAATCCGAAACGGAACCCACCGCTCTTTCCTGCTCTGATAGAAGTCTTCAAAATCCTCCCTCTGCAGTCACCTCAGAAGACATCAACAGCACAACACAGTGAGAATCCCGCAGGCCTGGAGTTATCCTCTATTTACGTATTTCCAAAATTGAATTAAAATTCCTAGAGAAATCTGCTGAAATCTCTAACTGGCATTGCATAGAGCTAAACCCAATGTGATGAATATTTGTTCTCTGTTGTAGCCAGTAGCGACATTTTCCAAAGTTTTCTCCCTTGCATGTTATCCCCTCATCTATGCTAAAGACCTGAGGCAATATCATGTTTTCACAGGCAAAGTCTCAAAAAGGAAGATTTATAACTTCCTTTTTAAATTTCAGGTTTGCTTTTTATTGCAATTCTGAGACACACAAAAAACATAGCAATGTTTTCTTCTAAGTGTTTTGGTTAGCATTTGTTAAAAGCTGAATTTTTTTCAGACTGACTTCCCTTCTGTAACTAAGGTGATTTCTTGCCATTGCTTTGTGAGGGTCTGACTGATTCAGCCCTCCCCTTAATCCTGCTACAGATGAGCAAGAGACATCCCCCAGGGCCACAGGAGTCTGCTTCTGGCATGAATTTGTTGCTCTGACCAGCAGCTTCTCTCCCCGCCACATGCCGTGCACATCCTTTCGCACTCCTGACATCTCTTTTCATGTGTCCCTTCTCCTGTCCAGCCCCCATAGGCTTGATTCCTGCTCCTGATTCCCTCGTCTTTCCTCCTCCATTTCTGTAGACTGCTCCAAGCACCACCATCTGCTAAAGTTTTTCCAGCTCACGGGACACATACGGAGAAGAAGGAACAGGAGTTTTTCACCCTGGGATAGTTCCAACCACACTGTCCTGTCCCAGCTTTCTCCCTCTGTCCCACACGCTCACTCTGTGGGGAGATGTGAAGCAGGTGAGAAACATCTCCTAAAATAAAGCTCGGGTGACAACTCAGTGTAAAGCAGAGCAGATGATGTGATGATCAATGATCTGGACGAGGGGATTGAGTGCACCCTCAGTAAGTTCCCAGATGACACCAAGTTGGGTGGGAGTGTTGATCTGCTGGAGGGTAGGCTGGCTCTGCAGAGGGATCTGGACAGGCTGGATCGATGGGCTGAGGCCAATGGCATGAGGTTCAACAAGGCCAAGTGCCGGGTCCTGCACTTGGGTCACAACAACCCCAAGCAGCGCTAC
>VXBO01007537.1:283-11361 GCA_013400135.1 Rhinoptilus africanus | reverse complement strand
CAGGGAGTGGGGGAGCCCGCTTCACCTCCCGGGGGACCCGGCACGGCGTGGGGGGCTGCGTGGGTCGTGGCCGTGCCCTAGTATGAGCGACGCGGGGATGATTTGTCTTGCAGCAGTTTTCTTTTTCAGTAATTTCTCTTCTAATGCTTGGGAAAACTGCGCTCTTAGAAGACTCCAGCGTCTAAATTTGTGAAAATGTTTATTTTGTAGCCGGCTATGGTATGTGGGTTTCTAGGTCTCATGGTTTTTGAGCTCGCCAGGTGCAGGGAGGAGGAGGAGCGAGACCCGGTCACTTGACCCAAGCTATCCAACAGGGTTATTCCGTACCATGAACATCACATTCAATATAAATTAGAAAATTTGCTGCAAAATTGTGTCTTTATCTTGACGGCTGCGATCCTGAGAACTTCTTGCCCCAGTGCCGGATGCCTGAGCCCTTCCCTGACACTTGCTGTCCGCTGCTGGGAGCGCACAGCTTCCTGCTGATAGAATGGCCTGAGGATAACCCTTGTGTATGTTGTATTGGTATCGGTATTGGTTCTTTAGTATTACTAATGTTAAATATCTAGTCTTATTCTATTGAATCTGTTTATGTTTCAACCCTCAGGTTTCCTTGTTTTTTCCCTGATTCCTCTTCCCATGTAGGGAGGGGTCACTGGGTGACAATAAGTTGTTGTGGGTTTCTCAAAACATAATATTCTGAAATACCACCACTGGCGCAGCCTCCTGAAGGTAGCCTTTTGGAAACAGCCCAGCACCCCAGGATGTGGGGCGTCATCTCTGAACAACTCTCTTTCAGAGGCCATATGTTTGCGATTATGAAGGCTGCGGTAAAGGTTTCACCAGAGATTTCCACCGCGCTCGACACCTTCTTACGCACACCGGGGAAAAGCCCTTTGCGTAAGGCCAAGTTTTTTATTTCTTAAAATGGACTACACATGTCTTTATGGAAACAAAGGGGAGTTAAAACTGGTATGTGGCTGGTACAGAGCGTGCCTGCCTAGCTTTGGTATTGTGAGTGCTGCCACAACAGTACTCGCAACACTCATCACAGTGCACACAGGGTGAGATGTGGGGAGTCTCCTAAGCCTAAAACCCCCTATCTGGCAGTGATCCATAATAGATGCTTAAAGAAATGGGCAGATCTCTCCCTAGAATACAGAATTAAAAAAAGGAGGGGCAGTTATCTCCCGTTACTAAGTCATTAATAGCTGCATGTCATGGATTAGGAGCTAGGAATTCTTACATGTTTTATTAAGAATCTCTTCCGATAAGTTTTCCTGTGTCTTTTGATTTTAACAGCCTCTGGCTTTTCATGTCTTTAAAGTAAATTTTTATGTTTGGGTTGTGAGTTTTGGTTATTCTTCATGTATTTGTCTGATCCAGTGATTTCTGTATCTGCCTAGGAAACAAATCGCTGAGAGTGATAATAAAAAATGCAGTTCATTTTCAGGTGCACAGCTGATGGATGCAATCAGAAATTTGGAACAAAATCAAACTTAAAGAAGCACATTGAGCGCAAGCATCAAAATCGGCAAAAGCAATATGTGGTGAGGAATTACCTTTGATACTGTAAAGTGGTGGCTAAACAAGCTCCTTTTTGTGTATCTAGTGAAGTATTTCGACTTGTTATTTTGCGGTACTTAAATGAGTTCAAAAACTACGACTGGGATTTCAGCAAACACATGTGGACTGGGCTGTCATTATTTGGCCTCTAACGATTACTCAATTTCCTAAATAGTGCGACTTTGAAGGCTGTAACAAGTCTTTCAGGAAACATCAGCAACTTAAAGTTCATCAGTGTCACCACACCAATGAACCTCCCTTCAAGTAGGTGGATAATTTTAATAATGAACTTTTAACAATTCAGTTTAAACACTGTTGATGAAAACAGGTGCCTCTTCTCAACCTTTTCTTTGATGTAGCATTTAAAAAAAAAAATAGCATGAATTTGCAGTCATGGCTTCAAGTACATTTCTTTCATTGGTCCTTTGCCTAGTAGTCTGTTTTGAGCAACAGTCTTGGTGCTCTGTAACTTCAGCATTCCAGCCATTTTCTTAGGATTAATTACAGGTTCACAGGAATAACAATGAAAATGAAAATTAAAAAAAAAACAAACCCAAAACATTTTGAGTTCACAGAGTCTGAAATACAAGCATAAGAGCTTGCACAGTAATGAAAAATGCAGCTACTTCCGGTTTATGGTAAAAAGTAGTTACTTGGCTAATATTGAAGTGAGCAGCAGGTTAAAAAAGGTGAGAGGCTTGGACACCAGTCTGAGAGGCTGTGCACTGCAGTTCCGTTATTTACATGACATGTCAGTATAGATCTGATGAAAGCAAAGTTCAGCCTTGCGTTTCTTACAGGTGGAAGGCGGTTTACAGGAGTGTTGCACTTAAGTGAACTGCACTAGTATGGCTGTGTGACGGCACAAAAATACTGTTAGTGCTCTGCTGCTGCTCTGATGGCTAGATCCCTACAAGCCACTTAAACCCTCCGCTTTTTGTCTCTATCTTATGTTTTAAGAGCCTACTGTGTAGGGATGATAGGAAGCTTGATTCTTTAGCCAAAGCTTAACTTGCTGTATACATGGAAATCCTACTGTAGTTTTAACTCTTCAGGGGATCGGAGTCATCTGTTAAAAACATGCAGTGAAAGAAATCAAACCAGTGTATTTTATACCTAGATGTAATAGTGAAGGATGTGGAAAGTACTTTTCTACTCCAAGTCGGCTAAAGCGGCACGAGAAGACACATAAAGGTAATACAGTTTTTCTTCTTGCTTCCGTTGTGTTTTAGCAAAGGCAAAAGGACCTCTTCCAGTACAGAGTATGCAGGGATGTATGACAGACATCAAAGTGTTCTGGGCATAGTGATGCACACAGGAAAGAACAAGAGAACAAGAACACCTGTTTTGACTAGCCAAATGGGATACAATTGGATTGCAGGGTTCAGTTACAATGTACTTGTGGCAGAGCTCAGTATTCCTGCTGTCATTTGTTCTCCTGATGTGCTGCTTTTGCCAATAACCCATCTTCTGGAGGTGGGCTAATGGTTAAGGTACTGGCCTAGACCTCCAGAGGTTAGGATCAATTGCCAGTTCTGCCACAAATTTCCTATGAAGCCTTGTCAAAACCATGTAAGCTTGCATTTTTAAAATTATTAATGTACCTATGCAAAAGGTATTTAAGTGGAATTGTCAGGAGGTGATCAGGTATGTGTTAACTAATCCTGCTACACTCCTGTCCATTCTTTCAGCTTTCCAGTGCTAAGAAAAAAAAAAAAAACAAACCCAAGGGACTAGGGAGAGTATCCAGAAAGCTGCCATTTGTAATGCATTCCTTTATTAAGATGGGGGTTGTTCATAGTTGTTTAGTGTTAACTTTCTGTGGTTTGTTTAAAAAACATCCTCTCTGCTTGATAGAATGGTACTGTTACAGTTATTTTCATCTGTGTGAGTGAAAGTGTACGGCTGGTGAGGAAATAGCTTTGCTGAAGCAAGGAGAGGGTTTCCTAAAATCACTTGGTTGGGAAGGACCTCTGGAGGTCATCCAGTCCAAGTCCCTGTTCGAGGCAGGGTCAGTGACACCAGGTTGCTGAGGTCTGTGTCCAGTCACTTTTTGAATATTTCCAGGGGCAGGGCTTCCACAGTGTCTATGGACAGCTGGTGTCAGTGGTACAAGGTTTCTTCCTTAAACCTGTTAGGATTTTCTCCTGTTCTAATTCATTTCTGTTGTCTCTTGTCCCATTGCTGTGCAGTATGGGAGGAGGGGAGGAATACTGGCCTTTAATTTTAAAATTATAATAGTGGAATTCCCTCTTGTAAAACTGGACTGTGTTTGCCAGAATCTTAGTGACTGTAAACATCTGTCCTGCCCACCAGGCTATGCATGCAAGAAAGAAAACTGCTCATTTACTGGAAAAACTTGGACAGAGCTTCTGAAACATAATAAAGAAAGCCATACAGGTAAACTCCAAATGCTTTAGTAAATCAAACTTCACTTTTGATAACATGGGAAACAAACTGCTCATTTGAAGAGGAGTCATGCTGAGCTCACTTCATCAACTTGTCGTTGTGGAAAGACAAACTTGTTTACTAGCACTTTATTGGTTAAATGGTCATGACTCTGGCTAGACCTTTAGCTGATGAAAATGCTTCTCAGTGTACTAACTCTGCTTTGTGATCCAGTTAACAAGAAATTGTACAATACAGGATTTTGGATCTGGATAATTCCTACTGTGTTATTCTCTTCCAGTCTCTAAGTTACTTGCATTTCATGTGGATTTTTAGCATTGTTCTAGAGCACTGCTAGGGTTTGATTCTGAGCTCCTGTAAGAAGCTGTTAATTTATACTCTGCCTGTTTCTCTCCCACTCAGAGCCGATAGTTTGCAGTGAGTGTAATAAAACTTTTAAACGGAAAGATTACCTCAAGCAGCATCAAAAAATACATGCAGTGGAGAGGGAAGTCTGTCGATGCCCAAGAGAAGGATGTGGGAGAACTTACACAACAGTATTTAACCTTCAAAGCCATATCCTCTCTTTTCATGAGGAGAAAAAACCATTTTCTTGTGATTATCCAGGCTGTGGAAAAGTGTTTGCAATGAAGGTATGCATTTTTTACACTGTTCTAATCTGAATCATGTAATCTTAAATGATAAACCTAACTCTTTCCCCCCCCTCTTTTTCTTTGTAACTGTAGCAGAGCCTAGCAAGGCATGCAGTTGTACACGATCCTGAAAAGAAAAAGCTGAATTCCAAAGTAAGTTATACTCTCAAAAGTCTTCTCAACCATACCCTGTCACTTCAGAGGAGGGTAAACATTACATGTTTTGGAATATAACTTCAAGCAGGGAAACAGGCCAGCTACCTACTTTATTTGGGAGATGCTTAATTTCTGAAGCTCCTTTAAATGATGCAGAGCTGGCGTATTCATTGATTTCTTTTTACCCCCCCCCCCCAACTTAGTAGTCTTTGCTCCATAGATATGTTAAGTTGCTAATTCTGGATTTATTTCTGCCAGGCAAAGCGTTCTCGTCCTAAGAGGAGCTTAGCCTCTCGTCTGAGCGGCTACATTCCTCCTAAAACACAGCCAGGAAAGGACGTGGCTGTGACAGAAAGCAAGGCAATGGATAAGCGCGTGGAAAATGAAATACCAACTGTTGAAATTCTGACTCTGCAGTAAAGGTTAACTGAGATAACTCTCTTCATGGAATGACCAGTGCAAAGTTCAACAATAACTTTATTAAATTTATAGTATTATTTTTTTAAATAAGAAATTAATGTTTACTTCATAAAGTCACTGATGCAACTCACTTGACTTCAGATCTTCATTTTCATCTTTCTTCACTGTACTGTTTTTCTGGTTTTCCATCTTCTGGTATGCTTTCAACTCCTTGTCAGACATGTGTCTCAAAATACAGGTACTCACTCCTTCTCTAGTAACTCTTGGCTTGGAAAGATAAGTGGCTTTCTCAGAGACAGTCTCCAAAATCTGATCAAAAAGCATGAACTGAAAAGAGGAGAAAAATAGGGACTAAATGCACAAACACAGGTGAAAAATATTTCAGGCTGTTCTGTAATGACACTATCTCCTGCTTGTGCTTTAGCTATTAGCTGAAACCAGCTAGTTGCTAGTCCTGGTTTGAGCAGTTCAGCTTGTCCTTTCCTAACTGTTTGTTCTTTGCTTATAAGCAGGTTTAGGAAAGTCACCAGAGGGATTAGGCCACTTTGGTTGATTTCCCGATTCATCCTGTTTTACTGTTTAAAAGCGTCCATAACAGCGATTATGACTGCATCTGACTCTTCCCCCCACCCTCCTCTTCCACTAGATTTGGGCACATTATTATGGGGCTTTTCCTCTTAAGGGGCAGTATTGTTCTAAGGTTCACAGGATGTAGTAGTATTGAACTGAATGATACAGTGTGTTCATATAACAAGCTGAACTGTTAAGCTCATAATTAAACTTTTAAATTTAAAGACAGCCTAAATCTGCACTGTGTCATGAAATCTTCTGCTCCCTCCCATACTCATTTCTCCCTCTTGCTGTCCTTTCCCTGTGAATGCAACTTCCTATAAAAAGTTTTGTTGCTTTTGGATGAAGTGATATCGCAGTTTTTTTCCAGAAATTTATTAGAGAGAATCATCAAGGAAACCTAATTCACTACACACGTGAAAAGAAAAAAAAATAAATCTTACACGGAATCTTTATAAAAAAGATATTTGTGCAAATGACAATGAAGACAAGTCTCAAGGCTTGTCTCAAGGCAATTTTGATAGTAAATTTCCACCAGCTCCTTAACATCTTTATAGATTTTATAAACATTTATAGACTTTGCCAGCCTTGGAACATCCTTCCACCATTTCACACAGCAGTGAAAAACTAACCTTAGCCACAGTTGCACAGGAGAACAGTTAGGTTATTGAAATAATCTAGCTAAAATACAGCAGATTTTTATTTTCTTTTTAACCATACTCTTAATTAACTTTTCAGTGAGGGAGCTGGCTTAAGGCATGGACGGGAAAATTTCCCCGGCCCAGTTTAATAATCTGATGCTGCAAAGGAGTAGGAACTGCTTAGACTCTGCTGTCAAAGCCAGTATTATAATTGCATTCTTAAGAAAGCACGCTATTTGAATTGTCTCTATGGGACGACACTTCTAGAACTGCGGTACTTGAACAGGTGGGGCAACCGTTACTTTCGTGGGACCTAGACCTTCACTGATTTTAGCAGTACATGATACATTAAAAAAATCGTGGCAGTACTGAATAGGGGAAGGTAATACAAGTACACCCGTTTCATGAAAGTGATTGGTCCAGCTTTCAGGAGTCCACTTACCATGTCTGCGTTGCTATCTTTAGCTTGCCGGATGGTAACTTTAACATGGTATTTCTTTTCAATCCACTGTGCTATCTGTTTAGTCTTGGTTTCTAGGTCGTTCTTGGCAATAGCTGAAGAAAAGGATAACTCCTTCTGAACCACCCCTGTTTAAAACAGAACTAAAACTGTGTTGGCTCAACAGCTGCCAAACGTGTATTAGTTGCTCTCTTTCAACAGCCCATGCTGCTTTTTCTGCTTATCTCCTTTCACCCGTACCGCTTTCTCATACACAGAGCATCCCAATCTTGTTGTCTCAGCGTGCACCGCTCTCACCCTAGAAGGTGGCTCCTTGGTATCTCACACTCGCCGCTGTAATTGGGACAGCGAGTGCATGTTGGAGGCACACAGGGAAGTCTCTTCAGGGTCGGGAGTCTTAAAGTATTTTTATTTAGAATAGAATCATAGAATCTATTCTAAATAAAATTTTTATTTTAATTACAATTTTGTTCACACCACACACAATGCAGGTCTAACAAAGATAAACAGGTGTGCATTGGAATTAAAGATTTAGTGTGCAAATTCCTACATTCTGCACATAGTAAAGCTGAATGTAAAAACCTGGAAGTTAGATAGCTCTTCAGTTCCAACCTGTTTTCTTGAATGGGGAAGTGCAATATTCAACTGGAAGTATGATGCCTTGTGATATATTTGAACAATTTATGGTCTCTTCCTCCGTAATGATTCTCTGAAGTAGTTACCATCTGTAGAATCTTTAGTTTCTTGAACAGAAAAACTCACTACCGCAATAGTACTTTCCTCTAAAATCAAAACTCTACCCGAAGCACAGATACTTTGTTAGCCTGAGGAGAGGAAAAGAGGATACAAGGCCAGGTGCTTTTGCTAAAACCTCTTTGCCAAACTCAGTTTGTTAAACTGCTGGAGGAGGCTCACTTAAGAAAAAACACTGAAAATCATTCGATACTGAAAAAGAAATGTACAAGAAATGGCTCCAGACTTTGTCTTCCTAGCAGCAAGCTAGGGAGAGAATGGTTCATGGCTAGTGGTGACAAAAATATATTGGTGTATCTGGTGGTCAGTTGGGAAAACCTGCCTGTCACTTTATGCCTTAGCAAAACAACATAAATTCATGAGTCTTGTGGAACCAGAGTCTAGTTATAGTCACTTAAATAAAAATAGATCTAAAAAAAAAAGCCAGCAGATGCCAAAATATTAAATCCTGAGAAGGCAATGGAAAGCTTCTCTGTGGAAGACTACAGTAATCCAAAATTTTATTTTCACCACTGCAGATCCTTAATAACGCGGACTGCAGCGACATTGCTTTGGATTTACATAAATGCGAGTAAGAGGATTTAATCTGCTGAAACCCCTTTTAATGCATCATTTTTCACAGTGCTCAGCATTGTAGCGCCAACAATGTACGTACCTGGTTTTGGACTTGCTTTTTTCTTCTCTGCGCGCCTAAGCTGTTCTTCATGAATCTGCTGCCCAGTCATTAGTCTGTATACAGGAGGGTCTGCGTTCTCACGGAGGAGAACTAGTTTCAGGTCATGCTGATCCATAAGTTTGAGTGCCTCTGCTCGGTGCATATTTCCTAAGCTTTCTCCATCCTGGTTGATCACATGCAAAATCCGATAGGGAATTCTTCGCCCAACGCTTCCAAACGCTGCTTTCGGTTTTGGTTCCACGTGAGATTTTTCAGCTGTACAAAATGTCTGAGTAAGTCCAAACACAGCTGGCTTTCTAGGGTCAGGTACCACCACCCAGAATGGAGAAAAGACCCTTTTTTGTGGCGTTTGTGTCAGAAGAGTACCAAAGAATCTTTTTGCGTGTCTATTCTCATTTCTGGTTGCTTGACATAGAAGTTTCACCACGCAAAAGGTAGTCATTCTGAGAAAGCAGTGAAGAAGAAAAAACAAGTTACCCCCATTCAGTCAGATTCTTCTAGTTATATTAGAAAGATTTGACTGCAGTTCGGTAAACCCTAGTCCTTAAAACTACTCTTTCAAAAGGATGCCTGGTGTTACTCACAGAATGAACAGTCTATGGTAATTTCACAGTGACAGAGGGCTTTAACCTAGAGAGAAAATCTGACAGGAACCAAATTTTGTAAGAGTTGGTGTTTTTTCAGTATTTTAAAATTTGAGCCTGAACTCTTTTAAAGAATCCAAAACTTCTCATTCATTTCTAACTCTTACACAGCTTTTTTGTGTAGAGAGGAGCCAATGGTTAAAAGGGAGAATTTCTCGTCAAATGAACAGGCATGTCATGTCACACTTAATATTTTCAGTCCAGATTTTTTTTTCAGGAAGTATCTAACTCTAGGACTTTCATTGAAGCCACATTAATTCAGAACCACCCTAACCACACAGCAAATGAAGTGGCGGTTTGTGCGATGTCCGTCAGCAGCCATGCCAACATCTACCGTCTGACTCTTATACGTTTTCATAGAATCATAGAATCATAGGGTTGGNGTGTTACTCACAGAATGAACAGTCTATGGTAATTTCACAGTGACAGAGGGCTTTAACCTAGAGAGAAAATCTGACAGGAACCAAATTTTGTAAGAGTTGGTGTTTTTTCAGTATTTTAAAATTTGAGCCTGAACTCTTTTAAAGAATCCAAAACTTCTCATTCATTTCTAACTCTTACACAGCTTTTTTGTGTAGAGAGGAGCCAATGGTTAAAAGGGAGAATTTCTCGTCAAATGAACAGGCATGTCATGTCACACTTAATATTTTCAGTCCAGATTTTTTTTTCAGGAAGTATCTAACTCTAGGACTTTCATTGAAGCCACATTAATTCAGAACCACCCTAACCACACAGCAAATGAAGTGGCGGTTTGTGCGATGTCCGTCAGCAGCCATGCCAACATCTACCGTCTGACTCTTATACGTTTTCATAGAATCATAGAATCATAGGGTTGGAAGGGACCTCGAAAGATCAAGTTTTGTAAGGTTTGAGAATTTCAATGTCTGGGCCGCACAGAGTAAGGCTGCCACGCAAAATCTTCACCTTGGCATTAAAACATGACAAAGTGACCACTACTGTACTTGAAAATGTGGTTTATCCCAGGGTTGAAAACTCTTCCATAGCTAGCACACAACTTGCTTCTCATAGCACCGACCCCAAATTCTATATTTTTCCTCAGTTTTCCAAATGTTTTGTGGAACTAATCCAGTTGGCTACTTGGTCTTATATGGATTAAACACTAATATCATGTCAGTAACCTTAAAAAAAAAAAAAAAAAAGTGTCTTCACTGTCTTTTAAGCTCAAGTTCCACAGATTCAGCCAGGCTTCAAAGTGAAAACAGCGCCTTAATTTTGAAACTACTTTATCGGACATTTATAACATCGATTGACTCTGCTAGTTTCTCACAAACATTAACGGTGGGGTGGCACATTCCTGCTTATAGCAAGCTGAGTATTTCCAGCAACTACAGAAAAAGCCAAAGATGACAGAGGAAACCAAAAATGTGTCACAACAGAGGAGTTGGCAAGTGTGACTTCTGCCGAGGAAGGAATGTGACTCCACTCGCTCTCTATACATATACTTACATATATTTATGTAGGTTGTTGTGTAAACATGTATCCATGTGCATACTTATACGTGGAGAAGGTGCAAGCAATTGGCAGGATAAGGAACTATTTATAATTCTAAGAAGTGTTGGCCCTGGAATACATAAAATGACCCACCGGTGAATAAACCTAGTCTGAAAATGGGGACGTTTTGGAGCCTGGCACAGACTGCAAGTTTTAGCAGCCGGGACAAAGCTGACATGAACTGTGTGAGGAGCTGTGGGATCAGCTCACAGCACGGGTGCATTATAAAATATTATAACTTAATTTCTCTGGCATTCACACGAACCTGGCTTGCTACTGGCTTCTAAAACTAACAGTATCACAGCAATGGAAACAACAGCTTATTTAAAGAAATGTAAGTCTCACTCGGCTAAATACATGGTTTGACCTTTATTCTCCTCCGTTCCTTGTTTAAATTTCCTAAATCCTGCCTTAGCTGTCTCACCAGAGAAAGAAAACGACCCTTTCTGCGGAAGGATTTTTCTTCCTTTGACAGGGCACGTAAGAGCACTCCGCTTCGTGCACTTCTGCCGCCGACCCCGCTGGGGGTTTCATGGGCGGGCGGGGGACACCCACGCGTGACCGTGTCTGTGACCCTGTCCCCTGACCCGGGCGGGGTGTCGGTGGGCCCCGAGCCGCCGCAGCCCGACGGGCCTCCCG
>VXBO01007536.1:28905-68316 GCA_013400135.1 Rhinoptilus africanus | reverse complement strand
TTCTACAAGAAAGAATATAGTTCATCCTATGTAATTTTAATATATTTATTTATAATATATTCTTATTAGAGTTTAGGCATAGGAACTATGGCCCATGATCAATAACTAGTTAATGGTACATTTTTGTGTTTAAAATGGATAGTGCTAGGCACGTACATTCAGCTTAGAATTGATGCTGCCCACATACAGCCTTTCTTGCTTATTTTTCATCACTTTGCTATTCAGTTTCTTGCATACATTATCATGTGTATGCATGGAAACAGGCTCAGCTGGTTAGAAGGCTCCTGAACATGAACATTTTCAAACTGCCCCAAAATGGCAGCATTTTAAAACATTACCTAGATGTCAGAAGGAGAGGCATTTATGTTGTTCTTTATTAAATATGTTTCCTTGTATTTTTTTATATGGTATCTTAGCATATAAAAACTGTCTTAGTAATAAAAAGCAGTCATGATGGGTTCCAGTAATTCAGAATATGAGTGACTTGACAAAATTCTACAGTTATTAAAAGTGGATTAATTGTTAATTTTTTTCATTGTGCTCTCATTTTATAGATGGGAATCTGAAGAAAAAAACCAGATAAATTTGCTTGCCCAAAACCACACAAGAAGTGTGTGGCAGAACCAAAGACTGAACCCACTGACTGTTCCTTCTGCTCCATTGTGCTACTGTCTTCAACTACATTGATGTCCCCGCTAAAAGTAACAAGCCTGAAAATCAACTGGAAAGGTCTCTGCTACAGACTAGACTTTTCTCTCCTTCCTCAGTTGAGGATCTTTTAAACTTTACTTACTGGATCACATCTTTGGTGAAGAAATTCAGAGGTCAGCTCCTCTGTAACAGACATCTAGGGAACTTCTTTGAGACTCAGCAATACGTGATTTTTCTTTCACTTCTTCTGTTTATAAGTTATGATGTTTGGGGCTTAAATTCATAAAAACCTATAAAGCCTTTCAAAATGACCAAGCCCAAAGGAACATAATTAAAATGTGTCTTTCTTTTTTTTTTTTTTTTGTCATATCTTTCATTCATACATAAAGTTTCCAGCTTTTTTTCAGTGTCAGATTCTAAGCAAATGACTAAGCCCAAAAGAAACCATTTTCTTGGTTATTTCCTTGAGAAATCGTGATTCATCACTTCCCTAGCAATGTTCATCAGAGATTTCAAGATGGCAGAATTAGGTTATCTTAGTAGATGGATTAACAGTGAAGCAGACGAGATAGACCTGAACAGGACTAAGCTGGAGATCAAAGGACATAGGCACAAAAAATTGGATTGTTTCCTCCTTTTAAACTCAATTGCAGTAGGCAAACATGGTGTAAACTACCATAACTGCAGCCTTCATCCTCAGACATGATAATCTCAAATAATAACTGTATCTTCTTTTCAGGAAGAGACAGTTACAGTGCCAGGACATTTGCTTCTCCACACTTATCAATGAAAGAAATAAACCATGCTAATCTACTCTTATGTACTCCAGTTCATTACAGCTACATACAGAAAGTTTGTTTTCCCTCACCCACGCTGTCGTCCACACTCAAAACAGTTTTAAGGAATCAGATGGGAAGAAAACAAAAAAATTCTGTCTTCTCCCTTTGCTTCACCTGAAAGACAACCCTTTCCTGAGTAAGGTGAACTTTGGAGCCAAGTGGACCAATTATGTTTTGAGTGCATATTCTGTCATGAAATACAGATGATGTAAATACATTAAAAGAAATATCATGGCTTCACAGTCCTGATAGGAAGGCTTGTGGTATGTTTTCTAGGGGCATATGAATATTCAGCTTTGACTTCCAAGGTATTTCACATTGGGAAGAATGTCAGTGTTGGGGGAACAGCAAAGGTCTTTTCAGTATTTTTTTTTTCTTTTTTTTTTTTTTATTTACAAAATTCACAAAGAATACAGAAATTCAGCCTAGTTTAGGATGAAGACAATATTTTCAAACCTCTTTTTAATTAGCCAGCCATGCACAGAAGTGAACTAGTACATTGCACTTAGCCTAGTGCCACACTGTAAAGGGAATTCTGGCATAGTCTTTGCCCAAAAGTTAATGTTGCTACAGTGGCAGGCATGGGCAGTATCATTATACTGAATCTGTAAGGGTGGAGTTTTTTACTTTATTTAATAATTGTAAAATAGTATTTTATGCTTCTAATTGTAATGCTTCGCTCAGTTTCAAATTCTTCCCAGAGAAGAACTTTTGCACTAGGTGAGCTTATTTTCTGCCTTCTTTATTTTTGGCCCATCATTTTGAGCACAGCAACATTCTTGAAGGCAGACACAAATGTTGAGGTGAACGCTGTGGAAAGGGTTTAATGCCTGTTCACTGTTTTCAGACACTGCTATTTGTGAGCAGGTGACCCTATTCCTGAACAAACAAGGTACTCTAAGAAAATAATCTGCTCCAACAGTATTTTTCCTTTTCCACTCAACTTTTATTTGAGTCTACTCATGCTTCTGAAAGACAAGAGAATTTGTCAACTTGGCTTGTTAGATAAAAGATTTAATTTTATTCTATAAATAACATCCTTTTCACCAGGAACTTGTTTTTATTGATCCTAAAAAATATTTGGAACCCCGTCCAAGGATGCAAACAAGAGAGAATGGTGAGGAAGCGACTGTTTTTCAGTGTATGGCCCACAGCAATAACTAACTAGCTTAAACCTCTGCCTGGCAGCAGTTCCTGTCTTTGAGGTCCTCCATAAAATATATCTAGAAGATGGTTTCCAATTTCCTTTTATTTGAGTCTGTATATCAAAGGCCACACCTGAGTGATTTTTATAATTAAGATCTCTGAAAGTCTGATTCATGTTGATCTTTCAGCCTCAGACCTTTCATGCTCCATAATTTCTTTCCTAAAATATGGCTCCTAGAATTGAACATGTAGGTTCCAGCTATGTTCCCCCTAATGCTCAGCATTAACCAATTTATAATCCCAACTCCTCTGAGTCTCTTTTTACTCCTGCCAAAGATTGCTTAAATAGCTTTAGTGTATTATTTATGATTAACCCTGTTTCCCAAGGTGATTTTTTTTTCTCCCTACAATTCATTCATTTGTTAGTATCTTTGTTCTTAACCCTACTTCTGTAACTTTTGTTTTCAGCCAAGTGGGTGCCTGAATCGGTTCAGATTTATCTTTTTTGCTGTTTTATTCCTGTATCTTTTGCAAGCAATCTGACTTTCTGGTTAATATAAAATATTTTTTCTTCTTCACTTAGCTATTAGCAAGATTAATTTCCATACCATATATATTGCATCCGTGTATATCAGCAATGACACTAGTCAGACTCACTCTGCAGAATTTGCAAAAAAATACTTTTGTCAAATAAAATCTTGTTGAAGTTAAAAAAAAATAATACTTTATGTAGGCTTGCTCCAAGGGAAGAAACTGTTTACACAAGGTGACACTTATACTTGGCCAACAAGGGATCAGTGGCCAAACATCATGTGAAAAAAGATATTCAAAAGCTATGAGATTTTTTTAAAAAATTGAAGTCAGATAAGTAGCAGTGAAGTTAGAGGACATTGTCTCTACAGATGTCTCAAAGAAAGCAAGAGAAGTAGGACATGCTGTTTCAGCAAGATCATGAACTGAAATAGCAGAATATTCCCCTTGCAATTTAGCAAATGAGACAGAAATCAAGCAAAATTACGTTCATCCAGGACACTGCTGTATATTTCACATTCAGGTACTAATGGTTTAAAATATTGCTCTAAAAATGTGAAACACTTGTAGCTCTTGATCTTATAAATGGCCAATTGGCCTCAGAAGGGATCACACAAAGTCAGACAAAGTTTAAGGTAGAAGCACAGCTCTGGAGAACATCTGGTCCAAACTCTTCTGCTCAGACAGGGCCACCTAAGAGTCAGTTTCCCAGGACTGTGTCCATAAGACTTTTGAATATGTTCAGGGATGGAAATTCCACAAAGTCTCTGTGAAACCTGTGCCAGGGCTCAGTCATCCTCACAGTGAAAATATGTTTTCTGATGTTCAGGAGGAACCTCCTGTATTTCAGTTTGTGTTCATTACCTGTTGTCCTGCCACTAGGCACCACTGAGAAGAGCCTGGCTCTGTGCTCTTTGCACCCTCCCTTCAGGTAACTATAGACATCGATAAGATCTCCCCTAAGCTTTCTCTTCTCCAGTTTTATCACTCCCAGCTGTTTCTCAGCCTTTCCTCATATTGGAGATGCTTCTGTCCCTTAATCGTCTGTGTGGCCCTTCGCTGGGCTGTCTCCAGAGTGTCTGTCTCTCTTGTACTGGGGAGCCCAGAACTGGACACAGTACTCCAGCTGCAACCTGGAGTAGTCAGAACAAAGCAGAAACAGACTTTTCCGAGTAGATAAGCCAGGTGTGTTCCACTGTAGACACTCCTATGACTCAATTTTCTTGGGACCTTAAGGTTCCTAATACTTCTCATAGATTCACTGGCATTCACTTAAATTATCTTGACAGCAAGCTACAGAGCTCACTGTTTCTCTGAATAGATCAAAAGAGCATATGCTATGAAATCTTTATCTAAAATGATTCAGAAGAGAAAATATCATCCTCAATTAAAAGCATTAACATGGTCTCTTTTGCTTTATCACAGCTGTGAGATAAAGACCAGATGAGATACAGATTTTGGATATAAAGTTTGGGAAGAAAAAACGTTCAAGAATGTTCAGTTAGGGAGTCAATATGAAATCAGTCTTCAAAGAACACGGAGCCTGGGAAGAAGTGAGTAGTTATGTTTCAAAAATTTTTTAAGATTCTTTTTTTTTTCTTCATTTAAAGAGATTAAATTGTTTTAATAAATTAAAATGTAGTAAGTTTCATACCAGAAGTACTCAGACCATGTAGTCTGAAATTGTTTAATTGCAGATAATACAAGTACGGTTGAGTTTCATTACATTAAGGTCAAAGGCTTTGATTATGCCAAAGCATTTCAGACTGCTTCAGGTTTTAGCTACGTGCCTCAGGACGCACAAAAAGAAGCCAACATGCCACTTATGCTTGAGATGTCTATAATGGCAGGGAAAAGAGCAGCTCAAAGATGCCCAAGGTTCCGGTTGGCATAGTTTAAATCATAGCAGCAGAAGACCAGGCTTTTTACTCTGACTGGGGAGAATCTCACATCAACATCTAGCAATCTGTATGATCTTTAGCACATGTGCCAGGTACCTGGAGAATAATTGTCTCTGGCACATGACAGAACAAGAACAGAGTGAGAACAGAGTGTGAGAGATCAGCCAGGAGATGTGACTCCAAGAGTGCTCTTGTGTCCTCACAGATAGCCACTTCATCATATACACTCCCTGCAGCACTTCACAAAATAGGCTAAAAATGCTCCTGTATGGGAAAGAGAGAGTATCAGATGGCAGCAGACTGAGGCATGACTATTTCTTTGGCTCTCTTAGGGGGCATTGGTAAGACCACTATTTCAACGGCACACTGTTAAGCCCAGTTCTCAACTGCAAGAACAATGTGGAAACCTTTGGGAGAGAAATGTTAAGAGAAGCTCAATACCACAAATAAGCCTTGAAGAAAACTTGTTCTTTGTGCTGTAAGCTATCATTGTATTAGTGAGCATTTACATGAAAGGAGTAAATGGGTATATAACAACTCCACTAAAATGTCATGAAAACATGACAGTCAGGCAAAAAAAGGGATAAAACTGTAATCTCCCTTGACAGTGACTATAATCAGATTGAGTCACTCTGAATCAGATCAAAGTTCCTGATAGTCTAGAATCCTATCTCTGACAATGTTGTTAGGAAATACTTTGAGAAAGACTAGACAGGGGAAGAGTGTGGTATACTTCCCCAGAGTACTTTTCCGGGTGCCAGTGGTTCTGTGCAACTTCAAACACATAACCAGAATCTTCCATGTAAAGTAAAGAGGATGAATAGGCACTACAATTCCATAATATGTCCACTGGGACATGGAGAACATTGATGTATAATCTTAGAGAGAACTCTTTGGTTGGAGGAAGTGTGAAATTTTCGCATAGTTTATTAAAAAAAAAGTTTCCTCCTAATTCTGATCTTAGAACACTAGGGGTAATAACTGACGTAGACTTTTATATGCATTAAATCAGTTTAAAATTTAGGTAGAAGTTGTTGCTTTTTTTTCACAGAAGAACACAGCTAGGAATAGCAGTGTGCATCATGTTGTAAATCATATTAACAGTCAAGTTAACACTTTTTCTGCAGCCCATTTAGAAAATAATATCTGCTTCTTATGCAATGGAGAATACCTTTTGATTTGTAGAGTACTCATATACATCCCATTGTATCAAACCTCAACATATATGATCATATCGTATGATATATACCCAATATTTCACAATGATCTAAGGCAACCATATTACTATAGTGCAGCATACTTCTGAGGAGAGAAAGGGAGAGATGGTGTGTTTGATGTGAATAATATGTCATATGTTTGTTTAAGAAAGCATAGGCTTGCATATTATACAAAAATACGGTTACTATATGATCTGAAAAATGTCTCTTGTGCCGTGACTCCTTCAGAACTTTCAATTTCAATTCAATTAATGCTCATAAATTAGGGAAAGGATATAACAAAATTTGGAACATTGCATCCAAGTCCATAATCTTCATAGCACTAATAAATTAAAATTACCTGTTAGTGTATCCAAAGTATCTATCAGAAAAACTGTTATTCATTCGAGTTTTCTTTAAAATACAGAATCGGGCTTTTTCCTGAAAAGTTTTTGAAAAGGTGTACATTAGATACAGCAGGGGAACATACAAAACATGCAGAAAGAGAAACCACCTTGTTTTTCCTCAAAGTTGGTAGCTGTTAAGTTTCCAGTGATTAGAGTCAATCTCTGTTGTCAGCAGCAGAATAACATTCATTAAGCTTGTGTCCTCCATGCTGTCAAAAGGAAGCAAACTCTTGAAAGAACAAAATACCTTTGCTTGATTCTGGCATCCCCTTCACTGGTACCAACACCACTGACTTCAGAGAGCTTCCATTTATGCTGGTGTACTCCAGAAGGGAATTTCAGCTTCCATATTTACTTTTCATTCCTGAATAAGAGACACTGAGGACAAAATCTTAGGCAGTTTAAATGATCCTAAATATAGCACACTAACTTTCCAAGAGTACACATACCTCCTGCTGAAGTCTATTAACTTGATTTCATCTCTCACTTGCACAGATTTAGTGCAAATATATTATGAGTGGCATTACTCTTGAGTGTCTTTAGTGAATAGAGGGGAAAGCCATGTCCATTTGTTTTCAACACTAATTCACTTTTTAAAAAAATATTTTATTTAGGCACCTCATCATAGACTTCCCTTCTTAATTCCAGGATATGAAGTAGATAGATGACTCTAATTTCCAGGTAATTACAACCACTTATTTGTACACAGCAGGATAGGTAATCCTATCTGCACAGTGCAACCTTGTAAGTTTGTTGACAATGTTTATAAATAGCTTTCTCAAAAAGTGCGGGCTTTTGTTTGCATTTTACCAAGACAAAAGGAGACAAGGAACACATTGAACTTTGTATTTCAAACATGCATTCAGTGAGAGAAGGAAGGAAGGAGAATGGTAGTACAGAAAAACTTGGTCTCAACATTGAAGTGGCCTCAGGCACTTAATTTGTACTTCTAGCTCAAAGAAAATATCAGCCTGTCTGTTATGTTCTTCTGTTCACCCTGACACTAAATCCCACTGTAAGGCTTTTCCACAGTGAGGCATCTCTTGGATGCAGAGTTATTTTAAGTTTTGTTCACATGACCAATGAATGAGCCCCAGTGGAAATACTTCTCTTACATGGTCACTGATATATACATTATTTTCAAAGTGAAGGAAAGCAACATTGCAAAATTAAGTACAGGAGGTCAGATTTCCATTTGACAAACATTCTATAATGTATTTATATAGAATTGTAAAGTTAGTCACAGGTTTTATGTTATCTCAACTGCTACTCAGAAAAAAAACAAAAGGGGAACATGTGATCAACTATTTATGCCTCTAATCATGCATGCAGGCACTCCTTCCATGAACCTTTTCAGGAAATTAATTACTCATATTAAAATATTGTAGGTACAGATTCTCTTGGTGATGTTTCAAAGGTATCACCCTAAATTCCTTCAAACACTATAGACTTTTGTATAAATTTCTAAATCTTTCAACAGAGACTGGTAACAAAGACTTACTGTATTTTTACCAAGATAGAGGTCTTCAGCATAGAAGGTTTTAATTTGAATAAGTAACTTTGGAGGTAATAGGTAAAAATCATCACAAATTAATTAAAACGTCTTCCTTTGTTTGAGGTGATTAATAATACATAAGGAAACCAGGTTTTACATAATTCATCAATCTGACGCAAACTGGCACTCTCCAGTTCCACCGAGTGGAAACCCAGCTACTCTGTGACACTTGAAAAACAGCTCTGAATTGATGCACTGCATCCTTCTGCCACAGGACTTAAAGTCATATGGATCTAGTTTGTCACATACTAATGAAGTCTCTAGGACTGAGGCAGCAAGAAATAAATAATAAAAAAAAACCCTAATATGCTTAGTTTAAAACAGGGTGTGGGTTTTTTTCCTTTTTCTAAGCACTAAACTGACAAAATCTAAAAGTAACATAATAGCAATTGAAGATGGAGAAGGACTCAGGTAAGGTGACGTATCCTATGTTCATGTAACTAAAGCATTATTTCCTAAGGAATTTATAATTTCTAAGTATGTTGTTCACAAGGCAATCTACCACCAGGCAAATATAACACAAGGTTTGGTATGAAGCAGCAAGGTGGCAACACTGGAACTGAATCAAGTGGCAGCACATCCAGAGACACGTGGTCATAGCAGGGAGCCTTTTCCAGTAAGATACAGGCAGTGAATTAGCAGCATTCCTCTTCCCTGCATGGACAGACTTTGCTGGCAAGTCCAAAAGGAACAAGGAAAACTGTACTGAGCTCCCTTCAGTTCTTAGCCTTGATCAAGCTATGTCCTTTTACCACCTTTAATCTTCTTTCATTATCCTCTTAACGCACTGCCTGATTGTGTGGCACTTGTAAATTTTTTTTGCCCCAAATATTTCTAAGTACTTGTGGCTCCTTCAGTTGGCTTCCTTCTTTGTGGGTTGTCTCTAGAGTTCATGTTCTTCCTTCTTTTTTCACATCATGACAGAAAATCTGTCTCCTCTGCTTGATGTGTAATAACAGTCCTTCATTTGTATCTGTGTACCAGCCCTGCAACACAGTCAAAGACACTTGCACAAGGCAGAGCTCTGCTACCTGAGGCTGCCCCTGAGCTGTGCACAGCAACACCAGCACCAGCCTGCTCAGATGCCTGTGGTGGTTTGAGGAGTACACCTTCCTACATAGCTTTACATTTCTGCATCAGGTATCTCTAGCGTGTGTACAAACCACTTTTTTTGGTGTTCAGTGAAACCTGAAGTATGCAGGCCAAACCTAAACCTCTGTCAAGATTACAGCCGATGAGCATTATTTTTGAAAGAAATATTTAAAAATAAGCATAAAAGTAATGATCAAATGCCTAAATTATGATCGAATTCTTTATTTATGTTGTATATGGAAAATGTATTATATTGATCTCATTTAATTATCTATCTTAAAACTCTCAAATCTTTTCTAGTGAGAGTTATTCTGTTACTAAGTGTAATTCAGCTATTCTCTGTGTTGAAATGTATTTAGCACTTGTTGAAATGTATTTAGCTAAATGTATTTATCACTTGTACTGCTCTCATGGAATCACAGAATGGTTTCGTTTGGAAGTCACCTTAAAGACCATTCAGTTCCAATCCCCTGCCATGGGCAGGGACACCACCTCAGGTTACTCTAAGCCCCATCCAACCTGGCCTTGAACAATTCTAGGGATGGGGCCTCCACAACTTCCCTGGGCAACCTGTTCCAGTGACCTTCAGAGTGAAAAATTTCTTCCTAATATCTAATCTAAATCTACCCTCTTCCAGTTTGAAGGGTTAGTCTTCGAATATAAATAATTTGACCTTTTGTTGAGTTAAGTGCGTAAAATTTACTTTTCTTCCAGTTTACCAAACAGTCATATTTTAAGTAAAGACATGCTGAAGAGTAAAGTCTGTCAATTAATTCTCTTAACATCTTGAATATTTGGAAATCTTATGTTGATCTTTCTTTTAAGGCAGAGACTTACTTAACATTAATATTATTTCAGTTTAAGTACTACATCAAAAATCAACAGCAGATTCTATTTGAGTGTGGTCTAAAGCCTTTTAAAAAGGAGTTTGCTTGCATGAGTAGCTATGCTCCGCACATAGCTGTACTTGGCTCATTTATTTATGCTTATATACATTCATTTTCTGCATGGCCTTTTAAATGTAATTACAGTTTGACCACACCTTTTTTTCTTGCAAAAGTCAAATGTTTAGCACCTCAGCTAGAGATAACTCAATTGAGTCATCATTTTAAGCCTTCTGTTACTTAGGAGATTGCTTTTTTATTGTGTGGTACAATATTTCTTAATTTTTTCATTTGAAAAATTCATCTTTCATACACCCTCTTCAAATCAATATCTTTTTTCTGGGATGTTAGTTGTAACAAAAGTACTGCTTGGTTACAAAAAACAGTAAAATTAGGATAATATTTTTAAATATTGATAAAACACATGCACTATTCTGCTTCAGGTGTAACCATGGTCCCGTGGTCAAGACTTAAGTGCATATAACCCAAATTCTTAGAGCTACTACAACAAAACGCAACATTATGACAGGACTACCAGGAGCTACACCATTATTATGGTAAATACCTGTGCAAACCACATGGAAAGATCCTTGTAACTGACAGTGAGACACAGATCTATTGATGAATACTCCTTTTTTCCTTTTGTAGATTTGCTTAAAACAGAAAAATACACTTCAAAGTCCTGTAGTTATTTTCATCTCACCGTATCATTCACTGGTTTCTTCCCACAGAAAAGATAAAGGAGTGATTCTGTAAACTCTAGAGCACCTTGTGTAAGTTCTCTGTTTCCCAAAGACCTATTGGCCTGTGGAAAGATTCAAAACACATGGACCACAGCTATTAATTAACAAATAGATTCACTTTTCAGTATCCATCCATATCTTCAGTCCTCAGGTCTAGCATAGTCTTATGCATCCACCTGAAACTATACTGAAAACAGAAAATAATTTCCAAGTAGACAATAAAATACAGTGAGATATTTTTTCTTCTTTTCTTTTTAAAATAGCAGCATTTGTAGTTAGAGTGTTTTAAATTCTAGTACTTAAATTTTACACATAGTCCCTTCAGCCTCACTATTAAATATTGGGTTCTAAAGGCATGTTGTCAGTCTTTATTTAAGACTTTTTGCAATAAATAATCAATATTTGCCGTAAGGATATCCTGCAGCAGTTTTGGAAAAAACACGCCTCCTGTCTCAAACAGCTGGAGGATGAAACAAGCTCCCCTGGCCACTAAATAGATAACCATTACTAGTTTTCTTAGTGAAAAAGCAAAATGCATTATTGACTTACACTCATGGTAGNNTTATTGACTTACACTCATGGTAGAGGGTAGGTTCGTGCGTGGACTTGAAACATTTGGGTTTTTATTTCTAAAACAAGTAGAATGTCTACAGTTTATTGCTCCTATCACCTCTCTTCTAGAAAATACTCAAGTCATGCAATATACCTGTAGACTAAAAGTCCTCTGAGTAACAAGAGACTTTTAAGAAAAATGTCAGAATTCACGTTAAAATTTGCTAATAATTTAGCTTTTTCATTTTCATTGATTTAGCCCCATACTGATGGTGATTAGTCTTTTCTGTAATTCCAAGATGGTGAGATTGAAAGACCTCCAGGGTAAAGGTATAACCTGATATATAGAAAGCTTTAGCAACTTCAACTGACACTTACCAAAGTTGAGAACTTTTTCCTCTTTTCTTTGATTTTAGTTCCAACAGGCAGTGTCAGAATACAAAATATGAAGCTTGTTGCATTTCTCAGATTAGAGTGGCAGATACTGCTTCTAATCCTCCATCATCCTCAAATTGACTCCTGTCTGACATTGTCAGTGCTGAGCACTCCATGTACCTGCAAACACTGGAGACTGAAAAATATTTTGTTCCAATCCAAAAGAAATGTAACTGGAACTTCGTAGACATTGCATGTATCTTCTCAGAGAAGATACAGAGAAAGGGAAATTATCTAAACATCTATATTGATTGAAAAAGGGGAGATCCCTGGAGAATGTTTTTCTGTGCTGTACATTTCTGAGCCAATATTTTATGTAGTATATATAGTTTATACTATCATGCAGTAGAGATGCATATTTGGTAGGCAGGCAACATCTGCATATTCAAAGAGATGGGTCCAAGCCAGGACTCTGGGTCCAAACAGATGGCAGGTAACAAAAGCTAGTTCAGACAAGAGTGTTGATGGCAAAAAACAAAGGCTTTACTGACAGAGTGATACATAAAAAAAATTCCAAGCTTATGCTGAGGTTGTATTACAAACTAAGAGATTCTGCCTATCAGCCTACACTTAAGCTGCCAAATCCTGCCCTGAGGAGCTATCCATTGCAGTACATTATTTTATCAACCCCAAGCGCTCACAATTTGCAAAAGAACAAAGCACCTACACCTCTCTGAAAATACCACATATCTGGAAAGCCTTTTAAAGCATAGATTAGCCCATCTGTTCCACCAGACAATAACCACCTATGTTCCCAGTGTTGAATACATTCATCTTTTAAGAAGTTCCTAGAAAACCCAAGCAGTGTTGATCCAGGACTTCTTGGGTCTAAACTATGCCCTGACTAACAAAACATTGTAAATAATTAGTGGTCTTCTTTTCTGAAGAAGTCAAAATATCCCTCATACAAAGGGCTTTTACATCCCTCTTCTAGATTCTCTGCTCTCATGAGAGAATTCAGGAGTGAGGTAACTGCAAGAACACAGAATCACACCAACCCAAGACATAGATTATATTTTCTAAATAATCTGCTCAATAGCAGGTATCCAGCAGTTGTATCTTTACATTAGGAATGACAAGAGGAGGTTAACCTTACAGTTGTGTTGTGAAATTGCTCACTGAATAAAAAGAGAAAGCTGTCGCATATTGACACTTATTACATGTGTTTTCTGCCAGTCTTCAAGGCATTACATGTTTCAGACATGGCAACAAATTAGGCTAGAGATTTGTCTAGTAATGATGTGATTTGCATTATTCAACAAGATGACTGGATAAGGAGAAAAGTTAATAATAATAAATACAGCAAAGATGATCTCATCAGCTCCCCTTTGAAAAATTCATACTGAGTCAGTAACATACCAACTACTGACATTAGGCCTCTAGATAACCAGCTAATAGTCAATGCCGACTGTACACTTGATTTCTAAATTAAAGATTCTACAGCACTACAGAGTAAGATTAGTCATAGATTAATTTGCAGGGACTTCTCCTGCATTTCAGAGTCTTAGGGACATATTTAGCTTTAGACCAGAGACAAGTTAGGAGCTAAGCCTTCATCATCCTCTTAACCTCTCATTGCTTGTCAGTCTTTCCATAGACTTTGGAAAAGGTAGCAAAGAGATTTATGGGAGGTTTCTGACTCGAGAAAAAGGTGTAGACTGTAAGGTTCATAAGACAGGGGTTCTGTCACCTCTGAGCTGTGCTTCAAACTTACCCATGGCTAGTGATGATCCACGAAGCCATCTGAAAGGAGCTAATGGGCTTCTTCTGCAACAATTGCTTGCAGAAATTTCCACCCCAACACCACTTGCACAAATGCAAGTGCTGCTGCAAAGAAATTTCCATTTGCACAAGTGCCACCCCAATGTCTACCATCCAGGAAACTGAAGTTCAAAAGAAAAGGGGGATTACACTAAGTGTGAGTAAGGAATCCAAATGTCTATTTCATACTATCCTTGAATTTTACAGTCCTTTTAAGGCAGGAAGTGATAGGTTTTTTTCTTAGTTTGGGGTTTTGGAGACAAAAGAAATCTTGTGAACAAATGGTCTGATCAGGAACAAATACACTGCAGTACATGTTCATGCTCTGCATAAGCCAAGTGTGCTTTTTAAAAGGAAAGATCTAGGAATATAGGAGATGGAGATTGTAGCTTCACTGGAGTCCCTAGATGATTTTCACTAGGCAGTGAAACAACTGCTGAGCTTTCACACACAAACAGCAAAACAAGCAAACAAAAGACAAGACTTTCTTTTCACTAAACACTAGTTTCTGCAACAGTGACATGAATACTATTCTCCAAAAGGAGTTATCCTTATTGAAAAATATGCATTTCTGTTCAGCTCAAGTTTTTAAGGGCAAAAAACATTATTGCATCTTTAGTGATTTACCTTTGAATAAGATTTGCTTAGAAAAAAACTGAAGGGTTGATATTAGCAAAAATTATAAATAAAGCAAGGAACAATTATGTTCTAAATCCATCCCTTGTGTCACCTCAAAGTGGTAACTGTTTGATTCTCTTACCAAATCTGTTTTCTGCTGAAAACACTTCCATTTCATAGTTTTCAGGATATGCACGTAGTTTGCTTTGGCAATTGCTTCACCTATTTATTTTGATGTATGGAGATTTTCCAGTAGCAAAATTTATAATACACAAAAGTGGCAGGGGGAACCAAATTAGTAAAAAAACCACATGTATTATATGTACTGAAAAAATTCACATATAAATTCTCAGAATCATGTTCTACAGGAGAGCAGGAAATCTGCCATATTACCATGCCTGAGACTAAGCAGATATGAAAAGAAAAGTAGCTACACGTTTTTTTCTCTATTAAAATGGCATTTAAAAGCTGTGCGAAAAAGATCTCAGGAACACAAAAACACAGTCACATGTGCAAACAGCTGATACTGCAAAGGACATTGTGTTTATTATATGCTACGGCATTAGCAAAGTCATGGCTTTGTACCACAGCACAAAGATATATGCTGACGGACACAACTGTCAGGGGGGAAAATGAGTGAATATATGTTTAACCAGAATTAGTATTTTGATGTGAAATTCCGCTTCTCATTCATACTTAGTGGAGGTTTAAAGTTTAAATTTTAAAGATAAAATGTTAGTACCATCAATGAGCTATTGAAGATGCCAATGTGAAAGATGAGTTCAGGGATTGGCGGGTTCAGGGATTGGCAATTTCCCTCATTCTAGAGGTTCTGGTTACCAGAGCATTTTTCAAGCACACCTTGCACTTCATTAACCCCTTGAGTTTTAACAGCAGGGCACTCTGGGGAAAAGTGAGGGATTTCCCAAGTGTTCTCTGGTGGGGACAGAGAAGAAAATTAAAATTTTTCTTTGGAAGGGAAAGCCCCAAAAGACTTTGCTGAGCCTTTTTGTTTCCCTTTAGGTATTTATTTCCTTCTCTGCGAAGAGACTGTACACACACAAAAACGCATGTCTACACAGTGTGGCAAACAAGCTAATCTGACATTATCTATTCATATGACCCTACCAAGCAATATCACCAAGTAGCATTAGAACATAGTCTTTAATCACATGGGGGGAGTAGTGTGTCCACTAAGAGAGAAGAAACTCATGGACTTCAAAGAATTATGAACATCTGACCTCCTGCATAGTAGAAACCATAAATGTCACCCAGCAATTCCTGCATCAATCTCATAATTTCTGATTCAGTTGCAACATTTGTTTTATAAAGACATCTGAGTCTTGATTTAGAGGTCTCTTGAGCAATGTCAGAATGCCTGGTAACAGGGACTTAATCATGACTGAACAGTCAGTGAATACTCACTGCTGGCTCAGGAAGAGCCAAAATAAAATGTTCGTGATCTTAAGCAGTACATCTCTCCAGAGTTGAAAGGGGAAAGGCTACCCAACACAGTGGCATCCGTTCCCTGACTGCTTTTAAAGAACACTATAACAGAAAAACCTTTGAAATCCAAAATACAAGGTCTTTCTTTGGCATGGAGTAAACAGCTAGATTTCCTAATCACAGTTTTAAAAATCTCTGCCTCTCCTTAGAAAAAACACAATAGAAAGTCTCCCACAGTTAGCAGTAACTTAAACTTCTTGGTGTTCCACTTTATCTTGGATTTCATTAAACCATATATTAAAAAATTTATAGTCATTCCAGCATAGCATCCATATTTTTTAAAATATCTCAGCTATCCTCACTAAGACTTAGCAGAGGGGCAAATACCATAAAGCTTTTAATAAAGAGTGTGCATATTTTAAGCAGGCCTCAAGATACCTGAAGGTTAAGACAACGTTAGTGAAGACAATTATAATAAGAGAGGGAAAATATCTGCATCAACTATTCCACTCTATAACCTTTAATCACTGAAATTCCTTCAAACTATGTTATAGTTCAAGGGCTAATTAATAACTCCAAAAAGTCAGAATGCTAATACACCTAAACATTTCATATACAGGTGACTGCTGCAGTATATATGAAATTTCCCTCTTTGCTTTGACTGTGAGCTATTGGGAAAAAAGGGTCATGGAAAAGACAGTTAAACCAGTTGTCCATTTTCTATAAGGCTGACTGAAAACAGGAAAGATAAAATAACTGTTAAGAAGAATTGCCTTGTAAAAAATCCATAATATTAGTGAAGTGCCGTGTGAGTTACAGCATAGTATACCTGAAGTGGCACTTGCATTTCAAGATCCTGCCTTCAAATACTTGTAATTTTCATAGAAAGAGGAAGAAAATACAGCTGAAAATTCTATATATGTTTTCAATTTGTATGCAATTTTTTAAGACTTCTCTCTATTTTCTGGTCTAAGAACACCTATTACAAATTAATTTATAGTTCAAAATGCCATAAATACACTATGACAGATTATATTACAGGAATGTGAGGCTATTGTTCAAATAATAACAGGTGAAAAAAACACCTACTCTCTTTTATTCACTTTAAAAACACAATCCCAACAAGTGTCCTTCCTGAGAAGGCAGGAGAGAATAATTTTTCTTCTAACACCAGACAAAATTCATGTTGTTGTCACGTGTTTCCTGAGTTTTCCTGAAACTGCTTCCAAACTGTGACCTTAAGCAAAGCTTTTGCAACACAGTGAGGAAAATTTTGCATGGCTCTAATGAAGTGGTCTAGTGCGGTGTGTGGGGAACTGGCTGACAGACTGCTCCCAGAGGGTGGCAGTGAATAGTTCTTTTTCAAACTGGCAGCCTGTCATGAGGCTGGAATCAATATTGGTCCCAATGCTGTTTAATATCTTCGTAAGTGATCTGGATGATGGGATCAAGTGTACCATGGCAATGTTCACCAATGATAGCAGACTGAGTGGGGAAGTGAACACTTGGGAAGGGAGAGCTATCCTGCAGGAAGACCTGGATAGTTTGGAAGAGTGGGCTAACAAGAAACTTATGAAGTTCAACAAGGACCAGTATAAGGTCTTGCACCTGGGAAAACATAATCCAGGAGTGCAGCACAGACTGGGATACACCTGGCTAGGGATTAGCTCTGTGGAAAAGGACCTGAGTGTCCTGGTGGACNTGGACAGGGTGCTGGGCCATTTTTCTAGATGTTGCTTTTGCCAAGAAAGGTTGGACCAGATGATCCTTGAGGTTCCTTCCAATGAAGGTATTCTATCATTCTATGATTCTCTGTCTTTAATGTCATGATTCCCCAGCAGTCTAAATACTACTGATCTGAATAAGTCACCATATGGCAGAGGGACAAGCAGAATATTTTTCTTAATGCTTTTAGAAAGATGCAATGGATGTATTTGGTTTGCACAGCAATNCCAGCAGAAATAAAGAAGTCATTAATCATTATCCCACTCTTCTCAGTGCCTCTCAGGCCACACCTGGAATACTGTGTTCAGTTTTGGTACCTGCTGTAAAAAAAAAGGTGTGGACAGGCTGGAGAGGGTCCAGAGTAGGGCCACAAACATAATCAAAGGACTGGTAAGCCTGCCATACAAGGAAAGGCTGAGAGAATTTGATTTGTCTAACCTTGAGAAAAGAAGACTGAGAGGAGACCTTATCACCACATTTCAGTATTTAAACAGCATCAACAAAGACGACTGAGACTCCCTTTTTACAAGGAGTCACATGGAAAATACAAGGGGTGATGGGTACACATTACTCCATGGGAGATTCTCACTGGGCCCAAGAGGAAAATTTTTCACAATCAGCCCTTGGAATAATCTCCCCAGGGAAGTGGTGGGTTTCCTATCATTCAACACTTTCAAGATTCAGCTGGACAGGGTGCTGGGCCATTTTTCTAGATGTTGCTTTTGCCAAGAAAGGTTGGACCAGATGATCCTTGAGGTTCCTTCCAATGAAGGTATTCTATCATTCTATGATTCTCTGTCTTTAATGTCATGATTCCCCAGCAGTCTAAATACTACTGATCTGAATAAGTCACCATATGGCAGAGGGACAAGCAGAATATTTTTCTTAATGCTTTTAGAAAGATGCAATGGATGTATTTGGTTTGCACAGCAATGTTTTGGTAGCAGGGGTCTACAGGGATGGCCTCTGAGAGAGGAAGCCCAAAGCTTGCCCCATGTCAGTCAGAGCCAATTCCAGCCATCTCCAAAATGGACATGCCACTGAC
Source organism: Rhinoptilus africanus (assembly GCA_013400135.1). Taxonomy (NCBI): domain Eukaryota; kingdom Metazoa; phylum Chordata; class Aves; order Charadriiformes; family Glareolidae; genus Rhinoptilus; species Rhinoptilus africanus. Next base: position 49,789 of record VXBO01007536.1, on the reverse strand, counting down.
CAAAGTTCAGCCAATCAGCAAAGGTGGTATCACCTTTATGATAACGTATTTAAGAAGGGGAGAAAACCGATGTGCAACAGCAGCCAACAAAGGAGTGAGAACATTTGAGAGAAACGACACTGCAGACACCAGGTCAGTGAAGAAGGAGGGCGAGGAGGAGGTCCAGGCACCGGAACAGAGATTTTCTTGTAGCCTGTGGTGAAGGCCATGGTGAAGCAAGCTGTCACCCTGAAGTCCATGGAGGTCCACAGTGGAGCAGATATCCACATGCATCTCAGAGCAGATGGATGCACCCAAAGGAGATTGTAACCCCATAGACAGCCTGTCCTGAAGCAGACTGCTGGCAGGACCTGTGATCCTGTGGAGGATCCATGATGCAGAAATCTGTTTCTGAAGGACGGTACCCCATTGGAAAGGACCCATACTAGAACAGTTCAAGAAGAACTTCAGCCTGTGGGAAGAACCCACAATGGAGAATTTCATGGAGAACTGTCTGCCATAGGTGGGACTCCATGCTAGAGCAGGAGAAGAGCATGAAGAGAAAGGAGAAACAGAGATAGCATGTAATGAAATGACCACAACTCCCATTCCCCACCCCCCTGTGCCACTCTGGGGAGAAGGTAGAGAATTTGGGAGTGAAGTTGATCTGGAAAGAAGCGATGAGTGTGAAGAAGGTGTTTTAAGATTTATTTTAATTTCTCATTATCCTACTCCAACATTTGATTGTCAATAAATTAAATTCATTTCCTCAAGTCAAGTCTGTTTTGCCCATGATGGTAATTGTTGAGTGATCCCTCTGTCCTTATCTTGACCCACAAGCCTTTGCCATGTTTTGTCCCTCTGTTCAGTTGAGGAGGGGGACTGAAAGAGCAGCTCGGTGGAGACTTGGTGTCCAGACAAGGTCATCCCACCACAGCACACTGCAGCACTTCTAAAGGGTAAGAACATGTACAGCTTCCATTCAGCAGTAAAGGCCTATAGCTGGCATTTTCAAGTGTATTAATTCAGGGTTGGATACTATGCCTACATGAGACGTAGGCTAGTGCTGTAAGACAGAAAGCATCTGTGGCTCCTGATACATCGCTCTGGCACTGCTGAAGATGTATACACCCATATTACCATACACCTAATGGTAACGTTAATCTAGGAGCCTGTGTGTTTAACATGCAAGAGCCTGGACCGTGAAGTCACAAAGTTGCTTTTCACATCCACTTTGAAAATTAGTTTGTACAAACTGAGAGTGTACAGTAGAGAACTGACTATGAGTAATTATTATGCTATTAATCCCTGTCTTTCACAATTCACTTTACACAAAGTTCTGTAAAGGGGATTTAAATACCTACATGAAGGCTTTGGTCTGTATTTTCTGGACAAACATCAACAAGCCTAAGCAAACCTACGCACCTTAAGCAACACTCCCCACCTGCATGTGAGGTAATAGCAGTATAGACATTTCACCCATGTGTATTATGTATGCATAGTGAAAGTGAAGCTGATTCATTTAGGCTGTTTAAGAGAAGATAATTGTCCGTGTTCCATATTTGTCCTAGCAGAATTCTTTTTCTACATTCACAGGGTAAAGACATTTGGATTTTCACTTCTCTTCCTTCATAACTCATTCAGTCTATTTTAATTAATGTTTTAAATGGTCTGAGCCCTGAAGTAAAAGATTCAAACAGAAATTCAGAGAGCGAAAGAGTATGCAGGAGGCATGTTGTATTTATAACAGTACATTCACAAAAATCACCAAGTATGTCACCCACCTTTTTGCATGGCAATCTAAAAATACACACGTGCTCACAAACCTGAGCAAATAAAGACACAGCTGGTGTTATTGCTTCTTCCTTTAACCAAGCACTTGTCAGTAAAACAGTCCACAAACTCTGGCCATGCCAAAAGCAGTTCCAAATTTCTCTGATATCTCACTCACAGAATAAAATAGAGATTTATGTGGTTAAACCTACAGAAGAAAAAGAAATAAAATCATCCCAGATGACTAAATCACAGTTTCTGGTGGGTAGCTTGGTAACTGAACTCTTTATCCCCTGAAGGACTACTCAAACCATTTGTTTTCATTTTCTTGACATCCTGTCAATGTAACATAACTGGATGTGCTGCTCTGGTTGTTATTTTCTGGGATGAAAATGACTGGCTTTGCTGAGGAATTTTGCTGAGGAATCTTAAGAGTAATGAATAATAAGTTAGAGCAATAGACCCAGCAGTCATGTGATTGAAAACATTTGCTCATAAGCCCACTTACAAACCACAGAAATCAGTGAAGATCTCAGGAGCTAGGTCATCCATGTGGGAGGAACTATAACAAGATTCATTTGATGAAATTTTAGCTTTTTTTTGAGGCTGGTCCTTTCAGAAAGGGAGATTTATTTTTTTTTTCATATAGACAATAGCTGCTCAACTGTTTAATGTTTTGTTAATTCTGTGCTTTCATTCTCCCTGCATTGACAAGGAGGTGGCAGTCATTGTGACAGCATTACAGACTTAAGGAGAAAGCAACGATATCTGGGATATTGGCAATGCAGTGGGTTAAAACATTAAGTCACCCAAATCTTTCAATTCAGGCACAGTGAGCTAGAATTTCTGGCTTAGGCAACAAGCGAACACAGGTTAAATGATCTCACCCTGGCCACTCATGGACATTAATCCACATCACAAAACCACCGGGCAATTTGTCAGAGCACTAATACACTCTTCAAATGATAATCTGAGACTAGTGAGTTCAGCAGGTGGTGCTGGGCAGGATTCGCTGCTTCTTTTCACATTGAGTTTGCATACTGTTTTGTGCCAACACCACTTTTCCAGGTATTGTTACTAGATACTCATTTTCATTCACATATCTGCCTCTAAAGGTGGTAAGACCTTAAATAAGATAAAAGGGGAATATTGGAAAATTTATATATGTACAGAGCAAACCAGGACTGCTTGAAAAAACAAGGGCAGAGATGCAGCCTGTAGCGGCACAATATTAGAGCTACAGTCCCTCAGAGACATTACGCACCTGAGAATCTTACTGAAAACAAATTTCTCCTCTGCTTCCTCCCTGCTCCCAGGGGGTGATAAGCTACTGCTAGCCTACAAGTGCTCAATTCCACACCGATATCTTCAACTGTAGTTCTACTGCAAGGATCAATAGAAAAGTGGCTGTCTAGAGAGCATTTCCCCACCCATTTCCTAGCCTCTACGCTGGTACAGGAGTAACTGTGTGAAGATCCCAGCTTCCTCCAAAGTGATAAGACCAAATGACTTCTCAAAAGATGAAACGTGGCTGTCACATCACATTATGTCCTTGAAAAGACTGAACAGCTCAAACAAGAGTCTAGGATTTAACCTTTTCTTTCTGTGTAGTTCCAACTTATGAGAAAAAGACTGGGGAAAAACTAACTTCTTATTCTGTTCATTTTTAAAAATATCTCTTTTTTGGGAAAAAAAAAAGTTCTAATGGAAGAAAATAAAACAAAACAAAACCAAACACAAGCTTTATGGGTACTTTATGCATTACTACTTGGCAATTTTATTCCTAAATCCAAATTACTTCTACCTCTCAGGAATAATGTAGAAAATTCTTGAAACAGGAATGAATATAATCAGACTTCCAATTAGAATTCTATTCCTTTACTAGTTAATGTGTTATTGTACCAAAACTTGAATTTAGGAAGGCATTTAACCAGAATGCGTATACTTAGCTGCAGTTATTTTTAAAAGGAACAATACTACTTCTCTAAACTCCAAATCCCCATTTTGCATAGCTCCTTTTACAAATATACTTAACACTTTTGTAAGTTTTAGCAGGAGAAAAAACAAAGTTCTTAATCAAATTCTTCTCTTTTTTTATCATGCTACAATGTATTTCCAACAGATATGACCTGGAGTAATGCCTACCAGAATGTCACAAGAAGTGCAAAATAAAACCGAGATTGTAGCTATGTTAACTCACATCTATCAAGACTAATAGGGCAAACTCATTGTCATATGACTAGTCTTTGTGCATCTAGTGCTAGTGCAAGACTAGATTTGTGCATCACTTATCGTACCACATCCTGTACAGAACACTCAAGACATTATTTTTTCTGTCTTCCCCACCACAGCCAAAGCTCTTCTGTGTGTTCTCTATATTTCACATGTTGGCATTTGCGAGTCATCTTTAAAAATGTTGTGTTGACAGTCTCACAGAAAGTTAAACATGTCCCTTTTGCATGTCATTTTCACTTTCCCCTGGCCACTATCATTGTTTTTTCCTTTTTTCATAGCATCAGTCAGCAACTCCTGCCTTCAAATACCACTATCTATCTTCACCCTAATAGATTCATAAGTTACACAGTAAAACTGTAGGCTCCAACGTCATCACTCTGGACCACCTATTTGTCAGATTTTCCACTACCTCCTTCTCGTATTTATGTCGCTCTCTCAGCACAGGAAATATTACTGTATCTTTCCATCTTTAAAACCCACCACTTCCATGATACCCATAATCTCTTCTACAGTAATTAAATATGGTCTTGCTTTAATGTGTTCTTTTTACCCTCTCCATATGTGTTTCATTACTGTCTATTTCACCCACCTGGTGTCATTCACCCTAGCTAAGGGACAATCTTCTCTTCACTTATGTGCTTCAAATATTTCCACCCATCCAGGTGCCCTTCCTGACCCTCTTCAATCGCAAATATGAAATAAGTGTTGTTCAGTCTGGGATTTATGCTGGGAACTCATTATGCAATTGTTCTAAGAGTACTCCACCTACTCACCCTGGAGTAGAACAAATACAGTTCAGGAATTGCATAGGGTTGTTGTAACCTCAAAGTAACAAAGCTGTAGCCTGTTGTGATTTGATTGCTTTTAAGCTCATGAAGTTTCAAAATATTATCTGTGCCTGTATAAATAATCACATCCATAGATATTTTTCAACACAATTATGTAAAGTCCCAGAAACCTGAGACATAACCTGTCTATAGCAATGACCTGTCAAAGACACAGCAGGGTCCCCTGAGAGCATAGGCTGGCAGCATTCTGGAAAGCCCAGGAATGGGATGGCACTGGGAGCCCCAGGGCCAGTCACACAAATGTCCAAGTGCTGACACACAGCTGTGTAGCAACCTAGTGAAGGTGCACATAAACAATAGTGCACTTGGAGCTTCCTTAAAAGTGTATAGATTACAACAAAAACAATCAGTTGTGCTGCTGCCATACCTCAGAAATAAACACACAGCGCTGATCATCCTAGTACCCTGCACTGCGTGGCCACTTTTGCAAGTATTGTTTTTTCCTTGTTCAGCTGAAATTCTATTTCAGTATTTTGTAGAAATTGTTGCTGATTCTGCTTAGTAGGCTTGGATACCTACCCTTTTGTACTAGCTGTTAAATCTAAATACCACAGGATGCCCTCATCAGGCCGTCTGAGCTAAAGGAAGCCTTGTATTTCCAGAAGTACTGTGTGTACAGCATTGCAGACAGTTGCCACTACACCATTTACAACCCATGAGGCTTAACCCATGTACATAGTCATTGTTGTTTGATGAGAGGATGCTTGCAATTTTTGTACTAGGCACCATGAGGTCTGGTGGGAAAGCCCCTAATATCCCACCATTCCTGAGAAAGACAGGGAGCGTAGGCGAAGCTCTTAGAGAGGCACTTGGGTGTCAGGCTTGAAACGTGGAGAAGACGACTGCTGCAGGCAAACCAAAGAACAGGAAGTACTGCCAAGCAGAGAAAGCATCAGCACAAAAACATTAGTGCAAAACAAACATTTATATCAAAACTGATATAGCTGGGGAAGAATGAGGACAGATAGAGGTGCTCATGTGATTAGTTACTGGGTGGCAACTTCCATGATTGTGGTCTGTAAAGGTGCTAGGATCATAAATTTCAGACCTTCATGACTTCAGCCAAAAAGCTTCCATATTGGTGCATCTGTGGGATGATGGTCTATTTAACAGTGCAAAACAAGATAGCATAATTAATTACCTGAACAGTGAAAAGGCTGCCAACCTCCAGAAGAGAATGAAAAGTGGCAAACTGACCCCAAATTGAATTAGATTTCTTCAGTAATTTATAAGTAGTTTTGTTAAAATTGAGAATATGGCTAGTCTAAAAGAGAAGAAGCTGAGTGATACTGTCCATTAAGTTTCAGTAAGAACCTCCAGACAAATACAGTCAGATGTTTCACTTCAAAAGTGCCTTTATTTCCATTATTTAGTCATGGCCAGAGAAAAGAATCAACACAGAATAAAACACAGCAAATCAGATCCTTTAAAGCGTTATATAAGGCAAGCCTTGTGCTTTGCACAGTGCTTGAGAAAAGCTGTTAAGTGTTAATGCATATAATCTATCTAGCCAGCTAACTAGTTTAATCCATCACACAGTGTGTGGAAACATAAAAGCAACCCAGCTGTGACAAGTTAATAGTAGGGTTAGGCAGTAAAATGGTAACAAAAACACACTTTGATTAATGATCCTGAATTGTCCAGCTCTAGTATAGATGGCTTTTGTCTAGGTTTATTTAGTGGCCAATCAATGCAAAATAAATCTGGTAATTTAAAGCATTATACCACACCAGAAGTGTTGCCCCATACTGATAAAAGCTGCAGAAAATACCACATTTTCATAGGGAGTAAAAGTAACAATTTCTATAACTAGACCTGCTTCAGAGGAAGAGAGCGAATTCAGATACATCAAACTCGGGTCATTACAGTAATACCTACAGTGGAAGGCATGTATAATTTGAATAAAATAAGAACCATGCCAAACTGTTACTCAAAGAGGTAAGACCTTCTTTGACCTCTAAAACGTGAGGCATTTCCCTTTCCTTGTGTCTTAGTTTCCATTTCCATAACCCTCCAAGAGCAGTTTCCAAACAGTATCAGAAAAAAACCCCAACTTGATGAAACGTAAGAAGCAAATTTGCTTTTTTGGCATCTCTCAAATCTATAGTGTTTTGGGTACTCCACTGAGGTATCAAACAGGCATGTGTACTTTGGGACTGAACAGTCAGCCTTCCTCCTCCTTTAGTGCAAAGATCTTTCTTTGTTAAAAACACTATTGAATGAATACACATGACACAGTCCCTGTGACCTTAGAATCTGGAAAGCTTGTGACAGAGCCTCGCAACCTGAGGAATTCAGGCCTCTGTTACCTCCTGAGTGCTGCAAGCATCAAGCTGTAGAACTTAATTACCTCCTTTTGACATTTTTCCTCACAAATATGTATCCTACAAGTCTGCCCTACCCTACATGTAATAGAGTACAGATTATTCCTAAGCGTGCCTCTCGTTGGAACTGTTTGGAGAATAAACTTGTAACAATGAGAAGGGCAATGAAAGAAGATAACTGCCTGTAAAACCTTTTACATTTACTGAGCAATATGAATGACTCAAGAGGAAGTCTTCTACATACCAGGTAAGTTGGAATAAAAACTAGAACCAGCCTGAAGAAAGTGAAAAGAAATTTCTTTTCCTGTACAGCAAATAACTACATGGATTCTACTGCTGTCTGACAATAGAGCGAATGATTTGGTCAGAACACTTTCCTAGCCTGGAAGATCAGATTAACAGTGAAGGCTGTCTTTCTCGCATGTGTACAGTGCCCAATATAGCAAGTTTTCAATTTGAGATGTTTGATAATGCTAACCCTTCTGACCTGCATAGCTGGTCAGAGTGTGGGATTCCATGAGCAGCTTGCAGTGGAAAGTGAAAATGATGAATGTATCTTGCCACTGAGGAGCAACCGCAGTTATCTGCAAAGAATACAACATCCTGTTTCCCTGAACACAGAAGGAATCAAGCAACTAGAGTTGGTTGCTTCGACAAAAACTTCAAACATCCTACCAGCCATTACACAGCACACTGAGCATTCCCTTTGATGTAACGCCATGTGTGGTTTCTCTGGTGGTTTATGGCTCATGCTCTCACCCTGCATTGCTGCCCACTCCATTTTCTCTCATAAAGACATCTATCCAAACATAATTAAATAAGTTGCATTTCACTCTCCACTGCTTAAGTTTTGAATAGCATTCATTCTTAACTTTTGTGTGAGCTGTGGTGAAGTGTACTATGATTTCCTAGAAGGAACTTTACACTTCATAAGCAGTGTGATAGCTAACACTGACTGATGCATGAAATAGTTCAAAACAAGTCTGTAACAAAAGAAAATGCATCGAAGAATGCATCAGTGTTCATTTCTGACATCACGGGGTCTAATTCAAATACATTGTGTTGGCCCTACTGCAGTGGCCTGTAACGGGAGCTGCAGGTAAAAAACCAGAATTTGTCTCTTAGCCAGTTGTAGATTGATGGATTGTTGTTGTTGTTGTTTTGATTATGGCTTTAAGGCAAACTAATAGCAAACATCTATGCATAAAAAGTGAAAAATCAAGCTTGGAGTACCTGGCAAATTTTTAGCAGAGTAGTACCACAGCTTAATTGTCAATATAGCAACAAGAAACATGGAAAAGCTATCATATAAAGTGACAACACGACATGCCCTTAAGTAGCACAGTACTCTTAAAGAGAAGTAAATTGGCCTGCCTGTGTGTAGCTATCCATGAGAAACTGCCTGCTGTAGTACTTTTTCTATCAGTAGCAGCTGATAGCATGATATTTCCACCTATCACTTTTGAATGGGAAGCACACCTGTCATCTCATCTAACACGAGTAGACATACAACTATGTCTAGAAATGAACAAGGGACTTGCTGTGTTAGGAACTGATAGTAAGTTGGAGTCAAAAGTCTTTGAAAAGGCTGTGCTAGAGAAGGATATAACCAATAGGGTGTTGGATCTACAGAGAAGGGAAGGAATATTTCATCAGTGACTATATCTGATAGTTGATAGTTCAAGACTCCTGTTACCTGACAGTGTATTCTGGGCACCCGCATTCAAAGTTAAATACTGAGACACCTATGATGTCTAAAGGATAACGCTAGCCTACAGCTGCCGCTAATCCTTCAAGCACCTTTTAGAGATAAAAAAGTTCAGTGGGTCAAGCTAACCCAGCCAGCTGTCTCCAAACAAACACTTAGAAAGTCCTTTGAGATGTGTCAGATTACAGTGATTTCAAGCGTCATCTGCGCCAAGTAACTGTACGTGTTACTGGCAATGTCCAATTACATGCTGACACAAACTCACAAAACACCGCAACCCTGATGCGATAAACCAGCTTGCAAAGCCACATCTCCCAGTAGAACATTGTTGAATATTCCCCACAAATGAAAACAAGTTCACACTTCACAACTAAATATATGCAACCCAGATTGGCTGTTTCTTTATCTTTTTTAAAGGTTGGTTTTCCGTTTTGGCTGCTACATGGAGTGGCCAGTCCTCATGGGAAAGGCATGGTTTCAGGAAGGAAGGAAACATTCAACAAAGAATGCAAAGTAGCCAAAAGGACTGTGGGGAGGAGACGCTAGAAGGACTTCTTTTTTTTGGCAGGATATTTTGATCTGGGCATGATATAATTTACGGCCAGTCAGCAGGGAATAAGTGACAATGATTAGTAAGGGGAGTATTGTACATGCCTAGCTACCACAGTTCTTCTCAGGCTTTACCTACTAAATAAGAGTCCCCTCTCAGTGAAAACTTCACAGTAAGCATGGTGCCAACATTTAAGATTCTAAGTCCGTTTCCAAGGAAAAATTACCACACAGAGTGTCATAAAATGCCATTATAATCCCTAAAGAAGTTCAAAGGGACACACATCCAAGGGAATTTCAGTGATGTTGAAAGCAATAAGTAGATTCTGAAAAACATCATAAATGGATCTTTAGAATAGGAGTGCATTCAGAAAATATCTGTTCTTGCTACTGCTTTAATTATAAACCTACTTTTTAAATATTATAATTAAAAAGATACAGGACAAGGTTGCTTTCTTTCCAGACAAAGCACTAGGTGAAGAAACATGTTGTTTCTAATTTTCCTTTGAGTGAGTGGGAATTATAGGAAATATGCTAGGAAGTGTGTTGCAGCTGCAATAAACTTTAAGGAGAATTATTGCCTGACAAAAAGAGAGGAAAATTTCCTCGAAAGACAGGAGAAGGTCATGAATGAGAAAAAACAAAACAACAACAACAAAACTTTAAGACAAGCTGATTCTTTTAAGAAAAACTTAAGGTTGAGATTTTCTAAGGTAGCATTTTCCTGAAAATCTTTTGTCCTTTCCTTACACTAAACAGGGCTTTAACATAATGGTTTGCCAGAGTAATAACCTTTATTTTCAGAGAAAAAGGAGGTTTTGCTTCAGAGCAAGGATGTAACTGGTTAGTGGAAGAGAACTTGTGATGTCATTTTCCCATATTATACCTGGTAACCAGCAATGAACTTTATTAAATATATTGGGTTTATGACAAAGAATACTTTTAACTACAAGCTTTTATGGAATTCACAGATCGCTGAAAACAAACAGACATAAGGTATATAAAAGATAATCAGAACATTTGTGTGAATGATTATTTTCACAAAGAAAGAGAACGAGAATCTAAGCACTGAGGTGAAGAAAACTGGCAAGAAATGTACAGAAGCAAGCAAAAAGAGCATCCTCATATTTGATCAAGAATGTGGAAGGGGAAAGGGAAGGGAAAGGGGAAGGGAAAAATACAGGAAATATACCTAAGAGAAAAGACTGTCACTGTGCTGAGATGTATAATTTTGCATACAGAATTTGCCAAGAAACAACAAATCCCAGCTTGCTATAAATTAAAAGCCTGCTATAGGAGAGGGGAGGACAATGGGGGCAGAGGAATCAGCAGCAAAACGCTTACTAAAATAGAATATTTGTATTATGCCTGAGGAATAAGAATTCCATATTATAATATCGTTCAGTGCCTGGGATAGTGCCTGAAGCTTTCAATGAGTATGTTTATTGTTTGTGGGTTAGTGGCCAAGGACACCTACCAGGCATTGATAGGACTGCAAAAGACTGAAGGGAGCACAGTCTTTCGCTGCTTTCCAGTTACAGAAGCAGCTGATATCCTGCCTGTGTCAATGAGTCCTTACTTTTACTGTAATAACCTTTCATTAATGTTGTCATGAATGGTCCTCAGTTATGATCCTTAGAACGATTCTTGGTCAGGGATACATAAGTGTGCTAAGTTGGAGATTTAAGACAAGCTTGAGATCAAAACGATGGTCTAACATGTTCCCATTCTTCTTACCAATTACAAGATAGATTAGAAGCCTGAAATGTAGATTTTTGTCCACTTTCCAGAAAGAAAGTAGATATATTGTTCAGAGGGAAGAGGTGAACAGGATGATTCAAACTGGTGCCTTGTTTTGGCTCATCTAACAATACAAGAAATGCATGTAGAGCCAAACAGTTCAGTCTAAATGGCAATTTATCCAGGAATAGCTTGAAAAACAGAGAGAAATTTCTAAATTCAAGATCAACGAATGTGGTTAATCTTAGGGCTGTTCAGTTCCCCTAAATTGCTATAGACTGCTGTTATACACTATAATAGCTTGCTGAGCATTTGTTAACTCCAGCAGAGTATATGTGCAATTACTTCTAATGAACTCCCCAGCCCCTTAGGAAAAAATTAAAGTCCTTTTGAATTGGTTCTACCTGTTGGCTGCATTAAATTTGGAAACAAAAGCCATACATTTTCAAATCTCCCCATACAACAGGGCTCAGAGCAAGATTGGTATGTTTATTTTCAGAAAACCTCCCAGAGCATTTTAGGCATGGCCAAACTAATACATCTCTCCTTGACAGTTGTAGAACTTTTATTTCCTTAGCTAGAGTGTAACAGATTGCTTGCAGTTTAAGTCTCGATGTTTGGGTTGCACTGCAAAATCTGGCTGCCTGCTGGGGCTGTAAAGAGGTCCCATGCAGAGAGGGGAATTCTGGGAACATCTGCCCACATAAACATTATGCAACCAAGGAGTCAAGGGAAGGAACAGCAATTTGTGGGAAGGTGAGAGAAAATAATTTTCCTTCACATATCAGCAGACTTTCTACCAATATACTAAGCTTTAGAAAGTCTGTCCTTGAAATTCTTGATGATATAGCAGGCAAAACAATTAAAGCAGAAAGATGGACCCCATCCTAATGAAGACAATGTTTTTTTCAGTTTCAGAACATCCCTTATTCATAGGTGTTCTCAGTTTTACTTTTTTTGACTTTCTTCAATATTGCAGTGTAATTGGAAAAATATAGCTTCACATCAGAGGATTTTCATTTTCATGGCAGATTTACATGAGATTGCCTTTATCTGGGAGATTCTTGATCACCAGTCAAAGCAACAGCTGGTGCACTCTGCTTCAGCTGTATTTGGACATCAGGGAATGTCATGTTATCAAATTGTTTTAAGTGCACCCATCAAAGCTGACTTAAACTGGAACCTGCGACATCAGCCAAGCAGACTGCAGGTTTATTGCATGGTTTCACATCACTCTGTGGCAAGTAAATTGTGTACAGGAAGTGAAACACAGAAATTATTCCAGTGCTAAACTCACTTCACTTTCAACTTTCCCAGACAATATGACTCAATTTGAGTCCCAGCACTTCCCATGCTGTTTCCGGAGTTTTAAATGTTTACTGTTCAACAGCCTCTGAATATCTTTCCAAAATCAGCTTTTCAGAAAATTACGAGGCCTTAAAGCACTTTTTCCACCAATATTTCCTTCACACTCATGAGCTTAGGTAAAAAAAAAAACACATTTTAACAGTGCAAGGATTCTGCGAGTGCTAAATGGTGCATTTTACTGAATTTGCTTAAGAACACTTTTGTTTGTGGGTAGCATTGAAGCCCACATAAAAAACTTTATGTGGTGTTAGATCAAGAATGATTATTGACACAGAGCTGCAGTCAAATCATAGCAGTGATCTTTGGTACATAAAGCAAGGTTTTTCCTCATAAGCTCTTAATTACATACACAGAGTATGCTAGATGCATGCAGTATATCAGGAGCTTTAATAATTTCCCATTGCTTTAGCCAATGTTGAGTTCAATTGTTTTTTTCATAATACCCAGATTGACACTGTTATTTTCATGACACATTATTGCATCCTAGAAGAATATATAACACACATCACTTAATGGCCTACAATGTACAGCACGTGCACACACTAAGTATTCTTTTCACAGTGTATTTTCAAGGTGCTTTACAACTTCCACTTTGGCACAAAATTAGGCCATAAATTGACTGAACAGAGCTCTCTTAGACAGAGCTAGGGTTCTGCAGCCTAAATTTCTTGTTGCCAATCAAGAAGGCAGAAAGGATTTTAAATGCAAGCAGCTCAGGTGTGCAGGAACAGATTACGAGCACCAGGTAGAAAGCAATGAATTCATAGGAATTTGATGTTGCAATAATGAAGATGTTGGTCTGCAGCTGCCAATTCGTTCCCAAAGAGGAGAAGACATAGCTGAGCACTTGAGTAACTCAACGGTCTCAAGTGTATGTCTTATCGTGAATGTCCATGGTTTGCCCCAAGTACATCCCTCTTTATTCTCTATTCTTTGAGCTAAGAATACATACTTGCAAAGGGTCTTGAAACATACAACACTAAGGACTAAGAAGCACCCTTATGCTTAATGTTCCCACTTGTGGCTCATACATAGCTTGGTGGAGGTGAAAGAATCATAGTCTCAGGAATAAACAGAGAAGGCTGAATCTACTGCTGAGTGTCTTGTGACCTTTTCAAGTACCCTAGAATAGTAATCATTTAGAACTTCTAAATAGAGATCCCAGATGATGTTTGCTCTGAGTAACTCTACTGCATCCTCCGCTTCAGCACTCAGCAGGTGTCAAAAACAAATTTTACTGAAACTCACATGGAAATGGCAGAAGTTTGGAATCTCACCCTAGCTGACAGTATGTTCACCCCTGGTAAGCCAAATAAGATAACTTACTGCAAACATTGGTATGTATGGGAAAGCTCTATTCCAAAATAAGGTTTGTGATATGCACCCGTATAATACTGCTGCTTTTCAAGAGCGAGCTAAACGTACTTCTTAAAAAAACAAACTGTTAATATCTGTGCTCTCTATTCAGATATCTTTGATAACCAAATAATAGTAGTATTAAAAAGTAAAGGATTCTTATGTTTTTACATCAAAAGGCCTCTAGCAGTGTTTTGCTTATTTTTTAGCTTATTCTAGGTTTACATGCACTGCTTTGGAGAAACAATTCAGAGCACATGAGTTGATGCCTGGCTAGGCATCAGTCTACTGTGGGAGGAGGTGAGCAATTGCCTTTGCATAACTTGTTTTGGTTTGTTTTCTTCCTCTCTTCTTCCACATCTCCTTAGCTTATTAAACAATTTTTATCTCAACACACAAGCTTTCCTGCTTGTACTCTTTCTTTCCTCTTCCCCCATCCTACTAGGGGCAGTGAGGGTGGAGGAAGTGAGGAAATGATGAGAAGCAGGAGTTGGACTCGGTAATCTTTACAAGTCCCTTCCAACTTGACATATTCTATGACTCTATGAACTAGCAAATGGTTATATATGACCATCAGAGCAGTATTCATTCAAAGAACTAATAATGCCACATCTCATGACTTTTCACACTGTAAGTCACTCTATTTGTCTGCCCTCTCTGAACACCTGGAAGGAATCATGAGAAACAGAGAAACAATTCAATAGGCAGCATTCAATGTTAACCTGCCACACTGAAGCGTGGCAAGCTTTCCTGTTTCAGCCTGCACTTTCTCTTCATTTAGGCAAGTCAATTTACCAAGCAGTCTGCACCAAAGACCTGAGTAGCTCTGCAACATGGATGCCGGGGCTCACCATTCCCTTGCTGGTACAGAGGCCAAGTATCCGTTTCTTAGATGGTATTCGTGACAAAACAATCCTCAGTTTGTCCCTTTGCCTCATCAAAGGACTGATAACCTTGTCTGATGTATAGTGTTGCCCGGAGATTCCAAAACTGGCTAAATTCAAAGATAAAAAGGCAGCTAGTCCTTCACTTCAGATTCACTTCACTGTTGTTCATTTTCTTACGCTAGGTGACTGACCTGCATTAAGAAAAAAAAGCACAAAATATTTCCATGCCCTACAGGTTGCCTTTAAACCCAAAGGAAATTCTTTCTGAAGCCACTGATCTACGTCACACAGTACTACCTCTGCTTTTGACAGGCACTCAACTGCCTCACCAAAGCTAACCTGACACACAGGCTGAAAGCCAAGCCCAGAGGCAGATCTAGGCAAGACCAAACATCTGGGACTTTTGTCAGGTGACTTCTGCTTTGGCACTTCAGGGTAAATTTGTTCAAAATCTTTTAGTATCTGATAAAGCAAAAAAANAAAAAAAAAAAAGAGAGAGAGAAAAAAGAAAAAACCACACCAAAAAAAACCCCAAAAACTACAAAAACTACCAGAAACTTCACAAAAGCCTGAGTTCTTAAACTGAGCTTTGATATGTGAATAAATCTTCACCTCTGAAATCAGCAGGGAAGTACAAAAGGCAGAATTCATGAGGGGAAGGACTTCCGAGAACGGAAAGTCAGACGTAAAATGAAATGTCAAGGGTGAAACAAAGGCAGTTATTACTCTGGCTTCTCACAGTTAAATCTGCCAGTGCATACATTTCGAACACAGAGCTTCATTACATTGTAATCCCAGTCACACCCCCCTGTCAACATGGAGCTGTGCTATTAATGATGTTGCTGTTTCTCAAGTCAGACCTAAACTTTTCAGTTTTGGAAGAAGAAAGTCATAACTAAAATCTATGCTGCCTATTAAAGTGTTTGTGTTAAATACAGACAGTCATACCTAAAAGAGAAAACAAGATATCCTCTTCCGCTCTTCAGAATCACTTTTACATCATTTGCCTCGATAGCATATGTGCAAAGATCAGCCTTCCCTAACAGTTCATGCCACAGGCTGAGAACTCAGTTTTTTCTTTGCACTCATCAAGCCTAAGTATGGCCAACAGGGAATTAGTCCTGAGGACATAAAATGCACTGAAACTAGAGACCAGAGTTGCAGCAAGAGCCTCATCTCAGAGAAAAAGTGAGCAGTCACCAAATAGATAATATTATGCTGTCCATATGAGGCACTTAAATTACACAAATGGAGAAAGGGACATACTGTGAGTGCAAATTAATTGTCCAAGGATACAAAAGCAAAAGTTTTGGGATAGTGTTTGGAAATGTCCTGTTGATTATTATGCTTCATTTGCTACCCCATCATGCCATCTGTATGCACTTCTTAAATTCCAGAGCACCTTATTTCCATAATGTAAACTAAAAAACGTCATGATAATAATAACATTACGATTGTGAAAAAATAATAAAAGAAACAAAGTCAAATGGGTGATTTGACTGCATTCATTGCTATACCCACTTCACTCAGTAACATTTTTTTGCAACTGTAGAGAGGTCAAAGAAGCTTAATCTAAAAAGTTTTGAAGTCTAAGCAGCTACAAAAACAGATTTAACTTCCTTTTTGTTCTGCTTTATGCAACCTGTTTCATTCCCCCAGTACTGTATTTACACAGTGGATTATGTTCTCACAATCCAGACTTTTCAGAAGGAAATTAACACTGTAAGATTATGATCGTGATATGAGGCTCATAATCTCATATCCATGATGAGCGTCTAGGGTGCTTAAACGACCGCCACAATTATGCTGTATGGCTGTTTAAAGGTGTGCTAGAGAAGCAGTTTGGGTTGTTAGAGAACTCGGATGAAATGGAATGAAACTGTAATCCACATTGGAACTGTAAAGTGACAGTTACTTAAAAGGAGAAAAATACGTAGATGGCTCCAGTTTTTTTTTCTTACTTCTTTCTTGAATAATTGTGTGGCAGGTTTTCTATGCCCTAATCTGTTTACAGAAATATTGACTATTCATTACACATCAAAATAAGTAATTCCCCCATATCTTTGTACTCCAAAATTTGCAGTTAATTAAACTAATTTGTCAGTTTTTGTAAGTTGGAAACTCTTCCTGTCATCCTCTCCAATCACTACTTATTTAAATTTCATCCTTGGCCAGTTTCATGATAATGTTTATCTGCTCCAGAGGATTGGAAATGAGAGTAATACACTGCCATACCATTTAATTTCTTTCTTAAAGCTGGAAAAAGCAAAGCATCAACTGGCCAGTTAGATAACACAATTTCCCATGTAAGTTATTTGCTTACGATAGCTGGGGGCTAATTTAATTCCTGAGCTGCTTATTTAGTGGTTCTGAGAGGGATTCCCTACAGTTAAGAATGAACTGTGCATAAAGTTTCTATGAAAACTGCATGAAAATTTTCCCACATCAGGGCAGGTTACATATATTAATGTGGCACACATTTAACATATTTCATTATCTGAAGAGAATAATAACTCTATACTATTTGTTTATATCGTTTTTATAGTATTTATCTTGCAGAATGTAGACAGAAAGAAGGGAAAGTTTAATATCAAATGCATATTTTAAAGTCACGAAGGTTTTTTGCAGATGGTTTACTTCAGTCTTAATTCTGATTACTTTTTTAACTGCTCCTGAAAATTCTAGCCAGGAATGAATACAGGTTATCCTAAGTCATATAAAGAATTTTTTACATTTACTTTCATGCTCAGTGTGCTTTATAAGCATTTAGTCAATTCCAGCACCACTTTTGTCAGGTGGAGAGCGTGCACTTTGGGTTTTGGCACCCTAGGAAAATCGAGGCTCATATATGAAAGAGCATTTTTTAAAGCTCCTGCCTATAAAACTCTCCAGATCAGTGAAAATCCTAAGCAGCATTTGTCTGTAGACAGAGTAAGAATGTTTAAATGTACTATCTCTGCCTTGGAGAGCACACTACTCAGACAGAACACTACCAGCCAAAACTTCAAATCCATGCACCAGTGTTTTATCACGCTGCTTGTTTTTCTATAGTGCTCCCTACTGTGTACCAAATATTTATTAACTACAGATGGAAAACATTAAGTTGTTCTTCTTTCCTCTTGTTTGAGTGTAAGTTTACCAACAGCAGAGGCACATGCTAAGCATTTCCATTGTTCTTGCTTCATTAGTGTCTGGTTTTACTGATACTGGATCTGTCTGGCAAAGNTCCTATGGTTCTATGATTCTATGATAAGAGAAATGGATAGCAAGAAGTGTTCCACAGCATACAGCACACATGCAACAAAAACTCACCTGTTCTTAATAGGGCAGGAAACAAGAAAGAGCGTGGAATATGAAAGATTTTGCATACCTAATAGCACTAGCATGCTGATCAACAATAGTAATTTTGCAGAAGAAGTGGAAAAGCTGGACTTCCCAGCCTCTGATAGCAGAAATATATTTTAATCCTCTTCTGCGGTGCCTTTAGGTCATTGCTCTCCCTTTGCTTGTAAGAACCTTTACTTTGACTCCTTGCATCTTCCACATTCTCATTTTCACTGAGAAGTTAGGCTAGGATATCAAAGGACCCAAAGTAACCACTATAATTTCAGTTCATGAGGATTTGAGCTACTTCCTCTCTGGGCATTCACCTGAGGATTTCAGTCTTGACTTTGTTTTCACACAGCACTTGTATCGTAATAAGCAACACCTGGTACTATTTTAGTAAGGGGCATTTTGCCTTATTGACATAGAAAGCACTTTTCCTTAGACCTATACCACATCTTTATTGTAATGCTGTTTTTCTTTTTAAGATTCATGTGAACATGCTAGTAACCAGGCTTCTGGAATTCATCTTGCTACTATCCTAGTATATACTGTTTCACATTTGTATTTTGTATGTGTCTTCCCCTCTTTCAAGTCATTTGACTAGGTGTCATCTCTCCATTTGAATGCTGGTGGCCACCAAGGACTTCTCATTAGTGACATCACTTCAAACAGTCCTTACAGTATTGTAATCCAAAGCAAGGAACCAATTTACACTCTCCAAAACTCTTAGCAGCTGACTGAGTCTGGCTGATTTCCTTCATGGGAATTTGTAAACTGCTATGTTTTGGATTTTAGACTAAAACAATGTTGATAACACACTAGTATTTTGTCTGTTGCTGAACAGTGCTTGCACAGCATTTAGCTTTTCTCTTTTTTCCACTCTGCCCCCTCCAGTGAGTAGGCTGGGGGTGGGCAAGAGGTTGGGAGGGGAAACAGCCAGGAGAATTGACCCAAACTAACTAAAGGGATATTCTGTACCATATGATATTGTCATCAGCAATAAAAGCTAGGGGAAAGGAGTAGGAACTGCAGACATTCACGGTTGTGGCATTGTTTTCCCAGGTAACCATTACAGTGTGTTGAGGTCCTGCTTTGCAGGAAGAGGCTAAATATCTGCCTGACAATGGGAAGAAATATTTCTTATTTTGCTTTCCTTGCATGCTCAGCTTTGCTTCACCTACTAAACTGACATTCTCTCAAACCACAGGCCTTGTTTTTGGCCTTTCTATTCTCTCCCCTATGCCACCAGGATAGGGGGAGTGATCAAGAGGCTGTGTGTGCTTACCTACCGGACAGGGTCAACCCCATCACAAGTGTGGACAGCTTCCAAATGGCTGTAACAGCGGCCATATTACCTGCTGGACTGTGTCTTATGTTACTACTTTGCCAGTGAGATCTCCAGCATTTTATAGCAACACGTTAACTTTTGCCAAACAGCATTTCATGTTAGTTCTTTATCATTGACTCACAGCCACAGTTGACAGAGTTCAGAGACGGCAATCAACAGGAAGAAGATATTGCTTACTTTACTGCTAACATTACACAGCAGTTTCCAGTGTAAACACATGACCTTACCACTCAGCAACACTAGGTACCTTTCAAATAGTAATGGTTATGATAGTGGTTTCCCGGTGAAAAACAAAAGCTCCTTAGCTTCATCCTTCGAATTTCATAATTCCTGTACTTGTTGTCAGACAACTGGCAGGGTGTTGACTAAGTCTAACCTTAATATTTGGCCTATCTCAGGGTAAGAATTTGAATGGCTGTCACGAAGAATAACTAGAAAAAATTAGGGGATATCACCAATCATGAAATCAACATGTTGGTTGATTAAGTGAGCTTTATGGGTGTCACATAGTTTTAGATGGGTAATAACATGAAAGAGGGACAGGTGTGAAAGGTTTTTTCTTTTATGTAGATATTCATATATTATGTCGCAGTATTACACTAAGCTTTTCCACTGTGTTCACCTGACCTACACGAATATGAATTGTGCACAGCTTCATAGCTATGGCTTTAAAAAATCAAATCCCATCGTACCAAGGAGTCGTCTAAATAATAGCACAGGATTTGTTTCTACTCAGAGTAAATAGAATAGGGACTTAAAAAGAGTAAATTTGAATTAGCAGTTAACAACAGTACAATACTTTTTTTCTTCTTAGCATATCGCAAGCTCAAAAGCTCTCTATTTTCTTGACTGTTATACAGAAAACTTATGCATCTGTAATTTGAGTAAACTATCATCTAATTAAACAATTTAGATTGAATATGCTAATGTAAAGGATCATAAAAAAGAATAATTACAAAGGGACTTCAAGAGGATAATTACAAATGGAGAATGTTGGATCCAAATAAAATTCTTATGTTCTTTAATTACTGAAAACCCATCTAAACAAAGGATTGAGAATATCTTATTTAAGCATTGTGCGGAATGAATGTCTCTTCAGACCCTTGAAAAATATTAATTTGATCATGTATTTGTTAGATATCACCTAACAACTTTCAAAGCCTATGGACTTNAGTTGCACATTTTAAAATATTTTTACATTTCCACCTACCCCTGTAATTTCTTCAATATCAATAGCAGGTTTTAAGAATATTGTCATTCAGCCTTTGGTTAAAAAAGGCATAATGATTTGCAAGGTTATATGGTTTAACCATCCTAGTAGGGAGGACTATTTAGCAAGAGAAATTACAGTATCAATGAGTTGTACCCCTATAGTAGCCTCAGATCCATTTACATTAACAGCCCTGCAAGTTTTATTTAAAATGCAAAAAAAAGTATCAGAC
>VXBO01007536.1:8140-28429 GCA_013400135.1 Rhinoptilus africanus | reverse complement strand
TGTTAATATGATTCAAGTATTTAACAAACAGGAGCATTCAGCTCCATCTTAAAAAGATGAGAAAGCAGTTGCTTCCTTTTTCCAAAAAAATATGCAAGATATATGGGGAAAATAATTTTTGATGCATGTTTTTTCCAAAGGAAAAAAAATAGAAAATATTATTTACTTTTAAGTTTCAGTTATATCTATCTATCAGATAGAAAGTATTTGTTAGATGGAAAGCAAAAAAGACATAAAGCCTTTCCTTTCTTTCCTTTTATTTTTTTAAGCCTATGTGGATCACCCTGAAGCACAGCTGAACAAGGGGTATATTTCTAAGCAATTTCAGCGTAAAAGAAACACAATGATTAAAGAAAGAGAGCCTGAAAATGTCTGTTCATTACACCATCAGAATATTCAGCCAACTACAAAGAGGTTACAAAGCACCCAGGTTGGGGCCAAGAAGAGCTGGAAGAGTCTAGTCATGGATAATCTTAGACTGCAAAAGAAACCAAAATACACCTTGAGAAGTTAACAATTTGAATACTGGAACTTGTTTTGTACTCTGGTATGATTTCAGGATATTAAGAATTAAGCCTTTCCTGACAGAAAGAAACTAAAATAAGATAACTGTATGAGTAAATAGGGGAATTTTGCGTATTGCATTCCAAGGGAAAATATCTTGATTGAGCACAGTTTTGTTTTGTATTTCCTTTTAGTGTTTCATTACACGTGTTACATACACATGCTATTTCCAACTAATAGGTTTCAAGTTTAAGGTGGAGAGTTAGTCGTTCTGAAAGAACACTACTGAAAGATAAGATTTGTGTAACCGTAAGTGAAACTATCAAAGAAATAATGTCTCTGAACACCCTATTTAGTAGTCCACTCAACCTGCTGAACTTTGGTTTTATGGAATAAGTTGTTTATCTTGCTGTTGAAATAATTCATCAGAGACACAATCAATAGATCACTGCTGTAAAAACATTTAAGTCAGACAATTCAATCCACAAATGATAAATATCTGAATTTCCTGGGTTCGGACCAGAAAGTGAAGTCTATGTTGCAATGCATATCGTACTTGTGAAAAATCAAGAGGTGCAAACTTATGTAAACTTCAGTATCTATGTACACAGCCACAAATGCACTGCAGATGGCTGCACTCCTGAACAAGATGAACAAAATTAGGGAAAACGTTAGAAATCTGCAAACCTACTTATAACATAACTACAGAAAAGGAAGGTAGAAAAGTTGGGAAATTTCTTTGATAGCTATTTCTCAGCTATCATAACTTGTAGGACCTGAGATTAAAGAGAAAGAGAACTTACCACCTAGGTTTGAGAAGAAGGTATGTAAGTAATCTCACTCAAATACGTTAAAATTCTCCAGTTCTATTTTACCTTATTTACCTCAGTTTGATAGCTGTTAGATAGAACATTTTCCCCACAGATCTTCTTTTCCCCCTTAACAAATGCAAGGTTATTAAAAATTGAGTCAATCTTTAAGGCAATTGTGTTGTGATACAATCCTATGTGAGCTGGTGAACAAAGGTTCAAGATGACTCAGATGCACCTTCATTTGATGGCACCATACTGTTTTCACCTGCCCAATTATCCAGCACTCAAGGGGAAGGCACTGCAGCTCCCTAATTGGTAGAATTTATGACAACTTTTTTTTTCCTTTGAGGAAAGTTGCCCTCTGAGACAGTGACTGAAACAGACTCTTTAGAAGCAGCAGCAGCACAACCCAACATAGCCACTCTAATTTGGAAAACCATAGATACAATATATGTTCTTAATAGATTAGGCAAATCTTGCTTCTATGAGTTTCAGTAACTTAGTAAAAAAATATTTTAAAAAATATTTTCACTAGACAGTTGGTAATTTCAGCTACCAACCCATTATCTACTCCTGGCATACAGCTGCTTCATGCATCTAGATTTCCCCAACTGCCATATCTGGACCTACAAAGTTTTGTTAACACTTTGTGAACTAAGATTTTCTGCTGCAATTTTCACAGGAAATGTCATAGAAACTGCCTCTGAAATATCAGGAGAAGTAGAAATGTCCTTTCTAGCAAACCCAGGAAATATTCAATGCTGTAATTAGTAGGCTGAGGAGGGGAAAGTCTAATTAAATTGCAAGCTCTTTGAACCCAATGTCTTCTGACAAAGTTCAACCTGATAACTGACACCTAGACAAACTATAACATTAAGGAGATGAAGAATAACTGAGATATGAGCCAACAGACTGCAGCTGGATAAAGAACCAACAGTCACACATATAGAAGTTCATTGAGACAGACAAGTGGTTTGGAACTTCGTAACAGCAGATTGTTAAACAGGCTTTTTTCAACCTGGCCTGAAGTAAAGGGATTAGAATCTGTAGAGACATGACTCCTTGCAGTCTAGCTGAAATCCGTTACAAATAGAGGTTACCTACTTTGTACTGCAAAGTAGGTCCTGACTTTCAATAGCACCAACATGATCTTCACAATGTGCAGTGGCTCAGAGCCTCAAGAAAATGGAGGTATCTAATTCCTTTAGAAATGAGGAAACTAGATAGCTTTGAGGGTCTGGGCTCCAACTATATTACTTGTATGGTTAACGATTACTTAATTCACCACAATTACATAAGATTTTTTTACCAAACCTATGCTCATCTAAAACCATATAGGTATTAACCTGAATTCCAAGAGAATAAAAGTATCATCAGATGGAGAGGCAAACACAGACAGAGGATTTCTGCTTCTAGAAATCCAGCTGAGATAAAATTACACTGACTCTGATATATTCACTCCAGCATAAACAGTATACTGCCCACCAGCAGCACTCGGTCTGACAGTTTCTGGACAGGGACTCCAGTTCTACATTCTACGTATATATTCCCTTCCACATTCACAACCTTATCTAAAACAAATAAAACATAATGTAAGTGACTTGGAATATATTTTGCTGTCTTGTCTTGTAAAACAATTTTTTAATGTAATGAAAGATCAATTTTTGATATTAAATCAGACTGATTTGGAGAAAAGTGATGTGGGATATTCACATAGTTTGCTTTTCAAGAAATATGGCAAATTAAAGTTATTAACTTCTATGCTGCACAAAAATTTTTGAGGTATGGAAATGTTAAAATTGTAAATTTACCCTAACAATGCTTGCTGCATAACTTTTGTTGCTACTGCTTTTCTTTATTATCTGTACCCTTACAGTGGACAATTTGTTATTTTGTGATATCTGGATTTGCTGAAATTTCAATGCAAGAACATCAAAGATGTCTAAGATAGCATAATAAAGCTGTGAGTTTATGGTATGCTGATATAACAGGTACTTTGTATTTGAAGGTGTTATATTCTTAGGATCTGAAGTCAAATTACCACACATTCCACTGAGCATAATTACATGATACCTAACTACAAGTTGTTGCACTAGAATAAAGAATTTTGCAGCTCTGATTTTAAATGTATTCAAAATATATTGAACTGAGGAGCTTAAGATGGCAGGGTACAGTTACAGTACTTTGAGAAAACATGACTACCATATGCCCAAATACACTTGAACCACTTCCAGACCAACAGCAGAGGTGCCACGCGTCAAAGGTCTTCAGGATGGGTTTTGCAAACCAACCTGTGGTCATTGCTGTCACCATGCAGCTTTTCCAGATGCATTACATAAGATCTACCAATAGATGTTATGATCTTATTCTGCAGACATATCCAGAAAATAGGCTTTTCTTGATTCCCAGATGAGCCTGGCTACTTACACCCACTACCATTCAAATACTCTCACTTTTCACCTTCTAGACAAATTTTATATGGATTGGCAAACTGGGGCTGAAGTGCCAGGTAATATATTTTACATATAATACAAAATGGGTATGATTAGTTTTCACTGTGTAAGTGCAGAATACCCTATTTGCCCTCTGCCCAGGGAACTAACAACATACCTTGGACTATTTTTACAGATTGAGTTTGTCAAAAGCAAATTTGAATCTAAAGTTCTTTTTCCCTTTTCCAAGATCCAGCTCTCCCCAAACCACATCCAAATTTTCCTTCTTGATGCTATCCCTTAGTGATGTCCTGTGTTGTACTGCATCTCCCTAGATCTCAAACTAAGCTCAACTTCTGAAAAAACTGAGTAGTTTTGTTTCCTCAGAATTATTTCCATTTTGCTGAGCCTGCTATGGAGATGATGGAACAAATTACCAACTCTGGTCAATCTGGCCTTTCCAAAAAAAAAAAGGTCACTCCAGGCCCGTTCTCACTGACAACCAGTACAAATAAGCACCTTCCCTTGGTGGGGCTTTTTCTACTGTTTCATTCAATTCGTTTCTACTGAGGGTTTCCAGCTGCAGTAGGAACAGGGCTCTTACAACTTCTTTGAAGATAGTCCTGCTGATACTCAGTATCATACACAAGTCTCAACTCTGTACAGCCTGTCCCTCTGCCAAACTGTCTTTTGGGCAACAAAGGCTATTGACACTAACAGTAAGGCATAAACCATATACTGTATGAAACTATCCCTCAAAACCTCATCACTCTTTAAGCAAAGAGTGCAGAGGAGTTAAAGTAAACTCAGTAATGTGTGCTGAGTTAGATCTCAGAAGCCTCCTGCTATTGAGGCGTGGATCAAAGTGCTGATGGGGGAGGCTCCTGGCTGAGCAGGCGGCATAGTAGAGCCTGTATCTCCTGTTCCATTGCGGGGATCCACAGTCTGCTCCAACTCGGATCAGCTGTTGTTTTGCAATTTCTTTAGGCCACCTGCTGTCTGTACTAATTTCATAGCTAGCAAGGCACTCAGAGGGTAGGTGGGGCGCAAATACTGTACTTCACTTGGAGTAGGAAAGGATCAGAGATTAATACAATTATTAAAGTTAGATTGTGTGTGTACTACTCTTTTCTAGGTATTAAATACAATAAATGCAGAGTTTACAAATGATCAAGTTTAATGCACTACAAACAATCAGTAAATATGATCCTCCAGAGAAGATTTCCTCAGTGTCCTTTCCTTCCAAATATTCCTTAGGCTTAGTAGCAAAATTGAGCATCTCTCACATCATGCTATTCTTCTACTTTCTTAGCAATGCGTGGATGGTTGGTAATGACACTGGAGGAAATCTTGCTCCTAGATTAGCACTGCAGGAGTGCCTATCTGCAATGCAGATCCCTGCTGCTTTCAGTACATGATATCCACAAATGTCAGTAATCTTCGAACAGAGTGGGGAGGGGGAGAAAAAAAGAAAAGGAAAAAAAAAAAAAAAGCTTTGCCAATTAGGTGCACTTTTTTATCCATGGATCTCAACTGTTTCAAAAATCTTAACCATCTCATCAGATTATGTGAATATAAACTCCCAATAAGTAAAAAATTTTTGCATCACATGTCACATACAGTGAGAGTAAATAGCACATAGCACAGAAATATTATAGCTCAGTTGATGGGTGGTAATTCATTAAAGCATGCTAACTCCTACAGTCCTAGGCATTTGCCCATGCCCAGAGCATCGAGAGGCTTAAATCTGCTCCTAGTTCTTCTACAAACTCTGCCATTTAACTTCAGGCAGGTTACTTCATCTTCTTGGCTCACTTTATCATTATCTGAGGCCCCAGGGCTTTACCTATCATATCTCTTTAGACTGCAAATACGTCAGGGCAAAGGTGGGGTTAAGACTGTAGACTGTTTTTTTTAAAGACAGCACAATGAGCCTACATCTATTTGAAGCTTTTATTACATAAACCATAATTTCATTTCTTTCTCTTTCACTAAGACAAGGGACAGAAAGATTAAGAGAAAATGAATCTAAGGTAATCCTAGCAGTAAAATCCACTCCTGACTTTCAGTTTTATGTGCTGTCCTGTCATTAAGCCTCAGCTTCAACCTGTTGTTTTCCATCTCTAGAAGGACTTTGATATGCTTGAGGGCAAACTTGATCACAACTAAAGAAAAATTGTCCAGAGGGTTATTTATGATTGTTTTTTGAGTCACTGTTGTCTGGAGTTTAATACGAAGTTCCATGCTAAAGCATGGAAATCAAAGTAATAAATCCATACTGATTTAGACTCCTCTTCTTTGACCAACATTGTTTTCTCCATTCAGGAAGCCAATTTAGGAAGGGCACTGAGGTATCTACGCTTCCTACCAGCCAGGCAGATCACCCTCAGTATCACAGTAATATGGCAACACTGGGAAAAATGCTCTTTCTTGCTGTCTTCTTGCACGAAGCAAAACAAAAATTGTATGTGCATTCACAAGTGCCAACAAGATTTTCCTGTAGTTTCATAGAATACAGCCAGAAGTGAATACTGTGACCTTTTTGAATAACACAGCACGCAGAATTAATTACTGTACAAGCTGGAGCGTATCTGTTACAAACACAACCAATTCTGATGAAAAAATTGCCAGAGTTAGGAAATTCAGCACCACTGTTAGTAAACTGTCTCAATAGCTAATTAGCTTTGCTTAAAACTTACGCCCCTAAATGATAAAATTGTAAATTTAAAAAGAAACAAAGACTGCTATCTACATGATTAACATGTTAAAGCAGGCCAGTGCTGAGACCTAAAGTGCCAGAAGATGTTTCTTTTTATTTGCTGAAGTTCTGCCTTAAGGGAAACTGTAAAAATACTGGAAATACCTTTTTGTTGTGGGAAAGTGCAATGCAATAACGTAAGACATCTTCCTGGTAAGAGTAACAGTTAAAATGTTAGTACAAAGTAATGAACAAGTTAAATTTATGTTCCATTTGTAGAGACCATACTGAAAGACACCTTTGCAGAATGTGAAGACCGCAAAGGGGCCATGATGAGACCTCCTGGAACAGCGGGGGCAAGGTCTCATAGCCTGAGGCGAGAGCCCACGCCGCAGCAGGGGAGAAGTCTGAGGAGGAAGGAGCGGCAGAGAGGAGCTGTTATGTACCGACCATAACCCCTCATTCCCCATCCCCTTGCGCTGATCAGTGTTGGGAGTGGAGGAGGTGGGAGTGAAGAGTGAAATTGAGCCTGGGAAGGTGGGGTAAGGTGTTGGTTAAATTTTTTATTTTCTCTCACTACCCAAATCTGTGCTAATTGGCAATTAGCTAAATTCATCTTCCCCAGTTCAAGCCTGTTTTAGCCATGTCAGTAACGTTTTTATCTCAACCCATGAGATTTGTAATCCTGTTTCCCTCCTTGTCCTGTTAAGGCAGGGTAGTTAGTCAGCAGCTGGGTGCTGCATTTGGCCAGGGTTAGTTAACCTACCACAACATGCCACAGCACCGGAGGATAACAGAGCTTTAGGGAGACTTTTGACATGGAAATAAGGTAACATTACAAAGGTAGGAAATAGTAAGGCAGTAATTGCTTGTGAACCTGCTTATGTGTGGCAGATTGACTCTGGCCAGCAGCTAAATACCACACAGCCACATGTTCTGTCCCCTTCCACCTCCAGTGGGATGGGACAGAGACTAGAAGGAGCAAAACCAGGAAATTCATGGATTGAGATGGAGATAGTTTAACAAGTGAAGGAAAGAAGAAAAAAAAAAAAAAAAAAACCAAACCCAACCAAGTGATTTAAAGGCAATCATTCATCATCTCCTACAAGTAGGCCAATGCCCAGCCAGTCTGAGCTATGTCTACCTCCCCAGAGAAATCCTCCTCTCTGCCTTTATTGCACATGACATTGACTGGAGTACCCCTTTGATCAGTTTGGGTCAGGTTTGGCTATGCCCCCCCTTCCCCGCCAAATGTCTTGACCAGCCTCAGTCTACTCTTTGGGGGCAGAGTGGGAAAAGACAAAGCTCTGACGTTGTGCAAGCACTGCTGAGCAATAGTCAAAATACTTGAGTGTTATCAACATTGTCTTAGTCACAAATCTGAAACACAGCACCATTTGGGCTCTTGTGAAGAAAATTAACGCTAGCCCAGCCCAGCTCCGGAATATTACAGCAATCTTCATATTGAACAATTCATCAGAGGTGAAGATACAATGTTTAAGGAAGTAAAAATGAACCCTTTTAGATTTGTATTCACCAGAGTGATCACCTGTGAGGTCATGAAGAACTGGGAAGAGAGCAGTTACCTATGCTGGGACAGGACAACAGACAAAGCCGAAAGATGTTGATGCTGTTGGTTCCTATGCTCTGCAGAGAAATAGATTCCTCCATGGGAATGGAGAAATGCTGATATCAAGAAAGTATCATGAAACTGCTATTGTAACCTTTTCCACAGAGGGTCAGGCAGACATGGTGGAGCTGCAGTAGAGCTTTTGCCTCTCCCTTCATTAATTCTCTGCCCTGCAGACAACATAATTTCACTAGGTAGCCCAAACTGACTGATTTCTGTACCTCAGCGTTTTGCAGTCTTCCACCTCCACACTTTTACTTCCAAATGCACCCAAAGACCTCCATGTGCTAGCCACCTGTGAAACGGGTCACCTGGGAACATATGTAACACAAGGCTATAGGGACACCTCAACAGTAACAACACCTAATTGTATTTGCATAATTTGGTCATAAACTCATTCTGATCTTCAGAATTGTAGAAGTGGTGTGACACTCGTCATGACTGCAGATACATGCGAAATCAATTATAAAGAAAAAATTTTACACAAATATTTAGCACTTTAATTTTCTTGGCCTAGATGAATATTCATGCAAACAAGGCAGTAAAATACCCCTCAAGACAATGTAGATATTGTTCTGTTTGCTATTTTATTAAATTCCATGAAATCAGGTTGTTAGGTTGCAATAATGTACAGATGGGATATATAATGCTACTTAATGCAAGCAGGCTGTACAGTAGTGAAAGTAGTTGTGGTAGTGGCTAGGTTTCACAGTACGCCACAAGCATATTCACACCGCAAGTTCTGTTAATGTCAAAGGAAGAGGATGAGAAAAAAACCCCTCAAATTTGTCTTCTTAAACATGCAGAAGAACAGAGGTACATTGACCAAGAAGAAGCTAGCAGGAAAATTGAAAACAGGACAGTGATGGGAACAGGGAAACAAGAGTTGGATATCCCTGACAGGTAGATGATCCCAGAGCATGCAATCGCTTCAGAAACATCTCCTTCTTCCTTAGTGCAATTGCTGGCTTGAATAAACCGGCTAAGGGAAGAGAACCACTCAGAAAAACTCCTAGCTGGATTGTATACCAATCCATCTGAAGAGAGCAACAGCTCATGTAGTTTAATTGTTTTCTATTTCTGGCTTAGAATAAAAGAAGGGAGAGAAAGCTGAGTCGGTGTGGCTACTTCCACCTCCTACCACCAAGGTCACCACTGCCCAACACAGATTTCTGTGCGGCACAGTTTGAGTCAGGCTCTCAAACAAAAGCTCCACTTTTTCAGAGCTGTACTGTGTTTTATCCAAGGCTGATGGAGAATGGCACCCCAGAACAAAATCCTGCCCAGTTGCTGAAAGGTGACACAAGCTCTGCCACAGGAGTCATATCTCTCCTTGATTACTTTTAAGCTGATTTCAGCTTCTTGCTTTTGACTGCACTTTGCAGCTGGGGTTTGAACATTTTCCCCACTTTATTTAGTGATAGTTTTATAGCTATCTCTTTTCTGATACTACTTTAAAAGCATTACTTCAGCAAAGGACGTCAGCTCTGCGCCAGGTAGGTGCTGGAAAGGTGGACATGAGTGGACACATACTGTCCTGCAACATGATGATTTTGGCTGCAGGAGAATGACTCGAGTTTTGCTGCAGCCAAACATTTGAGCAAGGAGACGACACAGAGAAGCCTGGCAGAAAAGCAATTGAGGCACATTGACAAATTGATCAGTTAGTCCTAGCAGGATGCAAAGCACTGTGGGATACCAATTGAAAGCTGGTCAATTTAATGTGAGGTAGAGATGTGTCCAAGTGAGTGTTAGGCCCCATTAACTTAATATGCTGTTAAGTTCACACCCTTTGCACTAAAATATAGGAAACACATTATCTGGCCAGTTAATTCACCTAAAGAGCTGCAGCAAGTAGAAGCAGGTATTTTAAACACAAATAAATTAAGTTTGGTGTGGATTAACCCCTGATCCCCACTGAGATATTTATTTATGTATACCTGTTGTCAAAAACTGATGAGCTCATTTGAAATAGATGGAAAAGTATATTACTAGTCCCTTTTTTTCTGACTACTGCACTTTCAAATTGCGTTAAACATAATAATTATATTGCAAATTGGCATCAATGGAAAAATGCAGTGAGACTGACTTTTTATGATGTTTTTCCCAGATATTTTTTTCCTTTCTTCTTCTTTACAATCAGTTTCTAAGATAATTGTGCCTCCCTTCACTGAAAATGATGACTGTACTTACGTATTGCCCTGTAGAAAGTGAAACTGCATGCCTCAGTGGATTCTATCATCATTTCACCCCCTAATGAGAGAGATTGTTTGCAGGCAGATGAAATTAAATTGTAAGCTCTATTGACTTCAACAACAGGTGCCATTTGTGCAAACCCAAAGGGAACCATTGAATTGTCAAAAAGATTTAACTCTTCCTGACACAGTGGTATCAGATAGCATCTTCTTGGTACCTGCACCTCACATGGTTCCAGCACCCACAATATATGATCTCACCTATAATATCCCTGGCAAAATGACTAGAAAGAGATGGATTAACTGCAAATGAAGCAGCTACACTTTCTGATTGCTGGGTTGTATCAGGTCTGCATGAAGTAAAATGAGGAAGGAAGAGAGAAATTAAGCTGGAAAAAAATTAACCTGGAAAATGGTAAGGATTTCAGAAACTTTCTGGCTTTTAAAAAAAAAAAATCCTCCATGGTTAAAAGAAACTCTACACTGTAGCTGGCAAATTTTATTAGGAAGAATTTAATTTACAAATGTTCCACACTTCCCCCATAGCCCCAGGCTGTGAAAGGTTGCCAATTACTTGATCTGAATTTGCAATTAAATCGAGATGATCACTGATAAGCTATGCAAAAGAAATCCATGCAGAAGCAGGGCCTTTGCCTTGTTTGAACAAGTATGGCACAGTTGTGATCTGACAGAATAAATTAGTATTAGCTCCATGGCTGTCTTTTGTGCAAGTGTAAAACATTGGCATTCTTAGTTCCAAACAGAGAGAATGCCCAAATCCCAGTGTTGAATAAAATAAGAGCTGGTGCTCTTTGAGTTACTTCGTTAATGCTGTTTCTTTCCCTGGCATATGAATTCTGTTCTTGTCAGATAGAGAGTCAATCACTGCTATCTAGCAAGAGAATCCTCTCTGTTTCTGGATATAATTTGATATTTCAATGATGTGAAGAACAATTAAATACTTAAGCATTACATAACTTCAAAAGTCTCTTTTGAGATGAAAAATATGCAAATGATAATGTCTAATATGGTTATGGTAAAATTCTTTAATTTTGACTTGAAAGCAAAGAGATTTCAAGACAGCATGATATATTTGATCCAATGAAATAATCAAACCAACTTTGTATCACTTTGGTGGCAATTTATCTTCTCTGCCTGAAGCAGAAAGATATTCCTGCTGCAATAATGGATTTATGTAGTTTCTCCCATATCGGTTTCTTTCAGTTTAAGTATTCAAAAATGTGAAGTCCTTTAGTGGGTAATAGCTTCGGGCATGTAACAGATAGGAGACTTCCAGGAGATGAAGGTTAGAACATTCCCTTGTTGAATACGGTTACAGGGCTACAAGTCAGCGCTCTTGCTCTGCTAGCAGGCCCTCACATTCACTCCCTTATTATACAGCTGGAAAAGGGGAAAGAAAGGCTCAGGAAACTAATGGCCTGCAATTGTAGAAGCGGCATAGAATGCCAGTTTAAATAGTCAGCCAGCAGGATCCCAGCTCTAACAACCGCCGTCCCAGGTTTGCAGCAGCAGCAAAAAAATCTGTGCGTGAGCCGCAGCCGTATCTGTGCGAGTTCCTCACCAGGGTCCTCGCTGCCGCGCACATCACAAACGCTGCCTTTTGCCTTCTGGGCGCAGTCACCACCACCTAAAGACAGGGGATAGCAAGAAAATCCTGCAAGCACCTGGTGAGATAATGCCTGTTTCATTCTGGTAAGAAGTAAAATATGCTGATAACATCTTCGACATTTAATGATGTTGCTTTCATTTTGAACACATCATTGAACAGATATTGAATCCATTCATTTTGGTAATAGACTCAGAGCTGCCGAGCTTCTGTTTTAATAAATAAATAAATACATTACAAAAGCCAGACACTTTTCTGCGTGGGGTGGAGGGTGCGAACAGTCATAACCCCCCGTATTATATGTATTAGCATTTCATGAGTTTTGCTTTTCTGTGCGCATCTGCATATGTCTCTTTGAAAAACTAATTCCATTTTCCTATTCTTGTTTGCAGCTTTTCCAATTTTGAGATCAAGCTGTATATTATTCTTTGTCAGACTGTCTATTCCAAAAAAAAAAAAATGCCTAAAATTAAAATANNNNGCTAAAACTTAAATATATTACCCATGTTCTCCAGTTCGGATGGAGAAGGTTTGGTTTAGATATTATTTTTCACACAAAATTGTAGCATTTTTTCTTGTCACACCAATTATATTTTGTAATTATATTTCTCCAGCTTGTAACAAAAAGAGAAGGTTGAAATTAAATCAAGTTATTTGTAAAAACTGCATGGAAATTTTCAGGTTTTGTTATGGCTTTTTTATAACTGGCAGAACACTGCCATTACGTTTGCCACATTAATTTCCCAATTCAATTATTTGTGCTTTTATGCAACGTAACTCAATTAACAGTATTTGGGCAAAACTAGGTTTGACACATTCAAAGCTTATGATCACTGTGATATTGAACAAGCCAAAACGTATACAAAAATCCAAGTCTGAATTTTCCTCTGATAGGTGGATATTTTCCACCAGTGCATCTCCACCTACTTTTGTGACATGGCACCACATTTATACCATAACAATTGACAAGAAAATCATCTCTCATGTTAAGATTTAGACATATTTGCAAAAAAAGAAGTTTGATATGTTGAAAATTACTGTTTACACATGAAAATAATTACAGATGCCAAACTCATCATATGCTTAGTCAATTTACAAAAAGGCACAATTTATTTAAAAACCTGAGTCCCTTTTCGTACATAAATGGCACAAACAATAAAAATAAGATCAAGCCCATATGCTTTTGAAGCATGTCCAGAGAGTTACTGTCTCCAGGTCATGTAGAATCACATGTAAACTGTGCACTCATGTTACTTAATGAAAATATATTGTACCCTTTGGAGACATCATCCTAAATTCTGCTTACAATTTAATTAGATTCAAAACATCCACCAACATTTTCTCAGTCTTATCCTGCTAATCAACTTCAGAGTCCAAAATTAGGTTGGTGTTTTGTGGTGTGCTTCATTGCTCCAGAGAGCTCAGACTTAGCAGAGAAATAGGAATGAGAGACACTGGAATAGACAGTACGTCGTGTTGCTCAACAGTCTTTAGAAATATGCAAACTGCACAGGGGAACAGACATTTTAGGTATTATTTTTTTTAAAATTGGACATAACAGGAACTCCATGTGTCTTCCTATAGAAATATAGCTCTGTATGGAAGAAAAAGAGATTGTTCCAGCTCCTTCTGTGACTGTGACCCCTTGCAATTTGCTCTGATATTTATCTGTGTAGCTACTGGTTTCCTTTGTATTTCCTGTCAACATCCAACTTCTTTCCTGTCTTATTAGATCTCCCTTTGCTGAACTTGCTGCCCCTGTGGAGAACTACATGGTCTCTCATGAAAAAGCTAGAATGAAATCACAAAAAGTGTATTGCCTTACCAGGCTTTTGCCAAATTCTGCCTCTGTCTTTCCTTTTTTTTTGAGTAAGCAATAAGACACAGAAACAGCACTGTGGATGGGCCAACAGTTTTTCCCTTGAAGACAGGGCAAAACTGTTTCAGCAGGAAGGTAATAAGCTGTTAACGAAGAGGTCTGAAGCAAAGCATGCTCATAAAATGAATAAAAGGAGTCTATTGAGTGATATAGATGAAAAGGTGGGTAGAGGTCAACCATGTAATAACACCAGGTCAGCTATTTTGTGTCCTCTAAGTTGGTTGTGACTCCATTTAGCTTCACATAGTAAGAGAAAGGGGCACACTGCTGTGATTTGCTATTGCAAATCCACAAGAAGACGACATTCTGCAGTCAGCACTCTGCCTCCATTCTCAGGTTTGAACAATCTGTGGACAGTAAGGAATAAAGTCCTACACCCTTTTAAGACAGAGAAGTTGTAGAATATTCCTGATTTGTTTTACATGCAGGCAACTAGCCTACTCCCTGCTGATGATTCTACCAGTGGAACCCACAAGAGAGTATTTCTACAGCCTTCTTTTTCTTCTAAAGAAACTTTAGCATACAACAATGCACAAAATAATCTACCTTAAAGTCATTAGCTACACACCAATGTGGATGTTTAAATATGCAAATCTCTGTCATTAAGTCCCACAAGAATCACTTTCCTGGTGATTTAAGATTTGCCTACACACATATTTTAAGAAGCTTGAGGGCAAAGCAGCAGCTACTGGTTGCACTTTTGGATTTAGGCAACCAAAGTGTCAGGTAGCTGCTCAGAACCCTTATGACATTTTTACCTATACTCTCTCCATCTTTCAGTTTCATAATCTACACAATGGAAAAATGAGTTCCTAAACCAATTTTCTGAGAGAATAGATGGGTTAGAGATTAAAAAATGCTCAGGTAATCCATCAGCACATGAATATCATTGAGATGTCAGAAACAATGGTAAATTTCTTCACCAATAAGATTTTTCATAAATCTAAACTACAAGTCACTTTACAACATTTCCCAGCACCTGAAGCCAGCAACTTGCGAGTTGTAGGCATAGAATGTTACTGTAAGTTCCATATGAATTTTGATTTAGGGGTAGTGAATTATAGCTCTAATTGAACTGTTCTTTACATGTTACCCCCTTTTTCACCGACTACCATGACTAGCAAGCAAGAATCTAGTAACATGGGCAACGTGTGAATATCATGTTGATTTCTCTTTCCACATTTCCACCCATTCTATTTGCAGGGTTCCTGGTCTGAGTCACAGATAACGCTCAAAAGCAAAAGGACAGCTGACTCCTTAAAGAAAGCACAGGTCATGTTATAATGCAGTGGTGTTGCATGTTTCATGACACCTGGCTTACAAAAGGGAGAAGACCTTTCAAATGGCCTGGTAGAAATGGAATGTATTGTCTTAGTACGCCAGCTGTAGTTCAAGCGGTACAATCCCTTTGGGTGCATAGAAAAGAGTGAAATATCTTGTAAATGCGATTAATTTCAGGCAATTCAGGTAGCTTTTTCAGTCAAATTCAGTCTGACAAAGAAAGATAAAACTTGCTTTATTTTTTTCTTACTCATTACATGAAAGTACTAGCACAATAACAATGAACTTCATGTCTAAACTGAACCATTTGCTCAGCATGATACCCTTCAATATTCCTAGGTGGCTTCTTTAAAGAACTGACATGGTGTTACTATTCATGGATTTTCTCTGAGATGGGGTGAATAAGCTAGACTTTCTTTAAATAAGCTATGGGATCCTGTAGTTTCTTTCTGAGAGGATTTAACCTACCTAACTCATTATACACTCCTTCCCATTCATTGAACTGAATCATACACTGTGGCACTACATGAACTTTAATGATGTGGTTTTGTCAAAACCACAAAACATTCAGCATTCAGACTTTTTTTGAATATCTCCTAACTTCGAGTCCATGTAAAAAAAAGATAACACCAGACCTTTTTGCCCATGTCTCTGGTGACAAGCTGCCAGCATTATGAAAAGAAATACTTCTGATTTCATGAAACATTCTTTATGATAAATCCTGTTCTGCAAACCCATGAGTCTTTTTCCTGATACGAATAGAAGGCAGAGGTGGATAGGTTAACAGACTCATAGATGTATTGCTCAATGGCACCGTTAAATCTTTCAAGCACGAATTTTACTCACCATGGGTGCTATAGCAAGTATGCCATTTCTCCAAGCAAAGAGATGCAATTGATATGTCTTGGGAAAAAGACTAAAATCCTGTTTAATTCCAAAACAAATTATACTTTGTAGTTATGTTTAATTATAATGGGACAGATCCAGAGCCCATGGAAATCAGTGAAACTATTTTAATGTAATTTTCATCAGGTCTATAAATCAAATTGCTTTGTGAATCACTGTATCAGAGCAATTCAATACAAATTTCTTCAAAGGATTTACTGACATTCCAGAGCAGGAATGCTGGAATTTCACAGAAAATAAAGAAAAACTCTAACATGTAATTTGGACTCTTGCAGAGTGTCCCTTTTAGAATGCAAGAGAAAGAATAAATATGATAGATATTGTTGCAGGGACTAGTTACCTTGGCATTCCTTTCAAGTAACACTGCTTCCCCACTACCAGGAGCCATTGGCAAGAAGGGTACGTTTGTTTTCTTAAGAGCCATACTGGCTGCTGGATTGATAGCTCAGATGAAACCACATCAGCCCTATGTGGGGAGCCTAGCTAAAACAGACACTTTGGAATTTAGATGGATGGCAAGTTGCTATTATTTAGTTAGGGTTCCAGGACCTGTTCTGTGGGTACTGAACCAAATGGCAGTTTACCGTGGCAGATCTCAGGTGTAAAGGTCCTCTTCTACTTTTCATGTTTCATTGTTCCTGTTTGCATCACAGAGCAAAGCCTTCTAGCAATAAATCAACCTTGATGAGAGAATGAACTTAAAAATGAGCAGACCTAAAGCCAGAATGGGGCATCTTCTGTTTGTCAATACTTCATAATCTCCCTGAAGACTGAGCATGGAGGACAGAGAAATAAGGGACATCTAGATGTCAGTACACTATGAGTTCTTTTCTCTACAAATTTTGACAAAGCCTGTAGCTTCTCTACGTGTTCCAACACAAAACTTACCCTCAACTCTCTGCCTACAGAATAGATCTGCATAAGGGAAATTCAAATCTATAATATTTCTTTTTCATTTGCATGCATATTGTATTCGTGCATACCTATTCCAGGAAGCAGATACTCAAAAATCAACAAAACCAGTCTATTTTTTCCATTTTCTTAAGTTTTATCCCCTCTGCATCTGGGTATTCTATTGTATAGTCCCTTCATGCCAGGTCCTTGGTTCTGTACAACATTACTGAGCCCCAGAAAGCAGCTAGGATGGGAGCCTTTCCTCCTTTTTGGTTGTATCTGCTGCTTAGGTTTGATGTTATCTGTATGGCTGCAATCATATTAGCTGGCTATGCTACAGATACTGATCTCCACACTGTATCTTATCAGTGAGCAGTGACATAGGACAAGGAAATGTGTGTTCCCTTTTTTTCACATTGGTACCCAGACACATTCAGGAATCCCAATTGATTTGCTTGATCTTCCCCATTCCCATTGCATGTACGAATTATCAGGCAAAAAGTGAGTGGCTTCCCTGCCTGAAGCCAACACAGTGCAGTCATTCATTTGGGCTAGGGTAGGAAACAGCATAGAAAGCAAAGGGTAGTCATACAAAATCAGATAAACAAAAGAAAAAAAAAATCTCAGTGCCAGAATTATGCATGAAACCAGCTGAAAGAAGGACAACCTACTATTATTGCATGCTTACTTTTTTAACACTTCATGTAATAACGGTTCCAAACCAGCAACGCACCAAATGTACTGGTGTTGCATCTTCTGAGAGGATGAGATGCTGCAGTCAAAGGAAATCTTGTGAAGATATATCAGGGTTAAAAGGAAATCCATGCCACCATATAGAAGAGAGTATTTGTCTTTGTTTCTATGTTTATTATATTAATGCTGTCTGTGCATACTCCTCTATTGATGAGTTTACAAAATATTGAAGAGCAAATGAAGGTCTTTTATCTTTTCATTTCTCTGCTGTACTGATAAGTAAATCTAATGAAGTAAAATTCAGTTAATTTATAAAGCCTATGTGTATCCTTTGAGA
This sequence comes from Rhinoptilus africanus, assembly GCA_013400135.1. Classification (NCBI taxonomy): domain Eukaryota; kingdom Metazoa; phylum Chordata; class Aves; order Charadriiformes; family Glareolidae; genus Rhinoptilus; species Rhinoptilus africanus. The sequence goes on along the minus strand of VXBO01007536.1, from coordinate 10,541 downwards.
CTTTAAACATAGACCTACAGCAATGAATCAAAAACATGTCCCACACGAAACCTTGTGGGCTTACCTGTGTTTGGTTAGCCATACCTTCCAATCTTCTGCAAAAGGTTATGGGGTGGGGTGAGGGGAGGAGGCAGGGAAAAATACACCACCTTGCTGTAATATTCCATACACAAAGAGCAGTCAGATACTTCCATTTCAGAAAAAAAATATTTTATAGGGAGGACAACAGTAGCAGCAGCAACAACAACAATAAAATGAAATAGCAATGAGAGAAAGGTTTCTCTGAGACAACAGTGTTGTGCTCCTCATAGCTCACAAGTTGCATCATTGCAAAAAGACTGAGTTACTTCTATCTAAAATAAACAAGCCAACACATCTAGAGGTTATACGTGCACTGGAAAACTGAGCTATAAAACACAGGAAATTTTCAAACTAACGGCCTGCCTTTCACTTCTGAATAGAAGACACAGTCATTACTTAACTACAAAATTTCTTTATCACTTCTCCCAAGCATGTTCATTGATACTGTATATGCAACAAAACAAGGAGCATTACATCATTTTCCTTATCTTGTTCTGACAGTCAGTGTATGTTTAGGAATTCTCTGTTGGGTCTCTCCACTGCTTGATATACCCAACTTTCAGATATCTGACTTCCTCAAGATTTAAATTGGAAAAACTTTCTGGCTGCTAACATACAGCCCCAGGTCTAGTGCACCCTTCCCGTGAACCAGTAGGGAGGGTTAATGAGGTGCTTTCACTGCATGTGCAAGAATACAGCAAAGCTCTCTGTTTGCCAGCAAATCAAAGATCAAACCAGTCTGAGGGAGGACACACAGTTGCATAGCAATGCTCTTCTTGGAGGCTGGTTAGAAAAAGGATCTGATGAATAAGGAAAAAGGCATAGAGAGTGTATGATGTGCCAAAGTAGAAATAGAGAGTGAAAGAATATGAGACTTACAGCAGAGTTCAAAAGTATCTTTCCCTTTATGCTTTACTCTAGACAGCTCTCCCATGTATTTCTCAGATTTGCAGGCTCTGGGGGTGGCAGGGGAGGGCTGTTCCTTCCTGACTTGTTTGTAATTATTAAATAATGAGAAGCTAACATTTGAAAACTTAGGAAATCACATGGCATCAAACATACATTCGTACTTCAAACGCCAATCTTTAACTGTGGACAGACGCAGGCCCCTAAATAGTGAACAAGATTGGAATTCTTACATTGCTACAATTAGGCTGGAAAATCTAAATCATGTTATGATGATGGTGTTGAAACACTGGAACAGGTTGCCCAGAGAGGTAGTAGATGCCCCCTGGAAACATTCAGTGTCAGGTGGGACAGGGCTTTGAGCAACCTGATCTAATTGAAGATGTCCCTGCTCATTGCAGGGACCTTTAAAGGTCCCTTCCAACCCAAATTATTTTATGATTCTATATTCTATTTGAAAACTAAATGACAAAGATACTCTGCACAAAGACCACCAGGACTGCTCTCTGGGCTCATACGTTTATTTCATAACCAGTGTTGCGAAGGTTCACTTCTCAAAGCGTCAAATGAATCATATCACCACCACTTTTATTTATAATGTGAAGAGGTATTCAGCATTGTACGATTACTAACATTGACTTTTCTCAATCCTGTCTCCAGTAATAGGCTAGTTTCTTCATTCTTTCAATTCACTAACTTTGCAATTTGTCCTGCAGTGAGACTGCTTCAGTAAGCAGCACTAAAGAGCAGCTCCAGCACCCACTCTCTGGGGTCATTGATCATCTTTTACATGGGAAAAGGGAAAGAGACAGAAGCAGCTGAGAAACTCAGGTTGCAGAAAGATCAAGTCGGCCACAATTACCATTGTATTCATTTGCTAAACCATTCAACTGAGATTCTAATTACACTAGGACAACAATTTTTTTTTCATTAGAGCTCAATAAATTAATATGAAATTCAAGACAGTAGCATTGTTGTAGTACAGACGTATTAAAGATGAAATATAATCTCTCCTCTGACAAAATAAAGTTTTCTCCACATGGAATTAAGTTACAGGCATCTTTTTTAGCAGGACAATGAAATTTTACAAACAAAAGATTTGGTATTTTTAATTAGTCTCATCATAAACAGACTTCATTTGAAGACAAAATGGAAGCCTTTGTGTTTGCAAAAAAAAGAATTAACTGGTAATTTTTCCCTTAATACTATTATAGCCAATATTTCCCTTGACTGACAACATAAAACTTATTTTAGAGTACGTATCCTATGATCAAAGCTTGCACTTCACTAGCCTTAACTTACTCAGCTTAAGGTCTTTAACCCATAACTCATCCCTTACACATCACAAAATTGAGGCAGAAAGAAGCAAGCCTCCTCCCTCAAAACTCAAAACAGGTCTTGCTATCTCTGAGCT
>VXBO01007535.1:352660-379973 GCA_013400135.1 Rhinoptilus africanus | reverse complement strand
CTCCCCAGAGTCTTCTCTTTTCCTGGATATCTCTTTCTGAACAATCGTGGTGTTAAAACCAAGACTGACTCCCAACAGGGTCAAAGTTACAGTTTCAGACATTCAGTACTCTCAGGAATTGTGATTCCCTTGTTGAATACAAAAATGTCAAAGGCAGGTAGGTTCATCATGTCTGAAGTTCTTATTAACAATTATCTAAACATTATGAGCTTCTGCTCAGGAAATATCTGTGTTGAAAGAAGCTCTTTCTTTCTTGAGCCTGTGGAATATGGATTACCTATCTATATCTATGTGTATACTTAAAAACTCTGGGGAATATGCATCCAACTTAATGTAGAAATTCTTAGGGAGATAAGGTCCTTGCCAAAAGAATCACTATATTTAAAATATACTGTTAAGTTAAATCAGCATGGTAACTATAACATGAACTGAACAATGAATGGACCTCCACTAGGTGGAAGGACAGACTTGCCACCAAATATACATTTATGTGTCTTCCAGATTGGTCAACTCTACCATAGGTTTTCTTGCTCATACTACACATAATAAAACAAACAAAGAAAAGCAAAACAGCAAGCAAAACAACACTTTCAGAGAAACTGATAACATCTTATTTTTTAATGTAATTATGGAACTTTTTATATCAGAAATTTTTGGATGCTTTTCATTCAAGATACATAGATAAGCTTGCTTTTTTTATAGTTTCCCTAAATTATAACAAATGTCTAAAAGATTCAGACACATTGTCTGCTTCTTGTCTGGATCAACTTGAACAAAACATGTATCTGCTGTTCTTTAGACAAAAACCATGGTCATAGAGGAGGTTCCAAAGATAAGTCACTTTCTCATTTCATTCTTGCTTGGGAATCTTCCTATTTCATTATAGGAGTCTTTAGGACTCTAGTATGGAAGATAAATTTTGTTGGTTCACTTCTTAGCTTCACTGAGATACAACACTTAACAGCTATTCACCTTTCTTAGGATTGAAGTACCTGGTCTCATACATAAAAGTAATTTTCACCTATTTTGAGTTAGTGCCTATCATATTTAGACAACTAAAAGCAGACATTGCAGACTCAGGCCTTTGTAGACCTGAGTTTGCATTTTTCTGGCTTAATACTAACTTCCCTGTGCGAGGCATGTCATGAGCCTGTGAACAATCCTGACATGTTGTTATTCTGCCTTGAGGTGCCACTGTAGTGCTAGTGGAAGTGAGGACAGCAGCTTCATCTTGAGCAGCAGAAGGAAAAGCAGCAATTTGGATTGTGTGCCATTTCCCTCTTTATTCTTAGAATTATTCTGTAAAAGACATCAAAATGCTGCTTGTTCGCTGTATGATTATGTTCTCTGAGGAATTAGTAGAGAATGACATAGCATGTAAATTATAGATAATGAAGTACATATGCATAGACACTATTTGAAGTGCCCAAGGTTAATTTCTGTGTAAAATAATGATATGTTCACTTGAAAATTGATGTTATATGCAAATTAAGGAAGAAACCCCCTTTAATTATGACATCTTTATAAATTAATCAATGTACCTATTCAGTGACTATATGTAGTAGATACCCCATTTGGAATATCTTCAGCATGTATATAGGCAATGAAAATAGCATGAAAATGTAAAGTTATTTACACTAATCATATGAATAATTTTGTTTTATAGTCAACCAGATACTTCAGAATACAAAAGGATAAATCAAAAAATTAAATCAATAAGAGAGGAAAGATCCTCTTATGTCTGAGGCAATGGATTGGAAGTCAGGAAATTTGATTTCAGTTTCTGACTGTCACAGGCTTCCTGTGTGACCGTAGGTAAGTCATATTTTCTCTCCAGACTTTGGTTTCTCATCAGTTTAGAGGAAAGAGTAATGACCTTCCTCCTGAACTGTTCTCTCTCTTTTTTTTTCTTCTTATTTTTGTAAGCTACAGTGTATGCAGTGTTACCCTGAAAACTGCATTAAGCACTTCATACTTTAAATTGCAAGGCCTCCGCTTCCAGAGGAATGAAGCTTCTTTGGGGCCACAGGTATTTTATGGCTGAATTTGCCTTTTTAACGTGGCTCCGAGCCAGCTCCCACATTCAAACCCAGCACACTGTTTTACTGATGCAAACCTGTGCTAAGTGTCTGTCTCTGGGAGATTTCCAGGCGGGTAGAGGAGCAATCTAAACTGGCACTACCTCTTTGTATAGGTACAAGTAGAGTCCTCTAGCAGCATGGGTTGGCTCGTCACCATGGTAGTTATGTCTATCTGGCCAACCTTTTCCCATAAGCACTGCGGGGCCTTGCAGAAGCTTCTGTATGACTGACACCAAACAGATGTGTCAGCTGTGTTCCTTCATCACCTGTAGAGTAACATCCTATGTTGCTTTCTTCAGGAACCTCTAGATGCTGGGCTAATACAAAAAACACTCAGTGAAATTATGAAAGGTCTGGCGTAAAAATAATAATTAACAGGTAGTATTTTCCTCTGTAATGCTTGCAAACACACACACATAAAAATTATCTAGATATGTAAAATCACTCACTTCTATCAGCTACTGTGACACCTCATGCTAAACTGGTCATTGTCAAACATTTCCCTACAAAAATTAGAGAAAATGTTTGAATGAAAAATATCCTGTTTTTTTTTTTTTTTTTTTTTTTAAAAAATAAATAAATTAGCCCGGCCTAANTTTTTAATGAAAATGAGCAACTCAGTTATTATTTTATTTTAAGTAATTAGTTGATTATAATGCAGTAATATATCAGGTATTCTTTTTAACTTTTAGTTATACAAACATCAAAAACAAATAGCTAGTATTTCTGAGAATGTAATCAGTACTTTGCATCTTATTTCTGTTTCTGTTTTTACTTTAGGTTTTATGTATTGAAAAGACATTTTATTTTACATGTGATTTTCTATAAAACCAAGAATAAAGTCCCAATTCTACAATAGTAAAATGTATTTGATTGATATCTTAGAACTAAACATACTTGTAGCTATGTGCACAAAGCTTTCAGACATTATTAGTGTGTGTTTGTGTACACACAGACGCTAACACAACATACATACATTAAATGTTTCAGCAAATATAGGTCTTTATTTCTATCTTTTACTGCAAGCTGTGTTCTTCTCCATAAATCCACGCTTGTCAGATTAATGTGAATATCACTAAAATGGGAAATTTAAACCAGAAACAAAAGCACTGGTATTCCATAACTAAGACAAATCAAGTTTATTTTGCATTTTGAAAACATAGCAGGACATTCATTCCTCACAGCGGCAGATGTTTTAAAATACGCAAACCAGGATATTTTAAAAATTACTTCTATTCGCTGAGTCTCCAAACAAATTGAGGTTTCCCTTCATGGGTTTCACACATACAGATGTATCTGTACCTAGGCTTGTTATCTGGCCTCCTTGTTTAGATAGTTGGGGGAAATACCACTCTAAAGGTGTGATTTATCTACTCCAAAGTCAATGCCCATGTGTTTCTCTTCATAATGCATAATTTCTTCCCATAAGGTAGAATATTACCAAGTGAAGATGAGATGGAAGATACTTGAATATTTTACATGTTGCTACTTACAGTGGATACTTTAAGCCATTTACGTAGTGCACCAACATTAACAGTAGGTTATCCACAATTCCCACTCATGTCTTTCTAAAAAGACATTATTTCTAAAGTTAAACAAGAGCTAACATATTTTTTTAAAAAATCAAAGTAATAGTCCTCTGTTTTCATGAATGCCCACCCAACAGGAAGAAGTGAATTGGCTTCAGTTACTACGTATCAGCTGGGTAACTTGCTTCCTTCACACTTTTGCTGAAATGTGGCCACTCCTGATATGGGTACCCAGTCTCTATATGTGACAAGTCTGTGGCATTGTCCAGTGGAAAGCAAATATGTCCTCAGCTTTGTCAAATCAGCAAGTACCTTTTCTTTCCTTCATGTCTCAGAAACTACAACATATTGCAATTGTTCTCAAGGAGGTATGGACAGTCACAAGAAATAAAAGGTCTCAGCATTGTGTACTGTAGAATGTCGTAAAAAGTGGAGAAAATTTACTTGCAGTCTTTATCAACATATGTATCTGCTATTTAAATGTTTTAGATTTATAGCAGAAACTTTCATGAGGCTAGTTCAAGGATCATCCCCTTAATAATCATTATTTCTCTCTTACTTTTTTTTACCTGCAGCCTCCAAGTGAATGAATTCTTAAGAGCTCATTACAAATGAAATATTATTTAAACAGCCTTATTATGTTTATCGAGAAGTTTTCATAGATACATAGATTACTTTAAGGACAGAAGGGACCATTACATCAACTAGTTTGACTTGAACTGCAGCTCATCTCCTACAGATGCCTTTTTTCTTAAATTGATAATACAAAAATGGAGAATCTGCAACTTTTATTGGTAGTAGTGTGTTCATAGAAAGAATTTTCTTTGCGGTTAAAAATGTGTGCTATTGTTACTGTGTCTGAGTTGTTAAAGTTAATTCTAACTTCCTTAAAGTAATTCCACCTTCCATTTAATTTTCTTTTTAAGGATACTTAGAGCTTTGTTAAACAAATTCCTTTGGGACTGTAATTTCCGCAGTTGTTTGCAGCCTAATGTTTAGTTTGCTCACTGGAGAAAAGCAAACTCAAAATTGGCAAAGTGGGATCTGACTTATTTATGTTCCTGAAATAATAACAAAAAATAATTTTTTTCTTTTTTTTTTTTCCCCTTCCCCACCTCCCTCTCCCCTTTTTTATTAGTAAAAATGGCTGAAAGCTGCTGTCTAAAAATCTGTGGTTTTATGCGGTTGCTTGAGATCAAAGGAGAAAGAAGTGTTTAAAGGAAGCCATTTACACAGCTTTAAAGTCAAGTATTTACAATCAGAATATCATATTATTTTTTTAATTAAGTGAAATTTAGAAACAAATACTGGCACCCATTCTGTTAGGATATGGCTGTACCAGCTCTGTGTGCTTCAGTGTCACCAGTATTGATCATATGGAGTTAAGGATTCACTCTCACAATTCATCTAGTGGATCAGAAAAATGCAGTGTTATGCTTTTGTCTTTGCTATTTCTGAGAAAATTTGGTGATTTCCTAGTACTTTGACTTTCTAATGATTTTAAGAAATAGAATAAAATTAAAAAGGAGGTAGGAGACATAATGAAGAATGGAAAATATTTTGAAAGAAGTGCAAAGTATTTGAAAAATGAGGTTTATATGTACGTTTGAAACAAGCTGGTAGAACACGATATTTTTCTGTTCATAAGCTGAATTCTCTGTGAATATTTCCTTTCATAATGAAGGTTTTTACCTTAATGAAGTGCTAGTCACTGGAAAATAGTATAGCCTGAGATGAATTAGTAACCTTACCAAATCAGCACTGCAGCGACCACAGTGCTGTAGGTGGTACAGGGACAGAGAAAAGCTTTGAGAGAACCCCAGCTCCACTGGACTTCATAATTCCCATGAGCTTCAGAACCAGTCAACTCTGGAAGCTAAACTTCAGAAAGTTTTTTTTGTTTTTTTTTTTTTTTAAAATATGTTTCTTGTTTCACCAGCCCCTACAGCCAGTTATTATTCAGATGAATACAAAAATGTGGCAAGTTTATTAGCACTCTAAAAGCTGTAATGGATTATTTAAATTTAAGTCAGCTTTTTCAGATGAGAAAAGTCTGTTCATCCTATCCCCCAAGGCCAGGTAAGGCAAGCACATAACATTAATAAAAAAACAATATTATTTCTTTTCTGTTTTTACAATGATGCAACAGTTGCATTTCACTTACAGTCCAGTTGGCATATGTTTGATAGATCTAAAGGACATTTTTACTTTCTTGCTTGCTTTCTCTTTGTCTCTTTCTCACTCTCTCTTACTGTATTTTCTTTCTAGAAGTTACTATAATGCCCAATTTTGTTAATTAAAAGTCAAATGTTTTAATTCTATTACAAAGGTGCAAAAAACTTTGTGTCATAAAGAGATGTTAGAGAAGCCTTTATGAAGGAGTGGTATATCATGGGAAAAACTGTCTCAAGTATTTAGCAAATCTGAGAGTAAAGAAAAACTCTGGGATCCAGGAAGTTCTCATCCTGTCCATGAGGTTGACTTTATCTTTCTGAAGTGAAACTGAATGCTCCAAGGAAGACAATGAAATTGCTTTTGTAATTCTAAGACCTTCCAGCCTTTCTGGTCTGGAAATCACCGTGTCTCAGTACTCTTCAGTTTCCCACTTCTAATACAAGAAACCAATGCTGATTATCAGACTTGTAGTCCATCCATGCAACATTAGTCAGCTAAAGTTTATCAGCTGAACTCTGGAAGTGTATCTTGCCATGGTATGACAGCGAACTGCTGCACCACTGTAGTTAGCTTATTAGCTTGTTTATGAAAGAGGAAATAAAGCAGTATGTAAACATGTCAAAATTAGTATTAGTGTGAAACTTTCCCATATACAAGAGAGAGAAGAAAGCCTATGTGTTATTTATACCCTTCCTGAGCTTTAATTTTACTTTTGTTCTGGAAAGCTGCGCTGCATTTTTATTCCTCCGTCGCAGGGCTATTGTGAAGATTAATTACTGATTGTTTCTAAATGGTTTGGTAATCAATGATAACTATCACTGTAATTTATGATAACTGAAAACCTACAACCATTTTTTTTAGTAGCAGAAAATTTGAAAGGTCATTATCAGCCCAGATTTGGTATAGAATTCAAATCTTCTGTAAAAAAACCCAAACCAAACCCACAACCCAAAACAAAAAAAAACCCTGAATCAAATAAAGGGGATGGTAATCAGAAACTCTGAATACAAATGTTTTCTTCCTTTAGGGGAAAACTCAGTTCATTCATTTTACATTTTAAACATTCCCTTGCAGTGATGTGAATTCAGAGCAACATCATTATTCTTGCGTACAACCTGAGAAATGAAATGGGATAGGAGGGAAATACCAGAGTACAATATTTTGCATTCTGTGTGAAATGCAAAAGGGCATATGATAAAATTGGCTTCAACAGTGTGACTATGGATACCAAACTAGGACCTGGAAAACAGAGGAGGGTGGAAAAATTATTTTAGTTTTACTAACATGAAAGCTTAAAATAAATTATCTAGAAATGTTTTTAATGAAAATCTTTAATTATAGTATTTAGTCATGATCTTTCTTTTATTTTGCTGCTTCTTTTCCTTCTCTCTTTTCATTGATTGGGAACCTGAAAAAACTGTATGGGTCCACTCAGTTGCCTAAATACCTTTATCTGCACACTAGCTACACTTCTTTGATTGGTCCTTCATGACTTCTAAAACACTGATGAAGCGATCTTTCCAGATGGGTAGTTTTGTAGTTCTGTTACCACAAGGGAATTAATATCTTATTTCTGCATGCAGTGCTCTCTGAGAGCTAGTTTAAACTGGTAACATTTAGAAAATTAAAGTCTGCAGGCTTTTTTTTTTTTTTCTGCTTGAGCCAAAATTCTTTGTCATACTTCTCTCTGTCAGTGAGTTTGTGCCTTTACATACAAATGTGAAGAGACAAGAAGTTCAGTACAGAAACCCTAGCAAAACCAGATTCCAACCTTAAAATATTTTCTACTGACAATTTCTTATAATGGAGAGTCTAAAGAGTTAATTGATTATGGAATGCTGAATATTAGTAAAGCTCCTACTAGAGACATGTTTATTTTTTATATTAGAAGGTCAATCATACCTGCCTAACACCTGGCTTTCTGCCTGCCTATGTAAGCTTTCAGGGGTTTCCTTGGTCCTGACAGCAGAAACTTGCTGCCCAAGTCTACCTGCCAGGAGAAACTCACTGCTTGAGTGTACCAGTGCCATCCCCAGACATAACAACCATGAAATTACGTTGTAGTGAGCAGAGGAGGAAGAGACATGGCTCTTGTCCAAGCTGGTCGTGGGGAAAGCAGCTGGTGAATTCTGACTCTGCAGCTCCTTCCAGTTTGTATTACATTTGCAACAAGAGTATGATAATAATAACAATAACAACAACAATAACTTAATTTAGCCATTTTTTGCTAAGAAGCAGAGACATATAAAAAATGAATAAATGCTGTGTAGCCACAAAAAAGGGGGAGGATCTCAGATCTATAGTTTTCCTCCTGGTGACTGCTGAGAGGCACAGATTAGCATCACCACCAAGTTAGGGAGGTTGGACCCTTTCACAGAGACTGCGCTGTCTGCAAGAGGGTGAAAGCTATGACATTTTGTATTCAGGCATCACCGCTAATAAACATGTCTTCTGAACCAACCCACTTATTCTAAGTGGTTTTTTTAGAGTATTTAGTCCTATTATTTGGCTGATCTTGTCCTAGCTTGCAACACTTAGCTGTAGACAGGTGTGAGGGTTTTACTGTCCTTACTTTAAATATCATTGTTAACGAATGAAGCACCCTAAACCACCACCACCCTCTCACTTTGACTGATCCTGCAGTTTTAGTCTAATCTTATATTTTCAGCCATCATGCCCTAGTTTATGCTTAACTATTAGTATCTTCTTCATCGTTGTCTTCTAGTTCTTTCTTTTTCCCTTAAAGGCCCAGTTCTGTACCTTTGTAGCAATCTCCTGAGCATCCTTTTGAGACGAATTGAAATTCAGTTCCTAAAAATCTACACCTTTCTAGGTCTTATTCTCCTGTTGAACTTCCTGATTCTGGCTTTGGTTATTACTTCTTTATCTAACTGGCCTAATTGTCTGGAACAATTTGAAACAACAACACTGAATTTTTGCATTATTAATGGAAGATATTCCCCTCCTCTGTTGTTAGAACATCAGTATGGACTCAAGGCCATTGCTAAAGTCTTGCTTTGTCTTCTAATCATTCTAGTTGGATGGTGAGCTATAAACAAGCAGTTGTGACAAATTGGAATATAAATGACAGATAAAATTACTGACATGTTTGATATCTTTGTCTTAAATTGTATTCTACTTTTCTTTAGCTAAACTCTTGTGTCAGCACAACAGATATAGTCTGCCTTTAAAATAAAATCAAATCATTATTATGACATATCATGTTTTATCCATTTAAGGCACTGTCTATGTGTGAACATGTGTAATCTGTTTACCAGTATCCAAGATTTGTTAATGGTAAATAATTTGTTCATGAAATTTGTTTTGCCCTAAGAAGCATGGCATAAGTGGTAAATAATTCCCTATGAACTGCCTGAAAACAAAACTTGGAGAAGATTAATCTTCTTCTATAAGCCTTTTTTTCTTTTGTTCATGATTTTCCCTGGGATTACATAAAACAGCACTTGAAAGACTCACATGCAATTAAAAGTATTCAATATCTTCATATTTTGGTGCATAGTACCATGAAGCTGCTGGTGTTTGTTTTAGAAAAGGCTGCAGTTAAATCTTCATATATCACATTCTGTGATCATACCGTATTCTACAGTTCTCAGAGCTAGGATGGAAACTCGAGATTGAAGGTTCAACTGTTTCATTAGACTTCTGCAACACCTGTTTGCTTTTTGTTGGGCTTGATCCTGGAGTCTCTATTTACATGAAAACTCTTTCAATGTGTGAACAGTCCCACCAGTTTCAAGGTATGTACTTAATATATAGTCCACTAGGTTAAAAATACATTTATAATTGTAAGTGTAAATATATAAAAACCGCCATACATGAAAGAGATTCCTTTACCTCAAAGGAATGTAGATTTATGTAAACATTGCTTGTATATGTGTGTCTAATGTATAAAGAATATAGTATTATTATTGCACAAAAATAAATGTACATAAAGAATCACATAGTGTCACCTAAAGTTATAAGAGGTTCAAATGAAATCTGTCACTGCAGGTTGACTGCTGTCTTGCATTAGATAATCACAGTGAGATTACACAAGGTCAAAATTAGCATAAGGGGAATTAAATGAGCTAGTTTACTTTTATAACCTATTCCTTAACATTGTATCCTATATCCTAAAAAAATCCACAGATGTAGTGAAAGTTTCCAGGACAGTGAATCCAATAAAAAAGACGTTTTTGTGAAAAGCTGAATACGTAGCTTTTTGCTAATGGTCATTTCTGATTTTTTTTAAATGAGAAATGCATCTTTCTCCTTACAAGGTTATCACACCTGCTACTTGTTGTCACAGTCATCTTGTCCAAAGTTTGTTTCTTTCCCCATGCCTCACGATGTTCATCTTTTAATTTCCTCAGTGCTTTTACTCTAAATAATTGTAGTTGCTCCCCTTAGGCCCTGCAGATGGATGAAGAACTCTATGATGGAAGTTATATAAGAGGATTGATTTTTGTGTATATGAAGAGTTTCCTTTGTAGAATATTTTATAGGGGTCTTTTATTAGATTCATGTGAGAATGCAATGTCCTGTCAATATTTAGCCACTTGTACAGTATTATTCTGATATCTGGATAGATCTGCAGACTTTTTTTTTTATTAGCTAATCCATTATTTCTTATGTATGCAGTCTCCTTTGGGGACCAAATTAACATTTTTTTTTTCCAGGAAGCTTAATAGCAAATGTCTGCATTCTATAATTCTACCTATTTGTAACCAAGGTTAGATCATATCATTAACTTAAATTCTATGATGTAAGAGAATGACCCTCCGTATAGGCTGTTCGACAAAATTTAGTGCATAGTCCAAAGCACAGGTAGGTATTTTTGTCTTTGCCTGCAAAAAGGGAAAATGTAACCAGCCAGTTCATAGGAACTACAACTGCAAACTCTTTTTGTGCGGACTGGGCAAGGAATAGGAGGGCTTTTGCCATGTATTCACCCTTTTATAAGAATCCATGTCAATCTTGTCTTTTGGAAACAAGTACCTCATTCTGCAAAAGGCTATTCAGCCTATCTCCCATTAGGGTATTTCCAAGGTTACAAAAAAACCCAAAGAAACTTCCAGGTTTTTTCTTGTCTTTTTAAAGTCTAATCTCATGTCTAATCTCAGTTTGGAAAAATCCTTACTTTATGGTGCATCACATTTGCAATATTTGTTTAGCAAGTAATCAATGTCCTTCTGAACTTGAATGATTCCTGACAAGCCCAGCAACACACTCAGAGATTTCACAGGCAGCAGTAGGATTAGTTCAAGCTGCTGAAGGAAGATGAGATTAAATGAGAAAAGTTGTGGGAAGAAATGCAGCCGGAAAGAAGTTCAGTCAAAAAGCATTACTAAATGCAGAAGAGTAGATGAAGGTTGACACTAGAAGTTTCCTGCTGTCATTTTCTCTTCAGAGGATGAAATGGAAGACTCCAGTACGGATCAGACTCAAACTGTAGAGTTACACATACTGGCATTTTATAATGGCTTCTTAACTCTCCATCTTGTTCACCTCCCTCCCTTTAGTTTTAAGGGATTTTTACCAGCCTTTATGATGGTATGAGCCAGGATATTCTACTGAAGGCAAATGTTTCATATTAGAAACCTGAATCCCATCATTTTGAAGGCAGAGCTGTATTCCTACTGCAGGTGTTCTTTCTAGGTTTTATGTCCTTTTAAGGTCCCACTTGTGGTCCCAGCTGCTCTGCTGAAAATGACACACTGCAAATATGAGATTGCCTTTGGTGCCTATTTGAGTACCCTTTCACCTTTGAGCTGCCTGGACTGTAACTGTAAAAGGCATGAGAAGATACATAGATTCATGGGACTGTCAGACAGTCTTTTACTGTGGTCTGAAATGGCTTTTGCAATTAATCTTTGCTATTCATCTATTTAATTTTTTCAGCACTTAATGCTGAAATTTATTTATTTTCAATACTAACTTTGCCATTATTACTACTACTATTTTTTTTCATCATCTTGAGTTGGTTTCTCTTCTGAAAGACCACTTCTTCCCCATACGCCTGGAAATGAATGACATATGAGTATCGGATGCTAAAATGTAACAAGAAATGATGCACACCTGGATGAAAAGGTAATAAATCCAGATCATCTGGACAGATGAGAAACAGATGTTAAAGTTCCTGTGGGACTTTTTTTTTGTCAGCTAAGGAATATTACAGTCTACTGACTGACTGTAATATGTCCATATTATTTTTGGCTAGTTCACTTGATATGTGATGTTGATCTGAATTGATGTTTCCAAACAGACCATTCACGTTGTCGATAATTCAGATGCCAGTGAGCAGTCTTGGTATGCCAGACTGCATATGCTAACATTTAATGTCAGACTGAACTTGCTGTGCTATTTAGCAGAATGAATCACCATAAGGGAGAATGGCTCCCCAGGTGTATTGTGCCATATGTTTCATGGTGTAGTGAGTAAAGAATCCAAAGTGTTTGACCCACATCTTGCAGTGTAACTTCTACCACCTTTCTCGCCTTATGCTCTGGGAACTCCTTTGATAGTAAATGTGTTGCCTCAGTGTAAATAAATGATACAGTGCTGACCATAGCAAATCCTAGCTGTCTTTCCACTGAAAATCTCAAATTCATCTAGTTGGAAGAATGGGAGGTATGTGTTTACAAAACCAAGATAAAGAAAGGGTAACACAAGCTATAAGACAGTATGTGCAAGGTTCAACATCTAGAGATCCATGGAACTGCAACTGAGACATCTTGGGGTTCAATATAGCTCCAAAAATGTTCTTCAGCATTCCTGTTCAACAAAATTTTTTTTAGCTCTCTTGAAGAAAATATACATTAAGTTTTCACTGTACTAGAACACAAGGACTTCCAAAATTAGTTTATTCCCCTAATGCAGGGAGGAAAGATGGGGGAAAGAAGACAGGTTTTGTCTTGAGTGCTTAAACGTTCATGTTGCCCCATATGCACACTGATGTCACTGCTATCTCTACCTCTATCCAAAGTAATTAATTTTCTGAAATTTCTTCTTTATAATAAACTGCTGGTTCCTGCAACAAATAGAAATTGATAAACAATTATTTACATCTGATAAACCACTGTAAATCATTAACTTTGAAATGAAATATTATGACAGACTGGCATAACACAACTGTTTATCCCTTCTCTTGATCACAAATTGGACAAGAATTGGAACAGTTGGAGAGTAGCCCATCTCTAGCCACCATCTGCTTGTTATAAGATAGCTGTATGTTATATTTTTTACCTTTTTTTAATCACTGTTATTAACACACAATGAAAAAAATACATATAAAAAGCATTAAGGTTGTAACACAAACCAGCAAAATGGAGATAGTTCATCTGAATTGTGCCCTGTTTAAAATTATTTTTATGCCCCTTTTTGTCCTGCTCTTTGTTGCATATCAAGCAGGTATCCAGCAGTGGTTAGCACCCATCTCTTCTCTATTATGTGATATTTTTAAACCTCTTCATCTTAATTTAATTTTTAATACATTACTGGAATGACTATATCTTAAACTTTCAGCCACTAAATCTAGTCCCAGATAGAGACAGTGTGCTCTATGTCTGAAATTATAAATAACAGAATCATAGAATCACAGAATGGTTTAGGTTGGAAGGACCCCTAAAGATCATCCAGTTCCAACCCCCCTGCCCTGGGCAGGGACACCTCCCACCAGACCAGGCTGCTCAAAGCCCCATCCAGCCTGGCCTTGAACACTTCCAGGGATGGGGCCTCCACCACCTCTCTGGGCAACCAGTTTCAGTGCCTCACCACCCTCACAGTAAAGAATTTATTCCTGATATCCAATCTAAGTCTACTCTCTTTCAGTTTGAGTCTCTTACCCCCTTGTCCTGTCATTACAGTCCTTGTCCTATCATTACACTCCCTTTATTAAATACTATAATTAAATGTCCCATTGCCTTCAAAGCAGGTGGTACTAAGCTGTAGATGGTCTCTGCTTTGCTAATTTCTCAGTTCTGTCTAGGTAGGCTGCTGATTCCTTTTGGAAATTACTTGTTCTTCTGTACTATTTTCTTTGTCTTCTGCCTTCAGTGACTAAGAGACTGTCCCTTACTCTGGTTGTAGGTAACCTCTATAAATATGATTCGCAGCTTGATTCTTTCTGGTGCTTTTTTGGGAATAATGACATGGTATGGAATATCATTCTTACTGTATGTCACATGTTGTAGAACTTGCTGCTATATTGTGTAGTTGGCTTCAACTACAAAAATACATAAATAAATAACAACTGTCCAAAGATTCGGTTCAGGCTGCATTGATTGAGACAACCGATGCCCATGATTCATATCTTCCTAGCTCATCCATTATTTAAATGTTAGTATAAACACATTGAAATTCTTTCAGACTTCTTGCAGCTCCCCACAAGAATGAGCCTAACAAACACTGCTGGCAGACTGTCCTGATTGACAGTCCTTCCCCCAGAGATAACAGCATTACATTCAAGCTCTTTCCAGTGAAAGACCCAGAGTAAGTATGTTTGAAATTATCACTGTAGTTCACCTTCCAGTATTTTCTCATATGAAGATGATTTCTGAAAAAAAATATTCTCTCAGAGGACCAGATGCTTTCAGAGTGATGGCCAGATGCAAATAAATAAACAAGTGTATTTGTGGAGGATATTCATCTTTCACTGCAGAAAAATCAAAAACCTAAAATCCCTGTAAGTGTCACTCAAGTCCTAAGGGCTTACTTATTAAGGAGCATAATGTTTGTGCTTGGCTTAAGTGCCAGTGCAATTTTTTTTACAGAACAAATCCTCAGAACATAGCACTTACACCCAACAAGTCTTGCCCAAGAAGTTGTACTTGTTTACTCAGTGCCTAGCTGGAATCCCAGGCGATATTTACTTCAGCTAAATTTAATGCTCTGAAGCCGTAAATGCAATCTCAGTTAATATTACGTTCTCTCCTAAAATTGCAGTGCTGATAGAAAAACATTTTGCTGTACATGATATTAACAGATCCTGCCTATGGGGTGGGAGAAAAACAATAGAGGTAAGCAAATTATCTCTTGTTTCTTTGCAGCTGGGAGATATTGCTGGTATTTAGATTTATCTATCCAAGTATAAGTCTGCACTGGTAGTTTTCCAAGTTCCACAAGTCTAAAATCTAAGGGCTTGTTTAGTACACTGGTGCAATTAGATGCCCAAAGCTAATCAAGATTTTTGCAGTGCTTTAAAGTTAAAGAGTTTTAAAATAATCCTTCAGAAGCTAAACTGTTTTTTCTAAGCTTCTTTTCTGAACAAGTTTATACAAGTTTTTTTTTTTTTTCTGAAGAAGGTATATGCTATTTCTTTTGTTTGTCCTCCAAAGAACGCTGTTTTATGCTAGGAGTGTCTGTGGCTGGATATCATCTACAACCATCATCTGAATCATTTTACTTCCATTACCCATCACTCATTTTACATCTATTATCTTCGCAAATAGTCTTCTCTGTTCCTACAGTGTCTTTATAGTCCCTGAACTGCCCTGCTTCTCCTTCCTTCCTCACTCTTTTCTTGATCTGCTTTGCTTTTTTCATCATTTTGGTTCTTTCCTTCATATCTTCCTCTTTGATTGATATGCAAAGCCACCGTGGGGAAAAGTGCTGTGTGAATTTATAAGTGTTCCTTAGCTATAGTCTAGCACTTAGGTAGTGATATGTTTGCTGGTTTGTTGGCTATCATGACCAAAGTTCCCTTGGCCACGTACTTGGAATTTTTGGTTACTTTTACTGTTTTTCATGTTGTCTTTTCTTTATCAACACAGAGCAGATGAAATAGGTAAAACTAGTACATTGTTATGCAGGGCTTCATTCAGGGATCTCTCTCAGCTCCATTGTTACATTTACCTTCTGTTGTGCTAGAACTGCTTGCACAAAACCTCCTTTTCTGGCCTTGCAAATCTTGTGAGAGATTGGATGTATAGGTGTGGAGAACAGCTCTGCAAATATGAATAGTACTAGTGCAACTAGTGAAGGGGAGAGAAAGAAAGAAAAACACAGGATATACTCTCTGTTATTTGTAGATCTGCACTTTACACTTTTGTTGGTCAAATTAAATATGTACCTTCCATGTTTTTTTTCTTTTTTTCTTCCCCTCCCTTTTTTTTTCATTATTTTTTCCTTTACTATCTTCATTTCAATCCTCTGCCTCAGTTTTTGCAGTGGTTATGCTGATTCTTCAGCAGTCCTCCCTGGCTGTTATTTTAGGCTTCATCTGAATAGTTCCACATTTCCATTTCTTTCATTCTTGACTGGGAGAATGGTAAATCCCTTCTCCCATCCCTGGTGTCCTATGTGACACATATTCCTGTATCAAGTTTTATGGTTCTGCTTTCTCCTCGTCATGCTTTCTTCATTCTTTCCGCTCATCTGTATGTATGATGCCCACATTTTCATAGAATCATAGAATCATAGGGTTGGAGGGGACCTCTGGAGATCATCTAGTCCAACCCCCCTGCCAGAGCAGGGCCATCTTGGAGCAGGTTGCACAGGAACGCGTCCAGGGGGGTTTTGAATGTCTCCAGAGACGGAAACTCCACCACCTCCCTGGGCAGCCTGTGCCAGGGCTCTGCCACCCTCAAGGGAAAGAAGTTTCTGTTCAGGTGGAATTTCCTGTACTCAAGTTTGTGCCCATTACCTCTTGTCCTATCACTGGGCACTACCGAAAAGAGCCTGGCCCCATCCTCCTGACACCCACCCTTTAAGTATTTATAAGTGTTGATAAGGTCCCCCCTCAGTCGCCTCTTTTCCAGGCTAAAGAGACCTAATTCCCTCAGTCTATCTTCATATGAGAGGTGTTCCAGTCCCCTAATCATCTTTGTAGCCCTATGCTGCACCCTCTCCAGCAATTCCTTGTCCCTCTTGAGCTGGGGAGCCCAGAACTGGACACAGGACTCCAGGTGGGGCCTCCCCAAGGCAGAGTAGAGGGGGAGGATGACCTCCCTCCACCTGCTGGCCACACTCTTCTTGATGCACCCCAGGATGCCATTGGCCTTCTTGGCCACAAGGGCACATTGCTGGCTCATGGTCATCCTGTTGTCCACCAGGACTCCCAGGTCCCTTTCCTCAGAGCTACTCTCCAGCAGGTCAGCCCCCAACCTGTACTAGTGAGCCCCCAACCTGTACTGGTTTTATCAGTCTTTACTGAGTTCCCTAACCCCAGCTAGGTACAGGTTTTTCCTCACCTCTTCAGATCTCACCTGCCACTGTATTATACAAGACACTACTGGAAAGATGTGTTTTTAGATTTGTCTCTGTCTACTGTCTTCTCTGGTTATAAAAGTTCCCAGCAATTCTCCATTTTTCACCTATTCAAGTTCTGAAACTCTCTAGAGGCTTCATAACTTTGCCCTCCCTCCATGTCCATATTTTTCTTTTTACATCATTCCCTCCCTTTTTTAGTCCTCTGCATGTCCACAGTTTCTACCATAACGGTCTGCATATCTTGCCAGTTTCTATCATAGTCATGATTATTCTATGACCCTCACACATGATTTGGAATGACTGGACTGGGCATCAGTTTCCAATCAATGGCGCCAACTAACTTTCATTTCCCTTGTCATTCCTGTTTTTTTATCTTCTCTGAAACTAGACTGGACACTCTTTGGGGCGGGAGATTGATGGACCTATTTGATCATCTAATAGAAAAAGGCGCTGGCGCTCAGTGAAGCTTCTCCTTGCAGTGTCAGGGCGTCAGTACAAATAAATAAGAGTTTTCATTATCTGTGTGGTGCTAATTGCTCTGAATCATACAAGACAGGCTCGGTTTTGTTTTTCAACTTGCCTTTCTTTTGCTGACAGAGAAAATAAACAGGAAAAATATATCTCCACAGCCCCAGGAAAAAAACCCAGACGGTTTTCCATTTGTTAGTTGGTACTTGCTCTTTCATTAACTAAATGAAATAATGTGCTATACATTACATTAAAGGGCCTTATCTGGATTTATGTACTCAGAGGCTTATTACTTATAACAGTCAGAAATGAATTGCCATTTAAATAATGGCTTATTCATTAATATATGCACTGAAGTACATAGTCATGTTATGGAAGAGCTCAAACAATCATCATGCTTGCTAATAATATCTCATAATGAGTGGTACTCGATATCCTGTTGACCTTTCTTTGCTCTCTGAAAATTGTTAAGGATGAGAGAGGTGTAAGATCTCATTGAACTTTTCCCCAGAAATATAATTCCAAAAGATGAGATTAGGGGGTGTATCCTCATCCATTACAAGGAAAAATAGTAACGGGTGTTGTTTATAGTTCTGAAATAACCAAGCAGGCCAATCAGACCCCTAAGACCACAGCTGAAGGTAGTGCATTAGGTATTAAATACAGTGAATAGCAGAATAGATTTATGAGTCTGACACTTTATAAAAAATAATTTTCTTTTAATCAGAAGTGAAATAAAGGGATACTTTGTTCTAATTTATACTTAGTATTAAATTAATTGTGGAAATTAACTTCCCCTTATTTGTTATGAGTCTATGCATACCTGACATTTCTAGGCTTCTTGAGAGCTTGCAGACCTGTAATGTTAATCTTTAGTTAGATCTGTCTGTGAGAGAACCAAGGCTCCTACTGATTGTAGGCACCAGGCAGTGTCTGCAGTACACTGTTCTTCCTTCCCCTGCTATTGTGTAATGAAGTCTTCATTGCTTAGATGGGAAACTCACTTCAGTGATCCGAGAGCCTGTGATTTCCCATGAAGATACACATCAATTAAGTGTGCTCAGAAATGTGAAAAATTAATTCCAGGCTTTTTATTCCTATAGTCAGTGCCAATGCACCTATATAAGTACATATTTGTCCATCACCACAGTGCAGCATCAGTAACTTTGGTGAGACAAGATCTATTTGCCTGGTAGAACCTGTGGATAAACATAAGGTATGGCAGACCACAGTCTTGGACCTCAGACATTGACTCTCCTGATGGAGGAGCTCAGCTTCACTGAAGTTGTGGATTACAACTTGAAAGAATGAGAAGATGTCCTGCTCAACAAAGCCTGGTCGCATACTCTGTTTTAAACTGAAACAGGGGGTTCCAGTTTTCTTCCAGAAATTGTCTTCTTGTGATATATTGTTAGACATGTGTTTAATTATAGTTAGGTTGGCTGATGTGTAGCTCTCACCAGTTCTTCTTTCCTTTGGTGTCCGTAATATAAGGAAATAATGATCCTTTGGCCTTGCAAATGTTGAAGTAATTTTGTTTCACAACATTCACTGAACACTTGAAACTGCCATTACTGCCAAAGGTTTTCATACTACATTTTCAATATGTAGCACTGGCCTCAGATACCTTCGTATGACAACACTGATGTGTACACAGTGATGTTGCTTTTGTGAATCTGGTCTCTCTGTCTTAATTTCATTGGAGGTGTAATGATCTCCTTCAAGAAGACTGTGCTTCACTAGTGAGTATTTCTTGCAGTCACTCACAGTATTAATATACACATAACAAATACGCAAGAGAGAAAGAAGCTATTCAAAAGCAAATTCTTCACAGGTATTTTATGTACATGTGTCCATATATGTGTATAGACACACACAAAATGAACACACATTCAAAGACACTCTTTCAGAGAGTGAGAGGGATTTCAAAGGAATGAGACAATTCAAAAGAATGAGACAAACTCAGGAAGAGCAATGTGCACCAACCCTTTGCAAGCCAGAGGTTAGGACGCAGAGGAGCAGGGCTGGAGCACACAGCTCTGGATGCTGCTGAAGGATGAATTCCTTGGCTGGCATTCCTTCAGATGTGAACACTCAAATCATAGAATCATAGAATCATAGGGTTGGAGGGGACCTCTGGAGATCATCTAGTCCAACCCCCCTGCCAGAGAAGGGCCACCTTAGAGCACGTTGCACAGGAACGCGTCCAGGGGGGTTTTGAATGTCTCCAGAGACGGAAACTCCACCACCTCCCTGTGCAGCCTGTGCCAGGGCTCTGCCACCCTCAAGGGAAAGAAGTTTCTGTTCAGGTGGAATTTCCTGTACTCAAGTTTGTGCCCATTACCTCTTGTCCTGTCACTGGGCACCACTGAAAAGAGCCTGGCCCCATCCTCCTGACACCCACCCTTTAAGTATTTATAAGTGTTGATTAGGTCACCCCTCAGCCGTCTTTTTTCCAGACTAAAAAGAGACCCAATTCCCTCAGCTTTTCTTCATAAGAGAGGTGTTCCAGTCCCCTAATCATCTTGGTAGCCCTATGCTGTACCCTCTCCAGCAGTTCCCTGTCCTTCTTGAGCTGGGGAGCCCAGAACTGGACACAGGACTCCAGGTGGGGCCTCCCCAAGGCNTCCTAAGCTTCCCTAGGAGGATGCTGTGGGAGACCGTGTCAAACGCCTTGCTGAAGTCAAGGTAGACCACATCGACCGCTCTCCCCTCATCCATCCATCCAGTCACACCATCATAGAAGGCGATCAGATTAGTCAGGCATGATTTCCCCTTGGTGAATCCATGCTGAGTACTTCTGATGGCCTTCTTTTTCTCCATATGCCCTGAGATGATGCCCAGAACGAGCTGTTCCATCATCTTTCCAGGGATGGAGGTGAGGCTGACCAGCCTGTAGTTCCCTGGGTCCTCCTTCTTGCCCTTTTTGAAGACTGGAGTGACATTGGCTTTCCTCCAGTCTTCAGGCACCTCGCCTGTTCTCCAGGACCTTTCAAAGATGGTGGAGAGCGGCCCAGCAATGACTTCTGCCAGCTCCCTCAGCACTCTTGGGTGCATCCCATCAGGACCCATGGACTTGTGAAGTCGAAATATCATCTAAGAAACCTTCAGAAAGAGTAGTTGCAAGTAAGCAGGCCTTGTTTTCTACAGCTTAATAAAGGACTATTTGTACTCAGAGAAACTAGATAAAGCATAATCTGACCACCTCTTTACAAATGGCAAAAATACTAGATTTTAGAGGCAACGTATTTTTGATGTACATGGCTACATCCCTGTTTAAGCTCATGCAGCTATAACAAATACAATAGCTGCAATGTTCTCATTTGTTTTTTAGTACCGTTACACAAATGCATTTAAAACAAACTAACAAATTTCTTAGTGCCCAGCAAAATTTAATTTAAAAAGTACCAAGCAGATTTTACATTTTAAGAATATACCTGCCCTTCATTGCTGTGTATACACACATGTATGTGAATAGAAATGCACTCACCACCCGCAACAAGCCTCCAATTCTTTTCCCTCTTGCAGTATAAAAGCCCCAGCATGATTTTCTCCAAACTTTGTTATTAAAAAAATGGCTTTAGGGCAGCGAATGCCAATTTTCATCTCTCGGCAAATGTTTATAGCCAAGATGTAAACCCCTGAAAACAGGGGTTTATAATTTAAATGCTGACACAACCTTAACTAGAGCAATGGGAACACTGTTGCCATAATAACTGCCATTCTCTGGAAAGTATTTATGGCAAGGCTTCAACCTTTCTTAAAGCAGAAATTCAGGCCTTTGGCTACCATTGACTGTGGGTAATGGCAGTGAGATCCAGATTCCTGGGGATGGAGCCATCAATACTCAGAAACTGAAGCCATTTTAACATGTCTGCTAAACCTGTTTGTGACCTAGGGATGTGTTTGATCCTGCAGCCCTGAAGCCAGTGGAAGTTTTTTCCAGTGGTTTGAACAAGAGCAGGTCTGAGTCCCTTGTGTCCATCAATATCACATTCTTTTGTTCCTATCAGGACCTTCCAATAAAACCTGTTTATATATCTGTCTTTCCTAATTGAAACCAGAATATATTTCTTTGCCTCCTCCATTTAAACAATGCTGGAATTAATATCTTTTTACACCATAAAAAGTACAATGCTGTAATTCTGTAAATATACTGAAAGGAAAGACAATATGAGATTAAATTGTGACCTCTGTTTATAAAGACATCCTTGATTTAGAAATGTCTCTTGTGCTTGCTCACTTTTCTTTCCCCTCTCCTCCCCTTGTCCTTTTACTTCTTTCCATATATAAAATGAAAATAATAATACAGCTTGCTTTTTAAACTTGTCATATAAGGAAGATGGAATTGTCATATGTATAACAATATTGCATATATATAATTATGTGTAAGTGTACAGAATCATTCAATTAGAATTCAACTTTTTTTTTTTTTTTTCTCAAGGTGGCACAGAAATGTCTCAACCCCATACATAATAAATGTAATATGAAAAAATATTACAAGAACGTTTGCAATATGCTATCCAGTTGATGAAACTTGCTTGTTCCCAAATACTCAGGTCTCCAGCACTAGCATGGTTCCATGCCACTGCCATGGCTAAGACCAGAGCTAAAGTTAGCGGCTGCAGATGCTGATTTTCCAGGCTCAGAGGGACAGTTCCCTGCAGGATGTTTCTGATACCTCCTTCCTGAACTGTTTCTTTTCCTGTATTATCACATCTTGCCTTATTAATAGCCAGTATCAATTAGAGCAGCTACAGTTTGTGTTTGTGATGGAGAGATTAGATCATTGTAGTTCAGCTATAGGACTTGTGGCATCAGAAACTCATTGCTGTCACCTGTTTCCAATTTGAGCCACTTTGAGGAGGAGAAGAGGGAAGTTGAAGAGGAGAACAGGGAAGCTGAGGTTTAGGGGACACAATGCTGTAAGGAAATATCACATTGCCACTTCCATTTGGCAATATGTCACTGGTGAATATGCAATTGACTTTCTTTGTGGCCTAGGTAATGTTGGAAAAGGTAAAGAAGAAAAAACATATCGGGTTAATTTCAAATTTTAAAATGGGACGAACAGTGTGTTTCATTCACAGAGAATATAGCAAATATTGTAGGAGAGAAACAGTTTCTTCATGTAGAATATTCTGAGGCTTTGTGACCCTCATGGTAGTTTATATACAGAAGTCTGAAGGCTTATACATATTTCAGAGTATTGCTGCAGCTCTGATTTTGAATTTTGGATTACAACTCTCATTTTTAATAGCACTTTCTGACTTATAGTCCCACTGTAGGGTAAGATAAACATGAAATCGCCTCTAATCAAGAATCTACATGTTCAGGGCATTAGCAAAACGGCTCTCTTTAGGAACGCTACTTTCAAATTTCATGCCAGCATGAAATTCACTCTTAACCAGGCATTCATGTCTTTTTATGGAGTCTACAGTTTGTAACATTATTTTTAGTTCTCTCACAAATAGATTTGAACATTTAAGATGAGCATTTTATTTTCCCAAAGTTGTAAGGAGGATCAAAATTAACATATGAGTTTGCTGCTTCTTTGTAGGTAAGGTTCATAAAGACATTCCAAGGGTGAAATTTATCAACTCAAATAATATTTAGAGTATGTAGAAGTGGCTACTTATGTCTTCTTCAGGAAGGTATCTAAGCCAGCTGCCAGGAAATGCTGAATACATTTGAAGGCCTGTGTTTCCCTAGGCTTTGATACTTCCCTGCAGTTGCAAGTGAGGTACCTTTGTGTACTCACTAGCTGGTTCAGGATTCAAGATGTTGTTCTGAATATTGAGCATAGGCTGATACTTATCATAAGAATGTCTCATTCACCATCTATTGGCTAGGTTTATGCCACGCTAGTCGTACGCCTTTCTACTAGAACAAAGCACTCATGTGAGAAATGGTGCAAGAACTGGGGCTGGAAAGAAAAAATAAGAAAAGAGGCCAACTGTGAGACAATGAGATGTGTCCACTGTGGAAACAGGAAAGTTCCTATGTTTCAGTTTTTCTTCCAATATTGCTAATACATTTTATCCTAAGACTGTTACATGGAAAATACATATTCTAAGCAGGCCCTCGGGAAAGAACTATTTTAGCTTCCCCTCCTCTGCAGCAGTGTTCTGCCTATTAGATTACAGAAATAGACTCCCCTTTGCAATACTCTTTGCAGGCCAAACAAATTCCACATTCCTGGCTGCACAAAAATGGCACAGCTTCAACAAAAGCCATGTGGCCAGGGCACTCTCCAAAGAGATGGAAGCTGTAGATTTGTATCCACTCAGGCTGATGAGGGTGTATTTTTTCAACTTCCAGGGCAAGTCCTGTAAGCAGAATACTATGATTTCAGCAGGACGCGGCCATACCCTGGTCTGGAAAATGTTTGGATTGTTTGCATGCCATGCTGTGCTGCATTCAGAGTGCTCTGCACAAATTAAACAGGTTCTGAAATTGCTTCCTTGTTCCTGTCCTCATGGATGTTAGTACCAGGTGCCTTGTTTCAGTATCCCAGGTGAATCACAGAGTAAGTAGGTGTCAAACTGCTCAACTCAGCTATGATGGAGACAATTCTATTTTCATGCCACAGCAGAATTTATATTACTGAAATAAGTTCTCTTGCAAGATGTATTTCCCTACAGCCTCTCAGATGTCTAGGTGATTACTTGAAAGAGAGTTGTGATAGTTTGTGGCTTGCTATTGTGAACAAAGGCAAGTAAATTTCAGCTAAACAGTACTTTAGAAATCTGAAGTCTTTTGAGCTCTCTGTTTTTATTAAAAAGAGCTTGTATGAGGTTAGGAAATCATTAGAGAGGGATTTGATATATGCTACAGCTCATGGGTCCTGACTTACTCTGCAGCTTATTCAGTGAGACCACCACAATTTCCTCAGGGTCCATTTTATTTTACACATAACAAGGAGAAAGAATAATATACTTCCCCCTTTTTCCAATTTGTTTAATAGCTGTAATTTAAGCTACTGAAATCTTGATTAAGGAGTTCAGAAGATGGAGTTAAAAGAAGCCAAAGGGTAGAGTCAAGGACTTCAAACACCTTAAAACCCCCTTATTTTTATAAAAAGAAATTACTTTGAATTAATTGATGCTTTTCCCCAAGGATAATCCATGAGATTTTATCAGGATTCATTACATTTTAACTTCATCTTTGAACCCTGATAAACTGTGAGAGTTGCCTAGTCTTCTCAACACAGAGGTTAGAATAAACAGCCAAGTGTGAAGCTCACTATGGTTTGCTATGAAACTTGTACACAGAAAGAAAAATAAGCGCTTTTCCTTGGCCACGTCTGGGCTCTGTAGCATGAGATATGTTATATGCCTGATTCTTTAAAATCAAGTCTGCAATCTGTTCTTGTGTTTTTACAAAGAAATTATGCATAGGGTGTTTGCATTTTAAAATCAGCTTATATCCAGACCATGGGGAGGGCAAAAACTGCTTGAAATTGGCTTGTGAAAGATGTGATCGCGGCTGAGTTCTGCTTTCATGAAACATTCCCTGCAGAGATCATTCTTTGCATCCTAAGCTGTGTCTGTGTGGGAGAGAGGTGCCTGCTGCTAGTTACTGTGGTCTGAAAAAAAGACTCACACTGCATCTCTCTCACTGATGTGTGACATACTGCACACTGCAGTGCACACATTGCTTTTCTTACTCACACAGCTTTAACTTCTTGCCATGTTTTCTCTTTGTTTGTTAAACAACTTATTCAGGATCCCTGTTCATCCAGGAGAGACTGCTGGAAGGAACCTGGAGCTAAGTGGAAGTAAGATTGCTGTTGGGCATACTGAAGACTAGCTTCTTTCAAGAAACATCTCTAAAGTCTCTATTCACATTATTCACAGTTTAAAGGGAGACTCTGTGTAGTGCTCTATAATCCTGTATCTATGTTATGTGTTTCCTCACAAGCTCCTCTTAAGATCTGTATCTTAACAAGGACTGCTGCTTTTATGCAGCCAAAGATACCATGATTGTTGGGCTTCAAAAACTCTGGACACATCCCCCACTGCTAACAAAGTACAAAAAGTCCACCTTCCTGTTTCTCAGACCAGTAGAAAAGGACATAAACAAATGACAATAATCTATCTGCAAAACTAGGAAAACTGGAAAACCACATTTCATCCAAGACAGCTCCTTCAGAACACTTTTTTTTTTTTTTTTTTCAGTAATAGAGAGTAGTTCCAGTCAACAGTTTCCACTTCTACCTTTTATCCTTGGCTCTGACTCAGTAGGGATCAATGTTATCTCTTTTCTAGGTCTGCACATAGTGTACTATTTTGCTATCCACCCTTTTATGGGTAGGCTTACTGAAGCTATGCACAAGGCTCTGGCAAATGCCTGACCCCCTTCACACTTCCTTTTGCCTACCTTTCTATCTAAATAGCTCTCTACATTCAGACAAGCAAGTAAATCCACTTATTTTTCATTTCCTTACTCCTCAGAGTGCCCAGATAAAACAGCCTCTTGAAGAAAGTTCACTAAACATGTGGAGGGTATGGGGCAAACATATTATTTATCCTCTTTCAATGCTATCTGTTCTTTTACTTTGGCACCTCCACCCTGAGCTGTTCATGATCCATAATGAACCCTCTCTCACTGTGTGGGCCTCCGCGGTTTATTTGATTTGGAGCAGTCTAGGCTGAATGCTGGCAAGAAATTAAAATATGAATGTAGGTAAAATAACACTGCATTTTTGTCTGTTGTTAGAGAATCTCTCAGGTCACTAAAAATTATTGTGAACACCCACTCCAGGATTTAATTTTTGCTTGAAATTCATTAAAATAAAAAAGTTTTGGTATCAGCAAAAGAATATTTAAATATCATTAAGTTTTTGACAGAAATCTACAAAAGCATGGAAATGCCCAATTAAGGCAGAAATGCACCATATGGACTTGGATGTGATAAGTAGTAAGCAAGCTGTTATAGTGACACCCTGCTGTGGTTAGGTGTGGAACACATATGTCCCTCTTAGGCTTTATCTACAGATGTTCTTACTTTGTAGCTCTGTTTGTTCTACCAGATATGAAAGGATTGAAATAGAGAGGGAGGGCGAGTTTTTTTGCTTTTGCTTCCTTGGTGTCTTTTATTTTCATATCTGAATTTATAAATATTATTGAAAATACTCATATGGAATCACACTGGGCTAGGAGCTGTTCCCTGCTTGCACACTTGTTCACAGAGTTCAATTAACTCAGTAAAAAAAAAGCCAACCTGCTCTGATCTAAGATGTAAGGAAATCTATGGAAAAAGTGGTAGTTGCTCAATTTCTTCATTCTCATCCTAAAATTTAATCTTCAATATAAAATCAGCTAAGCATAAATTATTGGCCTTCATTCCAAGATAATCCATTGAAATTCCGTGGCTTGGGGGAAAGAAGGCAGAACCACCGCTGGTCTCATGTGGTTATCAGTTCCATCACTCAATTTCCAACTAGGATTTGTGAAAGGATAGCCTGCTTGTGAGCAGAGTGCTCTAGGAATGGCCTCGAGGATGTGAAAATCAGTGTCACAGTTGATACTCAAGATACTTCTGGCTGTGTTTCTACGTACTTATCATCTGAAATCTTAAGAAGGCAGATTGAGCAATATATTCCAAATGTATCTGTCCAGGTGGCAAAACTTTTTTATGGTTTATACAAAACTTTATAGGCATTGTGCTGACATTTACTTGTCACAACAATTTCCACCTTTATAGGAATCATTGTGCTCAGCATCTCCAATCTTTCTGTTGGTTTTGTGCGTTGGGTTTTTGGGGTTTTTTTGGTTATTGTTTGTTTGGGTTTTTTTTTTTTTTTTTTTTTTTTTTTTTTTAATTGTTTGAAAAATTTTTAATTTGGGG